>OY720414.1:10002500-10602500 GCA_963082905.1 Oligia fasciuncula
GACACTGGTTGGAGTGTCCAGTCTAACTTGACAGCGGCGGAAAAGGGAACTAAATTAAAACGTACTGCTTTTGACGTTTGTCGTTGCAAGTGGCGCCACTTTGACAGCTCACGTCATATTGGTGGTGTTGTTATCTATTAGAAGGGCTTTGGATTTAGTTTCTTTGTTGTTAATTTATGTTTGTATTTGTGCTTGGAAAACTGAAGAAATTGTTGTGAAGTAATTAGTTCTGAAATGGGTAATGAATTTCGAATTGTATTAACACACTTTACATGAATTAATTTTAACACTAAAGCTACGGGTTCCTAGTAGAGCGGTGGCCGCTACAAATCGGCCGCAGTGACGGCTATCATAAAAATTATGGCAGCAGTCTGACTTTTTTTTTACTAGCCTGCGCTGTCCCTCTCCTGGGCAAAGGCCTCCCCCCACTCCTTCCATCATTCGCCAGCTCCCGCGTCCTCCTTCCAGTTTTAAGAGCCTATACTACCTCAGCTAAAATTCACTCTTTATCTCGCTCGCACGATACTGCTCGCGGACTGTGTGAAAGCGAGACCAGAGTGCGGTGCTGGGCGGGAGGCAGCGCCAATAGTTTAGGTATTTGCTTTTTACGGTGAAAATAAAGGTAATTCAAAAAAACTAACTAACATAAGACCTGCTTTATAGTTAGTTCAGTTAGTATGCAAAGTTTCATGATCTAATTAGAAGTATTTTTTGAATACCAGCGGTTTATTGTTCGGTTTGGAGGTAACTTTGGAATTTTTCTATCGAGAAAATTTTATGGAATCGTGTTTTCGTCTAACATAAGACCTTACATTAATCCTCAACTTAAGCATATATTTATTTCATAATTAATGCTCCAGTATTTTCGACATAACGGAGGATCATGCTAAGCCATTTGAGGTAGTATAGGCTCTTAAAGGAACCTATCCGGATCGTCCTACCATCTCCCAAGCGCGTGGTCTGCCGCGACCCTGCCTCACTGTCTCAGGTCACCCGAGGGACAGGGCAGGTCCGACGGCGAAGGCGTTTTTGTGCCGTTGCCCGCAAGTGGGGCGCTGGATTGCCGCCCCAGAATGGAGGGAAAGGTATAGGGGGACGAGATAACTTGTAAAGGCGCGTCCATCAGAGACAGGCTATGTTTCCTTGAGATCGGCCCGTATGACTTGATGTTGGTGGGGCCATGGGAGGTGGTGGGTGTGTCTCAGGGCACCAGTTCTGTGCTATTTGGGCCCACAGCCTGTCGGCGGCAGACATGTCCTGCCCAGTCCCATTTACGTTGAGCAGCCTTTTGAGCCACGTCAGCTATCTTTGTTTTGGAGCTCCACAGCAAAGATAGCTGAAGGTTTGACTTTATCGTGTCAGAAAACGCTTTCTAGGAAACCACACCAACTTACTTTCATACCTAAATAACGTTTCAGAGACGTCAGTTTCAGCACTTCTAGGATACTTTAGACTAGATTTTAAAGTGACTTTTCCAACGCTAGTTCTTTTTAGGGTTCCGTACCTCAAAAGGAAAAACGGAACCCTTGTAAGATCACTTCGTTGTCCGTCTGTCCGTCAGTCTAGACCCTTTTTCTCAGGAACGCGTGGAGTTGTCTAGTTGAAATTAATATCAAATGCACCTACAAGGTACGGAGCCCTCGGTGCGCGAGTCCGACTCGCACTTGACCGGTTTTTTTTGTTTGCTTTTCGCATGATTTGTGCATTTTTTTAAGTATTATAAGTTGTATTACCATACCATACCATAATCAGCCTATAATGTTCCCACTGCTGGGACACTGGCCTCCTCTCAGTGAGAGGGAGTGGGCCGTAATCCACCAGTTGTATTAATAATTTATTTATTTATTAACACTATAAGCACAAGTAAAAGAAAAACTGTACAAAGGCGGACTTAATGCCTGAGGCATTTTCTACCAGTCAACCTTAGGGTGATGCAGAGACAAAACATGGCAGGTGCAACAAAAGGGATAAATAGCTAGGAAATGACTATAAAATACAAGAATAAATACTAATACATAGATAGATACATACATAAACAAAATCTTTGAGGAGAAACGAGAAACAAATTATCGGTAGAGGAGAAAACGAATCCAGCAAATCAGCGCTGAGATGTAACGGCCAACTTTTGACGGATATGTTCACGTGCCTTCACTTTAAAAGATAACCGACTGGTTGCCATCCTGATGTTCAGAGGGAGCGCATTCCAAAGAAAGACCGCTTGGACAAAGAAAGAAGACCGAATGAAGCCAGAACGGTGAGAAGGACATCGTAGAAGACGATTGTTAGTGGATCGAAGATTCTTAGCATGGGCAGAGCATAAATATTGAATTTGGGAAGTCAAGTATATATAAGTAATAATCCTTGCCGAGGATAAAAATGACTAATCACTAATCTCTTACCGAATTAGTTTGTTTGCCACGAAAACTAAGTACCAAAACAACATTGTTGTTGTCCTACTGACCGTAATAAATTAATCTTCGTTTGTTTATTTACATACTAGCTTTGGCCCGTGACTTCGCCCGCTTGCTAGTCAACTATAGAATGGCAGCGTCGGCGCACAACCATAGATTCAGTACCTACATGATTTTTTTGGGATGCATAAAAAAGAAGCCTCCTCGTGTAGCGTAGTTTGTTCCGCCAGTTACTCAACTGAACCGAGCGCTCGGCGCATCCTGCACAGTCATACCCAACACCTTATCTGACTGCCAATTCTTCCCTTGCGGTGGTAGTGCTAACGCCCGCCTGGTTTGCGACCACCCTCCCACCCGCCGTCAAGCAGCCGGCTGTGTTTCGTCGATGCGTGGCAGTTCCAGTGCCTTAGGCATCTTCTGGGCACGCTCGTTCCATCATAGACCTCATCCATCGCTTTCCATCAGGCGTGATCGAGGTCAAGAGCGGGACTCATTCAGCTATAAAAAAATTAGAAAAATGATTCTGGAGCCTCTGCGTTGAAATTTATCGTATTATTAAAAAAAAAATATGTTGTTCCATACATTTAGACCGGCCTTAGGAATTGTACTTTTGTAGGAAACAGTAGATTTTTTCTTTTTTATAACTAACGAATAACGCATTTGGGTTCGGTCCAGAATCGTGTATTGAATCTGTGGTCATAGGTGGCGCATCAATGTCCCGCCATGCCACCCCTTATAGGTACAGCGCTCATCAAGCTACTACAATCTGTCAAATTTCTTTAATAGATTTTCAACTTTATCGCTAAAGCATAAGGTTCAAGGTTGATTGGGAAAATTTTACAGTTTCGGGTAGCTTGATGTGCTGGCGTCTGTACTACAAAACATGCGCTATATGGTACTCGGCAATAGTGTAATAATAGCTGCCAGTGACAGAATTTTCCAAATCGGATCAGTAGTTTCAAAGATTACCTCCTACATCCAAACACCATCATCATCATAACGTCGTGAGAAAACCAGCATGTCCTAGAACAAAAAATCCGAAGATATGTGCCAACTACCAACCCGCACTGGGCCCACGTGGTAGATTACAGCCCGTTCCCTCTGAAGAGAGGAGGCCTGTGTCCCAGCAGTTGGTAGTCAATTTGAAAAAAAATCTACTTCCCAGACTTTACAGAAGATAAGGTCTGTCACCGTGTGCACACGGGACTCGAATTACGCGTAAGCGCAGGTGCAAAAAGTAAACGTACGTATATTGATAAAAGACTTAAGAGTGCTTACTTATTGATTGAATTATTAACAGTCGATAGTCACGCGCTTGACCACTTTATCATCTGACGTAAAGCTGGCTATAATTAGACACAATTTTTTATAATAATATAAAAAAACAATATGGACGTTTTCTTTTTGTTAATTTTCCGAAAAACACAACACAAGTTCTAGTATTAAGTTCTAGTGTTAGCAAAAACAGGGTTATATTTTTCACGCGTATCTATGTACTAAACATATTTTTTTTTTTAATTCACCAGACAAAAAAATAACGACTTTTTCTGTCAAACTTGACGTTCAAAAAAAGTTTCGAAAAAGGAACACAAACACAGCTGTTTATTTTCATTGTTTAAATAGTGACAGTGTTGTGTGAGTGAGACAGTGCACAGTGGTATCGTTTACGTGTTTAACAATAAGTGCGAAAGAGGCGGCAAGATGCGTGGGATTAAGTACCAGCGGTTGGATGACCAGGAGATTGGGTAAGATATTTAATTTATTTAAAAGAAAATTATGTTCGTTTTGAAGGAAAGGGTTTGAAGATTCTGATAATCATGTCATATCTACTGTCGCGCTATATTGAAAACTAGCTTCTGCCCGCGACTTCGTCCGCGTGAAATTTCTTGTACCCCCACCCCGTCGCGTCGCAACACTTCGTATTCGCTTACCGTTCACTCTGAGTTTTTTTCTTTTTGCTCGGCTCCTAAGGGTCATAGCGTGATGTTAAATAGCCTATAGCCTTCCTCAAGAATATCAAATGCAAAAAGAATTCAAATCTGACCGGTAGTTAAAGAGATTATCGCGTTCAAACAAACAAACTCTTCAGCCTTATAGATAAAAAACTCTATGACCCATAACTCCTTAATAGGTACCAACTCTTAACATCTTACACACGTGATCGGGGGGCACGGCAGTGCCCCCGCCAAGTCGAGCGCGAAGCAAACACTGCCGTACCATCCTTTACTGGAACCATTTCGCCGCATTTTCAGGCCCCTATTTGAGAACCTCTGGATAAGACCAGAACGCAGAAATTTTCGTCATCCAGTAAGCTATAATCACATACTTATAATCCAAAATTTCAAGTCTGTAGGTTATTTAGTTCCGAAGTTAAGCGAAAGCAAAGTTTCGCATTTACGACACTCACTCACTCACTAATCATCAAAATAGAACTAGTACTTCCCATAAACTCAGAGTGCTGAAATTTGGTACAGAGTTAGAGTTTAATGGCCACATAAAGGGAAAACTATAAAAATTAGGATAATCGAAGATCTGGAGTACCTGGTGACCCTGATTAGAAAACACAAGAGCCCAACCAAACTATTAGAGATCGACATTCCGCCTTTACAAAAAATATTTAACTTTGTGGGCCACTTCATTTGATGTGAAAAAACTGGCCAAGTGCGAGTCGGACTCGCACACGAAGGGTTCCGTACCACAAGGCAAAAACGCAGAAAAAAACACGTTTGTTGTATGGGAGCCCCCCTTAAATATTTATTTTATTTTATTTTTAGTATTTGTTGTTATAGCGGCAACAGAAATACATAATTTGTGAAAATTTCAACTGTCTAGCTATCGCGGTTCTTGAGATACAGCCTGGTGACAGACAGACGGACGGACGGACAGCGAAGTCTTAGTAATAGGGTTCCGTTTTTACCCTTTGAGTACGGAACCCTAAAAATCGAAGGTCTGAAGTATCTGATGAAGAACCCTCAGCTGGTCTCAGCTGTATTAGAGATATGGTAATGCCCCCTTCTACTATTGGTATTACTACGACGAATAAATAAAAATCGACTGTCATTGCAAAAATCCAGCGTAGTGGGACACATCTTCTAATTTAATCTAGCCTATAGCGTCCCACTGCTGGGCGAATGCCTCCCCTTCTGCTTTTAATACGCATATAAATAAAATTAAAGGAAAACTCTGGATAAGACTAGACCGGCTTTTATACTTATTAAAGGCCACATAAAGGGAAAACTATAAAAATTAGGATAATCGAAGATCTGGAGTACCTGGTGACCCTGATTAGAAAACACAAGAGCCCAACCAAACTATTAGAGATCGACATACCGCCTTTACAAAAAATATTTAACTTGGTGGGCCGCTTCATTTGATGTGAAAAATCGAAGGTCTGAAGTATCTGATGAAGAACCCTCAGCTGGTCTCAGCTGTATTAGAGATATGGTAATGCCATTGGTATTACTACGACGAATAAATAAAAATCGACTGTCATTGCAAAAATCTAGCGTAGTGGGACACATCTTCTTATTTAATCTAGCCTATAGCGGTCCACTGCTGGGCGAATGCCTCCCCTTCTGCTTTTAATACGCATATACATTTAAAGGAAAACTCTGGATAAGACTAGACTGGCTTTTATACTTATACTTACAAGTTTACAAGAAGAAATAGTCGAACGATTAACTTTATTCTACTCGAACATTACACAAATTAAATAAACAAAGGAGGATGGGCAAAAATGTATGGAAGCTGGTACCCGATAAACATGGCAACCAAACAAAATAATTTATATACAGTTTTAAAGGTCTAATTAGATAGAGCAATAGTCGTTAGGGGGGATAGTCTCAGTTCGCTGTCCGTTCAGAGATATACAACCTTTAAAGGTTAGGTTAGGTTATCGTTAGGGTAGGTAATAAGTAACAATAATAGACTCTTGCTTTATCGTGACGTGCCTGAATTTTATCTACCTTTTTTTAGTTTTTCCATTCACACTACGCTGGGGGTCGCGGGAACGTACAATCCTTCCGCAACGCCCTAACCTAACCTTAACCTAACCTACATAATGTTAAAGGTTGTATATCTCTGAACGGACAGCGAACTGCGACTATCCTCCTTAACAACTATTGTTCTACATAATTAGACCTTTCAATCCCACCAAAAACATTCTGTAAAAAACTAGCCAAGTCTCAATGGAGCTGCTTGTTTATCTCTAAAAAGTAATGAAATCTAGACAAAGTCGTACCAAGTCTAAGGTTCCTTACTGCGATTTCTTTATTATTATAGTTAATGTTGTGTGACTTGGCCGTTGAACATCCTTTATACGTTAGTGGGTACAAGTCAATTTTGTTTACACGCGTAATGTTATATCTGTTGTAACTACCTATGTTTGTTAAGCGAGATAACAGCCCATACTGGTATTGGTAATTGGACGCTATATAGTGTCTCATTTTAGGCTGTTGTTGATTGTGCAACACATGCATTCAGCATTGACAATGCTGACTTCTGCTCTCTTCTTTTTGTAGCGTCAAATCGATCACCGATCTAACATAAAATAGACGTACAGACGGACTTCTATCAAAGATTATAAGTCCGTCTGTACTGGAAATAATTTTTAATACTGTTTGTTTCAGGCTCGCCTATACATAAGTATTATTGAAATACGCAGCTTTATCAAGCCTACAATTGAGTAGTTATCGAATCAACGTTTTCCAAGTGGCAATTTTCCATCGTCAATGGGTAGCGGTTCTGGCGCCAGATTGATTGGTGCAATGGTGTCATGGAGCACCTGGTTTTGTACCCTTGTGTACCCTTCAACGGCCAAGTCACACAACATTAACTATAATAATAAAGAAATCGCAGTAAGGAACCTTAGACTTGGTACGACTTTGTCTAGATTTCATTACTTTTTAGAGATAAACAAGCAGCTCCATTGAGACTTGGCTAGTTTTTTACAGAATGTTTTTGGTGGGATAACTTTTAAACGAAATATCCGATTGAGATGAAACAAAAAGTATTTTACTTCTTCATAAATACTCTTTATAACATAATGCTTAATTTCGATAAAGATTAATATTACGATACACATTTAACGTAGTTTTTTTTTCTTCAGACGATTTAATAATTATTTTGAACACAAAATCGGTTATTGTGATTAAACCATGATAGCTAGACATATGTTCTCGCGGACTTTTTTGTAGGTCTTATTGGGCTCTACAAACCCGTAGTACATTATTTTGTTCTATTGTCAATAGTTTTTGCAGCGCACGCAAAAATAGGTTTTCGATTTTACACCTTGTGTTACAAAATAGCAATTTTATTACGGATCCCTAATTTTGAAGAAAAAAAATATAGCCTATAGCCTTCCTCGATAAATGGACTACCCAACACTAAAATAATCATTCAAATCGGACCAGTAGTTCCAGAGATTAGCGCGTTCAAACAAACAAACAAACAAACAAACTCTGCAGCTTTATAATATTAAGTATAGATAGATAAAAAACTCTATGGCCCATAACTCCTTAATAGGTACCAACTCTTAACATCTTACACACGTGATAACTTTTAAACGAAATATCCGATTGAGATGAAACAAAAAGTATTTTACTTCTTCATAAATACTCTTGATAACATAATGCTTAATTTCGATAAAGATTAATATTACGATACATATTTAACGTAGTTTTTTTTTCTTCAAACGATTTAATAATTATTTTGAACACAAAATCGGTTATTGTGATTAAACCATGATAGCTAGACATATGTTCTCGCGGACTTTTTTGTAGGTCTTAATGGGCTCTACAAACCCGTAGTACATTATTTTGTTCTATTGTCAATAGTTTTTGCAGCGCACGCAAAAATAGGTTTTCGATTTTACACCTTGTGTTACAAAATAGCAATTTTATTACGGATCCCTAATTTTGAAGAAAAAAAATATAGCCTATAGCCTTCCTCGATAAATGGACTACCCAACACTAAAATAATCATTCAAATCGGACCAGTAGTTCCAGAGATTAGCGCGTTCAAACAAACAAACAAACAAACTCTGCAGCTTTATAATATTAGTATAGATGGCGGCCCCGCATGAGACCTATACACCGTTACATTTTGATCGTTTTAATCCTTAAAAGGGGTCATTGTACTCATCATTATGACCAACTTTTACTATGGAACCAACACTGAAATCGTGAAAAAAAATCTGCTGATCCATACATTTATGTTAGCATAACTCGACATAATGTATGGATTTTTTTTTTCACGATCAAAAAGGCAAAAATGGCAAATCTCAGCAATGGTGGACGATTACACAAGAACGGCCATCCAAATACAGACCGTTTTTTTGACACCTTAATGTCAAATACTGGTGAATATGACAGATTTTCAAGATGGCCGTTTTAATTTTACGGACACCCTTCTGGAAACCGTATGTTTGCACTTGCAGACACGATTTACTTTGAAAATGTAATTTTTTTAGGTGTTTTATTATTGTGATAACAACTATCTCGTTTACGCTTCGTTGCAAAGCATTATTTTTATCTGCTGTATCCTATTTGCTATCGGTCACGAAAAAGCGCCCAACCCACCTTATCGGTACAAATATTTAGATTAATAAAGTCCTCCAGACCGTATTTCGGCCACGGCGGCCAATCTGAACGGAGACTAGCCTTCGGCGCGGAAGATATCATAGTTCACAAGTGTGTGCGCAGACAGGTGCACTCCCTCTTCCCTCACTCTCATAGTCCGATGGGACGGCAATCCGACACGACCGGAGAGATCAGGCGCAGCAGGACCAACGGCTTTACGTGCTTTTACGGCTTTACGTCGGCCTAATTCCTACTATGGATGGATGGATGTTTGTTACTCTTTTATAAACAACTGAACGGATTTGGATGAAATTTGGTACACATATAGTTTATAACCAGGATTAACACATAGTATACTTTTTATCCCGATATTCCCACGGGATCGACGCTTATGCGGGAGAAACCTCGGGGTGCTGCTAGTATAATAATAATTTATGTCTATCGAGATGCTCGTGGTTAAATAAAAAATAGTGTTACAGCCAAATTAGACCGATTTTAAATTTTCCATTGAAACAGAGATTTCCAGTTATCTTTTTTTAAATAAGACATTTCGTAAATGTTCTCTACTAACTTTTTAGACCCTTGTATCCTTCTTATGCGTATGAAGTTTCATTAAAATCGGTTCATTCATTTCGAAAAATCAGGGTTTGAAACTTTGTATGAAATGCCGTACGGCGTAAACACTCTTAACGACTGTCAAACATCTAAAAATGACAGCTAGGAACAACGGTGTAACGTGTTTTCCAAGACAGGGAGGGGTCTCGATTCGTAATTACCCTTCAACCATCCATAAACCGACCGCGGCAAGCATAGCTTAAACTTCAATCGACCCGTGCGGCTGTTATTATTTAGCCACGAGCCCCCTAAATAACCTGGATAACTATCACAAACATTCTTAGCGCCCCCGTCCCAAATAACAACGGTACAAATAAAAGACAAACCTCTGAGCAATTCCCTTCAAATATTAAGGTCGACCACGAACACGATGCGACTGAACTTCACAATGAACCAGCACTTCTATTAAGAATTAATGAAAAATTCCTCACATAGCTTCGAGTACGTACTTTCAAACAGACTCGTACTACGAAAACCGCCCTTCGGGCTACGAAATAAAGGTGCCGTCATTGGCCAAACAGGGGAAAATTATCACCATCACCAGATGTCGCCTGATTAAACTGGGCTGGCGTTATCCGTCAGTCATCATCATCAGCCTACAGCAGGCCACTGCTGGACATAGGCTTCTTCTATTGCTGCCATTCGGCTCGATTCTCGGCAACTCTCATGCAGCCCCTACTAGCCACCCTGCGAAGATCGTCGCTCCACCTAGCCTGAGGGCGTCCCACCTTACGTTTACCGAATCGCGGTCTCCACTCAAGGACACGTCTACCCCAATGGTCATCAGTTCTACGGCTAATATGGCCGGCACATTGCCAATTCAGCTTATTTACTCTGTGAGCTATCCGTCAGCATATGCAACGTGTTTTTTTTATATCCCATAACTCTAGTAGGGGGCCATTGTACTCATCATTATGAATAACTTTTACTGTGGGGCCAAACCTGAAATCGCGAAAAAAAAACAGTGGCACTCCGGGAGTGTCGACAGAAGTGAAAACAAAACACAAACAGAATTGAGAATACTTTGCCATCACTCACTGACATATTGGATATACCTACATTAAAACATCCCGAGGACAGCTGAACACATCCGAAGCGGTATTTTTTTAATCGTCTTATAAACAAAACACGCGCAGTGTCGCTTACGGTAACAGTGGCGCGAGTTCAATGGTTTTTTCCCATCTCAAAAAATGCCCAACGCATCTAAAGAAGTTTTCACTTCAAAAAAAAACAGCTGTTCCCTACATTTATGTTCGTCAAAATGTAGGGAACACTAGATTGATTGATTTGTTTTCGCGATTTCGGGTGTGGTCCTATATTAAATGATAAATGATTTTTATTTCTGTAAGTAGGTTTGTACAAACACTTTTACACGTCAATCATATTTTTTTTAAACTAGATGAGGTCGGCGTTTCCTAACTGACTATTCTGAGAAGAAAGGCCGAAACAAACTCAGAAGTCACAGTCTCTTTTAAAGTCCAGACAAAATCTTGGTCAGATCGTGTGAAGACCATGTAGATTGGTGTCTGAAATGGTCTTTTGAGGAAAGAACCACACAGATTGAGCGGACCTGTCCAATTAGTGCACGCATTTGTCAAAAATCGTGCAGCTCAACTCAGAACTTGAGGAGCTCAACGATTCGACGAACAATACCAAAGACAGGACATTTGGGTAGAAAAAGTTGTTCATAATGATGAGTACAACCCTGGGGTGGATGGAGGGGTCTGTCAGACTCTTACTGACTAAAACCTAAAACCACACGGTGTCCTGCTGCTACCTTTAGCCTGGGTGCTGGAGTGCTTGCGCATTTCGTCACGCTTCCCCGATGTAAAAAAACACGTTGTATAATAATTATGCAATTTTGGTAGTAGTGTAACTCCCAATTCCGCGTTAATTTCACGCGGTTTCGTTCTATTTGTCATAGAGAATAAGGCCTCAGAACTGTAAAGTGTGAATCTTTAGTATAACAGGTATCTATCTAATTGCAGTCTACATAAAAGTGGCGCCGCCCTGGTGGCAAAAAAGACCTGGATCCATTGTTATAATAGACGCGCAGTTGACGGTACGCGTAGGCGGCGCGGCGTGGGAGTGCTCCCCTCCCCTCCCACGCAGTGACGTCAAATCTACCCACGTTTTGCATAGTATTGATTTATTTATTTTTTTAGTCCCTAGGGATTAAAGAGCCTTACTCTCAACTAGCCTTTTCAACCTCGTTACAGTGACTTCCTCACTAAGTTCTAAAATTCTAAATTCAAACGCACACACGTGCGAATCGTAACGGTCGTTTGACACTTTCATCACTTCCCGCGTTGGTAAATACTCGCGCCAAAAATAAAGCCGCCATTGTTGTATCAACAAAGATTATGAAATGGTTTTATGGTACCCATAATTGCAGTGTCGTTACTATATTCCGGTGATACGGTGTTTGTGAGTGATTGTCAATAAAAAATCAAAGTCAAATCGTTTATTTCAAGTGGGCCATTAAAAGGCACTTTTGAAAGTCAAAATCACATCACACTAATATTATAAAGGCGAAAGTTTGTGAGTGTGTATCTTTGTTACTTCTTCACGCAAGAACTACTGGACGGATTTGTATGAAATTTGGTACACAGATAGTTTATAACCAGGATTAACACATAGGATACTTTTATCCCGATATTCCCACGGGATGACGGGATCGACATTTACGCGCCATTTTGGCGCAGCTAGTAAATAATAATATCTTAGTGTTATCCCTGTTTAAAATTCTTTGAACAGCAATTTCAGTGAAGTTCAGGGCTTTTTATTTTTTTTGCGGATGGGAAATCATTCATTCAGGGCTTCATTTATTAACCTCGCGTATCTTGAGAAGCATTCTTCTGAACCAAACTCTGCCACCCTACAGGTGCCGTATTACGACGGTGTGTAAGAGAGAAACGGAGCTATACATGACCGATAGCACCATCCCTTTTTGGCACTGGAATCATGATGGCATTACTACTTCGTAATATGGCCCCAGCAGGGTAATTGCGTAACACACTATCGGCAGCTATGGGTTTCATTTTGACAGTTCAACAACATTCATTGCGTTTTTCACATTGTTGAGCAGACACATTTTTCGAACATATGGAGCAATGGATTAGCAATATCCTTCAAATTGAGAGTAATAGTGTGTTACGCAATTAGGGTGCGGGTTGTGCTTTCAGAAAAATTGTCAGAGCGTGTCGATCTAGGGCTGGCGAATAGCGAAGTCAACAATGGCATAGTGTGAGTGGTGAAATCTTCAATTATCATCTCTCTGTTATTATACAACTAGCGACTCGCCCCTGGGGGTCTACTCTCTTAAGTCCGTCAAAAAAGATACGGGCCCGTAGAAAAATTGGTATGTAGAAAAGGGATTTAACATTTTCGTATACAGGGTGAATTTTCCAAGTGGTCGTGGATGGCCAAATCCGAAACTATGAGGAATAGCGAAAAGTACTCAAAGGAGTCGCGGGCTCGATTTTGATGAAAACTAAAACTGCATCATTGGATTTTTCAAAAATCAATATTTCTAGCCAGAAATCGAACCCGTTGATTTTGATAAAAAAAAACACACTGTATTATTACTCCATAATAAAATTGACGCCTGACAGTTCTAGTATGGAATAACTGTCAAAAATTCAAAATTTGTTCTCAGTATACTTGTTCTATGTACAAAAGTTTGGTGGATTGCGCCCTAAGAGAAGAGAGTCCCGCTCTATCCCCTGTGGCGACTAGACGTTCCTTTTGAGTTGTTGTGTCATCATCATTTCAGCCGAAAGACGTCCACTGCTGGACATAGGCCTCCCCCAGGCACCTCCACTTCGACCGGTTCTGTACTTCTCGCATCCAACGGGTTCCTGCGGCATTCACAAGGTCGTCTTACCACCTTGTGGGAGTTGTTGTGTACTTATTGGTAATTCGGTGGTTGCACTCTAAACCCCAATCGTAAATTAGTGATTCGAGTGAACACCACACTCCTTACTTTAATTTGCGGTAGCACGCGAATGTGTTTGAAGGTGTTGTGGTAACAACACCTTCAAACACATTCGCGTTACCACTCATTGGTCAAAGCCACATGATTTTAACTTCAACTGCATGATTGCATGTTGACAGCAAAGTGAAAGGTGCTACGCTTACTTGGTGATTACTTGTGACTACCTACCTGTTCTTGTAATTACGTTGTTGTATGCATAATCAGACTATAATGTTCCCATCCCACTGCTGGGACACAGGCCTCCTCTCTGTGGAAGGGAATGAGCCGTAATCCAACACGCGGGCCCAGTGCGGGTTGGTGGATGTCACATGTCTTCGAATTTTTGGTTGTAGGACATGCCGGTTTCCTCACGATGTTTTCCTTTACTGTATTTGAGAGCAGTGGTGATTAAATAAATTGCACAAAGTGCCAGCTTGGGTTCGAACCACGGAAAAGATAATATCTATTCCGTGGTTCGAACCCACGACCTACACGTCGGGGCCAACCACTGGGCCGCCACGGCTCTTATTTAGATGTATGGTGTAATTATAATGAACTCGTTGCTAAATGATAACAGCTGCACGGTTGATCAAAGGTTATAAGCTACACTTGCTGCGGTCGGTTCGTGGATGGGTGACCGTCCATTACATATCGAGATTTTTTTGATGATACATTATTGTTATAACAGCCTAGTGTACAAAAACAACTATTAATAAAAAAAGAAAAACATAGGGACACGGTATATATCCTTCTTATTCAGTTTATGAAATATCTTTTAAATTGGTCCAATATTGGAGGAGGAAATAGGCGAGAGCCAAACCTCGAATTAAGACTTTTTACTTGGACTTTTTCGAAAGTCTCTCCGACCGCATACGTAGTTACAGCCATCATCATCTGCCTGCCTTTTCCCAACTATATTGGGGTCGGCTTCCAGTCTAACCAGATGCCGCTGAATACCAGTATTTTACATGGAGCGACTGCCTATCTGACCTCCACAACCCAGTGTTTGGGTAATACGATTCCCCTTGGAAAGACTGGTTGTCAGACTTTCGGGCTTCTGACTACCCGTAACGACTGTCAAAGATCTACGAATGACAGCCGGAACCAACGGCTTAACGTGCTTTCCGAGGCACAGAGGGGGTCTCGGTATGTAAAGATGGTCACGGCTGATGGCCGGTAACCGCGGCAAGTATAGCTTAACCTGATCGATCGACCTGTGCGGCTGTTATTATTTAGCCACAGACCCCTCATACGTAGGAACAGCATTAGCTAATATTCCCATGTTATGTATTGTTATTGTTAGTCAGGCAGACAATATTGGTGGACTGTGAGATGTTACATGACAATGAAACAATTATGTCTGTTGTCTGTATTATTTGTATCGTGTGACATGTCAACAATGATTGTCTTAACGAGGTCAAGGGAATAAATGCTCTGAGATGATGTTACTAGGTTCTTATTCAATAATCGACATCGTTTATTTTGTCTGCCTATGTCCAGCAGTGGACGTCTTTTGGCTGAAATGATGATTTTGTCTGCAGTTGGGAAATTGCGTAACACATTCAGTAGCATGGTTTTCATTTTGACAGTTCAACAACACTCATTGCGTTATTTAGGTACATTGTTGAGGGGCCCGTGGCTAAATAATAACAGCCGCACAGGTCGATCGATCAGGTTAAGCTACGCTTGCCGCGATTGGTCTGTGGATGGGTGACCATCTTTACATACCGTGATCCCTGCGTGCCTCGGAAAGCACGTTAAGCCGTTGGTCCCGGCTGTCATTCGTGGATCTTTGACAGTCGTTACGGGTAGTCAGAAGCCCGAAAGTCTGACAACCAGTCTTACCAAGGGGTATCGTATTACCCAGTAACTGGGTTGTGGAGGTCAGATAGGCAGTCGCTCCGTGTAAAATACTGGTATTCAGCTGCACCCGGTTAGACTGGAAGCCGACCCCAATATAGTTGGGAAAAGGCAGGCAGATGATGAGTGTGTTACGCAATTAGGGTCCCTGTCTTTATCAGTAAGTAGCTGCGCCCCGCGGTTTCACCCGCAAAAGTCTCGATCCCATGGAATATCGGTACCTATAAAAAGTAACCTATGTCCTAACCCAGGCCATTGTCTGTCTACCCATATCAATCTGCCGAGTCTTTTCCCAACTATGTTGGGGTCGGCTTCCAGTCTAACCGGATGCAGCTGAATACCAGTATTTTACACGGAGCGACTGCCTATCTGACCTTCACAACCCAGTGACTGGGAAATACGATACCCCTTGGTAAGTCTGGTTGTCGGACTTTCGGGCTTCTGACGACCCGTAACGACTGTCAAAGATCTACGAATGACAGCCAGGACCAACGGCTTAAAACGTGCTTTCCGAGGGTCGGAGGGTCTTGGTATGTCAAGATGGTCACCCATCCACGGACCAACGGCGGCAAGCGTAGCCTTCGATCGACCTGTGCGGCTTTAGCCACGAATAATTATTATTTAAATTCATCGTCTTTTTACATCGTACTCACATATATTATAATTGTAAATTCAACAAAAATGATGTAACTAATATTTTTGTAAAAATATAATTTAAAAGAGTGTCCATGGAGTTTCTTGCCCGTTCTTCTCCATAGGTAGGTACCTACCTACGCTTTGGAATGGGCAACTAGCTTTATATTCCTTCTTGACAATTCAAAAGTGCCTGTAAATGGTTTAATTGAAATAAATGGTTTGAGTTTGAGTTTAATATTTAATTAATATTATTATAACAATATTATTATTAAGGCTCCTTCAAGGAGGTATTTAAAGACAATAGGTAAGCTAACCTAAACATAACAGTGTAACACATAAGATAATAATATTTAGGGCAGATTTTTAGGGTTCCGTACCCAAAGGGTAAAAACGGGACCCTATTACTAAGACTTCGCTCTCTGTCCGTCCGTCCGTCCGTCCGTCCGTCCGTCACCAGGCTGTATCTCAAGAACCGCGATAGCTAGACAGTTGAAATTTTCACAAATTATGTATTTCTGTGTGTTGTGGAAGGTGGCTGGGGTAGACTGGATGCGGAAGGCGGAGGACAGGGTGCTGTGGCGCAGTCTGGGAGAGGCCTATGTCCAGCAGTGGACTGCGATAGGCTGAGTTGATTGATTGATTGATGTAACAAATACTAAAAACAAAATAAAATAAATATTTAAGAGGGCTCCCATACAACAAACGTGTTTTTATTGGCGTTTTTGCATTGTGGTACGGAACCCTTCGTGTGCGAGTCCTACTCGCACTTGGCCAGTTTTTCAATCATCTGTTAATAACTTTATTCGAGGAGTAATTTTGAAATTTTGACAGTTATTTCATACAAAAACTGTCAAATGTCAATTTTATTCCTCGAATAAAGGTTATCTGGCGATGGAAAAATTTGCCCTATTTTTTTTTTGCGGATGGGAAAATCATCAAAAATTTGCCCATAGAATATAAATTACCAAAAATATATTGATTGCGCTTTATATCGTCGTTGATTGCGCTAATGGTCGAGTGGTCGCAACTTCGCAAGGGCTAACTGCTGGTCTTGGGTTCGATTCCCCGCTCGGGCAGTGTTATTCTCTCTTCCTTCTGGAATTTATCGGTAACAGCCCGGAGTGTGGTAATAAGGTCGCCCCTGTTCAGTGCCGGATTAAGACTACTTGATGCCCTAAGCAAAAGCCCTAACGCCTGTAGGCCCTCCTATTTTTACTCGTATTTTTTCAAAACATCGAGGACCGATTTGTAAATATTGGCGCACATCTCTAGCTAGTGACTTTTTGGTCTTGTAATATCTTGCTGATAAACAGCCTTGCCTTTCAAGTGCTAGCAAATACTTCGGTGCTGTTTCTGCCTTATGGTGTCCCCCGAGACGTGATGCCCTAAGCAATTGCTTAATTTGCTTAGGGGCTAATCCGGCACTGCCCCTGTTACATGGGCCTTGTAAAAATATAACTTAAAATAGTGTCCATGGAGTTTCTTGCCCGTTCTTCTCCATAGGTACCTACGCTTTGGAATGGGCAACTATAGCTTCATATTTTCTGACTGACCGACTTCTTGACAATTTAAAAGTGCCTGTAAATGGTTTAATTGAAATAAATGCTTTGAGTTTTTATCTTGTTTATTTATTTAATGCTTCAAGCACACTAATGTACAGAGGCGGACTTAATGCCTTAAGCATTTTGTATCAGTCAACCTTTGGGAGAGACAAACAATGGTGCCGATTCCCTTGTTCACAAACTAAACTAAATTTAAGTTATTTCATTAAGAAAAGGACAGAAAATTTTTTTTAGTTTATACCTGTCATTTTAATCAGCGCCTGAAGGCTGACACTACTCCAAACAAGTTTAGACGTGATGAAAAACTTGCCTACTAAAATTACGTCAATTTACGTCAGGCGCTGATTAATTTGACAGAACTAAACTAAAATTTATTTTCAAAAGATAAATTTTAGTTTTTTTAACTAAACCTAATTTAAGTTCAGTGCATATATTTTTTTTTAATAAAAAGATGCACTGAACTTATATTTAGTTTAGTTTGTGAACAACAGAATCGGAACGAGTGTTACTAAACATAACTGGTGAATTGTGGGTGAACTATAGGTGCTCATCGTCATCATTTCAGTCGAAAGATGTCCACCGCTGGACATAGGCCTCCCCAAGTACCGCTCCTTTGACCGGTTCTGTTCTTCTTCTGTTCTTCTTCATCGGATTCTCTTGCATCCATCGGATTCCTGTGGCGTTCACGGGTCCACATTGAGGGAGATCGTTTTTTTTTTTGTTTTATTACATTATTTTCAATACCCATCGAAAAGGCTAGGCTGAATGGATTACCTGTCCTGTGCTATCTTAATGTTTTTATAAATAATTAAGTTCGTTTTAATAAAAAATAATTATTTACAAACAATCTTAGCTTTAATAAAATACCGGACACGCCGGACACGCAACCAAAAAGCCTGACTGTGTTCGGCTTTATCCGGACGCCTGGCAAATCTACCCGGGGTCGTATCTGGTTCGGACAGCCCTGCAATACAGTATAGAGACGTCCATTTTATAAATTCTCGTATATTCCTGAGAACTCTGAAGTTACCATCACTAGTCGTTTTGCTTGTTTAGATCTATTAAATTCTATTACACACGTTCAAGTTATGCACGTAACTTAGTTTTCATAGCACACCTGCCCATTCCTATTATTAATACGGCCAATGTTAACACAATAGTATTAAACTGTTTAATGAACACAGATATCGTTTATAATACGTCTAATGCAAACATTATTATATCAAAAATAAACTATGCATTATCCGATCTAAGCACTGGTGAATTTTAAAAACATTGGCGGCCATGTTTGTTTTATTTGGCGCGCTCGTACGCTATTGGCAGGTTGTCTTCGGGGAGCGGTCTGGTTTTTTTTTCGAAAAGGACTTGTTGAGTTGGTTGAGTGAGTATAATGCCTTTTTTATTTTTTATTTAAGTACCTATTTATTTTTGGGGATAGTTTTGTAAAATACCTATTGTAAATAAATTTCTTTATTTATTGAGAATGGCCGATATAAATTCTCTTTTTTTTTTTACGGACTACTACTACGGTTATATGGAGCGTCGTTTTTTCTAAGGTATTGAATTAATTTGATTAACAAACTGTATACAGGACTACAGGTTGAATTATCCGAGGGTGAATAAAAAAAATACTGTGGATTAAAAAAAAATACTGGTTAAACGTTGTATTTTTTTATCAAATATTTAAAAATATAGGACTGTGCCTTGATCAATAAAGGGAAAAAATACAAGCGAGCTTATTTTATTTTATTCTGTTCGGGTAACTTCCAGCTAATTTAAACAGTGGTCTTAAACAATATGCATCTGAAGGCCATAACAACAAAAAAGGTCGGTACAAAATACCTCTAACATAAATTAGGAAAAAAAATGACTTTTGATTTTGAAAGTCTGACAACCAGTCTTACCAAGGATATTATGTTACCCAGTATCTAGGTTGTGGAGGTCAGATAGGAAGTTGCTCCGTGTAAAATACTGGTATTCTGCTGCATCTATACAGCGTTCGCGATTTATTTGCCTAAATTGCAAACAAATATGAATTAATGGAAAAATAACTTTAATTGCTACACAATAAAGTTCAGTTTACGCTACAACTTCAAACGATTTTATAACTTTTTCAATAGTGCTAGTCACTTTATATATTGTTTGTACACTTTAGATATTTGTTTAACTTGAAATAGGGTAGGGGTGTGCAGAACTGCGCACTTTTACTACAGTCAGACTGGAAGTCGACTCAGACATAACATACAACTCTTGACTGTCTCATTGGTCTAGTGGTCGCAAACGCTACTGCCAAGCATAAGATTTTAACCACCTGTTCGATTCCCGGGTCGGGCAAAGTGTTATTGGGTTTTTCATCAGGAATCTCTCTAATTGCCTGAACTGACAACCCAAGACAGAATAACTTGGTGCAGAAAAGTGAGGAGACCCAACCCGAAATAACGGGACCAGGGGCGGAAGAAGAAGAATTTCTCAGTAGCAGCCCGGAGTCTGGATTGGTGCCCGGTTGATGGCAATAGGCTCGCCCCCTATTACATGGGACTTAAACATAACTGGCGAAATGTGGGTGTACCTACTATAGGTACAGCTCTGCCTAACCCTGCGGGGAATCCTGGCGTGGTGTTATCTTTAACTAGCAGCGCCCCGTGGTTTCACCCGCACAAGTGTCGATCCCGTGGGAATATCGGGATAAAAAGTATCCTAGGACCTTTCCCGGGACCTCAAACTATCTCTATACCAAATTTCATCGAAATCGGTTCAGCGTGAAGAGGTAACAGACAGACAGACACACTTTCGCATTTAATATTAGTATACTATGGATTAGAGCTGCGTTCATTCACTATCACAATCTATTAATTGTCCTTCCTAGTAACTGTGACCTCATGGTAGTCTACAAGGCGGCTTTATGTGGGTCTCGGCCACCATTTCTAGCTATTTTCCTGTCTTCTGTTCTATATATAACGTGTTTTTTTAGGGTTCCGTACACAAAGGGTCAAAACGGAACCCTTATGGTGAGACTAAGTCTGTCTGTCTGTCTGTCACAGCTGGATATCTCAAGAACTACTAATGCTATCAACTTGAAATTTGGAATAGTTTTAGATGACGTTTGCCCAACTATTTTGCATATAAGAAAGAAATAAAAACGGATGTATATTTTTTGCAATAGGGCCTGAAAGGGGGTCTGAAAAGTTTGAAGTGGGGCTACTAGGGCATGTGGGGTATCATATTATGAAAGAGCGCATTTTGCACATTCTCAAAAAAAAAATCTTTTTTTTTTAGGCCGATGCAGTTTTCGTTTGATGAAAAATGTAAAAAAAATACCGTCCCCCCCTCCCTACCTCCGAAGTTTGCAAAGAGTAAAATCTGAAATTATTCTATGTGAAAGAAATTTATGTAAAGATTACAGGAAAAATAAAACAAAGTCTCTAAATAGCACACTTTTTCAGAAATCATCAACAAAAGATGTAACTTTTGTTGATGATTTCTGAAAAAGTGTGCTATCGGTCAAGAGATGGTACGGAATTTTTTACCATTTAAGTACGGAACCCTAAAAATGAACGCGCTTATCTTGATTATGCTCTTAACAATATATTCCGAATTTATTTGAGACTAGCGACTTTGTCCGCGACATTGCCTACGTGAAAATTCGGCCCCCGACCCAACGCGTCGCATTGCATCGTCCACCCGCGCTTTTTCTTCGTTTTTAGCGTTCTTTTTGGTGTTCTTTTTCATTTTGCTCGGCTCATAAGGGTCCTAGCGTGACGTTAAATAGCTTATAGCATTCGGCAAGAATTGGGCTATCAAATGAAAAATTTTTTTTCAAATCCGACCTGCAGTTCCAGAGATTAGCGCGTTCAAACAAACTCTCAGCTTTATTATTAGTATCGTAAGTAGATAGATAAACGTAAATTAACTGTGAAGGCATTTCTTAAAAGCGTAAAATTTAATTGAGATAGAATAGAATGCAATAGTAACTACAATACGACAGACGTAACTGGCGGGCCTGAGCATAGCCTTTTTTTTTTGTGGATGGGAAATCATCAAATGACCCCTCCCGCTCTGGGTGGAGCGGAAGGGAGTGTCAGACTCTTACTGACTAAAACCCACGCGTGTTTCTTCCTTAGCCCTTAAAATCCCGCTGAGCCTGAGTTATAGCCTTTGCGAACTTTCGCGCATGTTCACTCACTCACACTCGCCTTATGATACCATTTGGTTTCAAAAAACGTTCCTGCGAAGCCTTCTGCGCGAATTTCAGGCCCGCCAAGTTACGTCGGTCCTATTATACCTACGTAATTCCAATAAATATTCCAATTAAAATGTATCCCCATTATGCATGACTAATAATGCCAAACAACACAACTTGCTACCAAGTCACACGACACTACAAAGAATTGAACAAACATAAAGCGCTTTAGCGCTGCTAAATACACGCGTTAACTAAACCCGTTTATTGCACGCAGTGCTGTAAGCGCGTTAAAGTACAAACAGTTTGCACTCCGCGCGCTGTAAACTGAACGCGCTCTTTGCATTGCCTGTGTCATAATATTCAAATTATGAACGCGAATGAAGCGGGAAATACTGTTTTTATTGCGTTAGTTTTTAAGTTTTTTGTCTGTGATTGAGTTTTTTTTTATGTTTTGGTGCGAAACGTTTGTGAATATTGTGATATTTAAACGTTCTGGTGTTGTGGTTAAGTTATCTTATCGACAATTCAATGATATGTTAATATTTGAACGTCTGTGTTGCCTACTCGGTGATTCCCGCGGAATTGAATGACATGTGTTTAATGTAATTCATGCGTAATGTTTTTTACTTTGTGTCAAAAATTGTGTAAAAAATCGAGAGACCTTTTAAATACCTGAGTGTTTTGGCAGCATAATGATAATTTTTTTGCAAATAAGTGACAATAATATCGTTTAAGTTATTTTTTCTTTGAGTTAAAGAACTTTTTCAACAATGGATATATATAAATGGGGTCATATGCGTCAAATTTCACATATTATGCAGTAAGTACAAGTACAAAATTCACAAATAAATAATTAATCTTAATGCTAAGTATGTTTATTTGAAGCAAACAAAAAATATAAAAACAAACTTGGCTGACATTCTACTCAACGATGTTACCAATATTTTTGAAAACAACTCTTGATTTAAAAGAGTGTACATGGACAAATTTTCTTAAATGACCTTGAAAGAACTGCTGCAGACGGTACCATTTCATATGTCACTAATAGTACCATTGCAGACGGCACTTTTTCATAAATGAAACTAACTACCGTTTGAATACGTTTGCACGGCTACACATCAAGCATTTCCAGTTTTAGCTGACCTCGCATTGTATAGGTTTTTCGTACCATCACAAGTCAGCTTATACTAGTAATGTATAGTTTGATGTGTAGCCGTGCGTACTTTTAGTGGCTTACGAAATAGTGACGACTGTCGAGGTACAATACATTCAAGAGTCATTCTAGAATTAGTGCCGTCTGCATCGGCACTTTTAGTGGTATCTACATAATATTTACGACAACCTCGGTAGTTTAAGTGTCATCCACGTTACAGTGTCGTCAGCCATCTTAGTGGCCGGCACTAATTAGTACCGTGTGTGACATACTATTGACTACCATAAACAGCCTATAATGTTCCCACTGCTGGGACACTGGCCTCCTCTCGGTGAGAGGGAGTGGGCCGTAATCCACCACGCGGGCCCAGTGCGGATTGGCAGATGTCACATGTCTTCGAATTTTTGGTTCTAGGACATGCCGGTTTCCTCTCGATGTTTTCCTTCACCGTTTTGAGAGCAGTGGTGATGAAATAATTTACACAAAGTAAAGCACCTGTCTGGGTTCGAACCTACGACCTACAACTCGTAAGTCGCGGCCGTTACCACTGGGCCACCACTGCTCTACTATTGACTAGTGTCATCGCGTAACCTGGCGGACTTCGAAGTTGTAATATTATGGCATAGATTTTGACTACAATAGTTTAACGTGTATAATACATTGTGATTGTTTTTGTTCGTGTCTATTATTCTACTAGCTGCGCCACGCGGTTTCACCCGCGTAAATGTCGATCCCGCGGGAATATCGGGATAAAAAGTAGCCTACATGTTAATCCAGGGTGTCAGCTACCTCCATACAAAATTTTATCAAAATGGTTCCAGCCGTTTGACCGTGAAGAAGTAACAAACATATACAATAAACACACACACACACTCACAAACTTTCGCCTCTACAATATTAGTGTGATTCTATTCTATTTTATTCTACATAGTATTTAAAATCTATCAGAATACCCCTGACCGTTCGGAAATACGTCATATGCATAATTTTAAATGCAAATAAAACCACATCCTTAATGGTAATAAGATAACGGTGATAACGGGGCCGATTCTGTTGTTCACAAACTAAACTAAATTTCAGTTCAGTGCATCTTTTTTTCTTTCTATTACAGACGATACATTTTAGTTAAGTCCTGTCCTGTCAAATTAATGCGCCTGACGTAAATTGACGTAATTTTAGTAGGCAAGTTTGTAATCACGTCTAAACTTGTATGGAGTAGTGTCAGGCGCTGATTAGTTTGACAGAACTAAACTAAAATTTATCTTCTGTCCTTTTCTTAATGAAATAGAAAGAAAAAGATGCACTAGTTTGTGAACAAGGGAATGCCACCATTATTTATTTATTTTATAATCTACCTCGTTGGTCGAGTGGCCACAAGCGCTACTGCTGAGCATGAGGTCCTGGGTTTGATTCCCGGGTCGGGCTACCTTCCCCTCGTAAGAAAAAATAAGACTTGCTTGGACGCTCTCCCCCCTCAAATCGTCACGTAATAAATGAACCAGACCCATATTGCCTTAAAATTCTTGTTAAAATCAAAATTAAGACATTTTATTTCACAAAACCTACATGGCACTTATGAAACGTCAACTAAGAACGTAGGTGCACGGTTCCAACTGGTTGATGGCGAAGAACGGACAAGAAACTCCACAGAGGTACGGACACTCTTTTAAATTAAAATATAAACACTAGAAACCACAAGACTGACTCACTCACACTTTTGTGCATAATTTATATACCAAGACTAACCGGTGCAAGCAGACAAACAGGTTGGTCTTCCAATAAAACCAGGCTAGGAATGCTAGCGAAGTAGCAACCAGTACAGGTAAGTCACAACGATATATTTATTTTAAGTACAAGTCCTGTGCTTGATGGAATTCCTCATTGACAAAAATGACGATCTTCCATACAATCTGTCATCCGGTCATCATGCACATCATGCCTCATGTCATCGTGAGGTTGTTGTTATTTAGCCATGGGCCCGGTCACCTGCTGGGCCTCAAATCTGCTATTACAATAGTGTCAGAATGGTCTATTATTGATTTCATATTTGTTGATTTTGACAAGTTTGGTAATCTACTAATATAATGGAGTCATAAACGTGTATTCTTTCTTTTCTTTCTATAATGACTTTCCAATGGTCAACCACTGACACTCCATTGAAAGAAATAGCATAGAATGGTAATCTCGTACATAATGTCAAATGAATGACTGACTTAGGCGGTAATCTGCTAAAATTTTGACAGTTCCTTTATTCAGTGACCTACCATTAGAACGTCATTGTGCAGTCATTGCTTTTAATTCGTTACGAGTATCGTATTATGTTCTGTGCCATTGACCGACCAATGATCGACCATTATGAATTTAGCAAATTACGAACTTTTAGCAAAATGACAATGGGATCGTGTTGGAATTGGAATGACGAATTTATAAAAATAACAGACTTAGACCCCAGGAGACCCGAAGCAAAGGTTTTACTTAGTAGTAGTAGTAGCTAAGTTGTAGCGGTATCTACAACGCCACATGCGAACACCGCGTCATACTGACGTCACGCAAATCCTGCATCGCGCAAGCAGAGTTTACCGCGCAAATAGCATAGATACAACGGCCCGACATGAATCACCGGGCAGTTGCCCGCCAGACACAACACCTACTACTATGGAGGATGAGTGAACTTCACACCCTGTTCCTCATAGCCTCATACCTCTATAAAGTAAAACCTTTCTCCCATCTTCAAACTTTTATGAAATACTGGCAGCGCCCCGCGGTTTCACCCGCATAAGTGTCGAATTATCGATCCTGTGGGAATATCGGGATAAAAAGTATCCTATGTGTTAATCTTGGTTATAAACTATCTATGTGCCAAATTTCATACAAATCCGTTCAGCCGTTTATGCGTGAAGAAGTAACAAACACACTCACAAACTTTCGCCTTTACAATATTAGTGTGATAGCACGTGATAGTGTGATAAACCGTGTACATTTAACGTTGTTTGATTTCTTATCAACACTTCACAGTACCTATGGAGAAGAACGGGTAAGAAACTCCATGGACACTATTAATTTCAATCAAAATATCGCGTATTCCAAAGCGCTAGCGTTCAGCGCTTGCTCGTGCTCCTCGATACAGAGTTCAAGTTGTTCAACCGATGACCGTGAAGGGGTCATCGACCGGCCTTCTTATCATCCCTGAAACTGACACACTGACCTAATGTTTTTTTTAATTTCATTGTATCATAAATTGATTGTGTCGATGGCACGGCAGTTTTTAGGGTTCCGTACCAAAATGGTAAAAACGGAACCCTTATGGTGAGACTAATTTTGTCTGTCTGTCTGTCTATCTGTCACAGCTGGATATCTCAAAAACTACTAATGCTATCAACTTGAAATTTGGAATAGTTTTAGATGACGTTTGACCAACTATTTTGCAAATAAGAAAGAAATAAAAATATATGTATATTTTTTGCAACAGGGACTGAAAGGGGGTCTGAAAAATTCGAAGTGGGGTTACTAGGGCATGTGGGGTATCATATGAAAGAGCGCAGTTTGCACATTCTCAAACATTTTTTTTTAGTCCGCATAGTTTTCAACTTTTGATGAAAAATGTAAAAATATACCTTAACCCCCCCCTTATTCCCCTTATATCCGAAGTTTGACAAGGGGAAAAATCTGAAATTATTCTATGTGATAGAAGTTTATGTAAAGATTACAGGAAAAATAAAACGAAGTCTCTAAATGGCACACATTTTCAGAAATCATCAACAAAAGTTACATTAGTTCCACTATCGGCCAAGAGATGGCGCTGACATAAAATTGCAATATTCTACACCGCAGTGCACAGTGTTAAAATTCTCTGAGGAATATAGGCCTCGTCGATGAAAATTTAAAAACATGATGGTACGGAACCCTCGGTGCGCGAGTCCGAATCGCTCTTGCCAGGTTTTTTAAATTTTATTGGCCCAAAACTTCGCCACTTCTACGGCGTCGTCTCGGTGGCAGCGCAGAGGTCAGTTTGGCTACATTTTTTGGGACACAGAGGGCAGGATAGGAGGTGGAGCATGGTATTTTACATCGAGCGACTGCCTGTCTGACCTCCACAACCCAGTTAGAACCACCTCCAAACCCAAGAGTTATTCCGGTCTGATCCCCTGAATCCCCCTCCACCCCCCCCCCCCCTCCTCGATCGAAGACGAACTAGCGATCGAGGAGGGGGGGGGTGGGGGGGTTCAGGGGATCAGACCGGAGTAACTCTAGGGTTTGGAGGTGGTTCTAACTGGGTTGTGGAGGTCAGTATATCGGTATTCAGCTGTTTGGGAGATAATCTTGTCGGATATGTTTAGAAATTGATATCATTGATAAAGACTATAAAGTTATTGTTTTATAGTTATGTTGAATAGAAACTGTCAGAGGGTCTTATCTCAAATGTGATGTGATGTGACGCATGGTTCCCTCAATTTGTTGATTTTTTTAGGGTTCCGTACCCAAAGGGTAAAAACGGAACCCTATTACTAAGACTACGCTGTCTGTCCGTCTGTCTGTCTGTCACCAGGCTGTATGTCAAGAACCGCGATAGCTAGACAGTTGAAATTTTCACAAATTATGTATTTCTGTTGCCGCTATAACAACAAATACTAAAAACAAAATAAAATAAATATTTAAGGGGGGCTCCCATACAACAAACGTGTTTTTGCCTTGTGGTACGGAACGCTTCGTGTGCGAGTCCGACTCGCACTTGGCCAGTTTTTTCTCATTTTTAGCTGATCGAGTCAGGATAACCACACTCCTTGTAATTCTTTAAGTACATTTTTCACTAACCGTCGTACCTCTATGTTATTTGGATCTCAAAATATAACAATTTTGAAAGGCAACAAAATGTAAAGAATCACTAATAGAACATTGTAGCTGTCCCAATTCAAATCAGCTAAAATAAGGGTAACCTGAAATCGCGAAAAATTAATCAGCTGTTCCCTACATTTTGACGAGTTATACGAACATAAATGTAGGGAATAGCTGATTTTTTTTCGCGATTTCAGGTTTGATTCCATAGTAAAAGTTGTTCATAATGATGAGTACAATGACCTCTTAAAAGGTTGTTGGTGTTTTTCAAATAACCCTGTGTACGGACCATTAAAGTTGAAGTATTCCACATTGGGCATCCGCTTAAATGGCACCTGAGTAATGTGCCGCTGTGTGTCAGGTGCATTCACCCAGGTGCCATTTAAGGGGGTGCCCAATGTGGAATACGTCTTAAAGTTGGTAGTCAATTTGCTTAACCATTAACTTCCCTGGCTGTACAATTAAGTATCACCACAAGTGGAGGTTATTTTACCGGTAAATCTAAAGACGATCGTAAAAATTCCCTAGGCGCTAGGCGTGAAATGACCATAAGTAATTACTTCATTTCATAGTTTTCCCATATATGCGTGTCTAATTGGAAGATGGCTAACTAGACTTGGTTCGTTATTTAATCGTATTGCAGATAAAGGAAATACATAATATTTGTGCTAATTGTCTTAGACACAAAGACTAATTATGTAGCTTCAAGATAAATTTATAACATCACGTGTATAAACTCAGGTGTATAGTCACGAGCACTAATATGTCAACACTTGGCAACTTTAAATTGCGAAATTTTCACGAAATAACGAATGCAACGTTGAAATACGACACTTTACGTAAACCTCATGTTCGAAAATACTATGTTCGTAATAAAATAAATACTCATTAAAAAATAAAGGACAAAATATTGCCTTTGAATAAAACCAAGTGTAAACGTACATAAGCTTAAGTAAGGGTAGGAGTAGGGTAGGGTAAGGGGTAGGACACCACGCGAACGAAGTAGCGCCCCGGGCAGCTAGGTGGTAAAATTAAAATAAAAAACATTTGATGGATATTTTGGGGGTTAGCGACCCCTGGTAGTTTTGTTTCTTGAAGTATGAGAAGAGAAAATCTGTTTTCTTTTGTTTTATCGTGTTTAGAAACCGTTACCTGCGCCCGCGCTGCCAGTCTGGCCAAGCACTTATATTGTTGTACTCTAAGTTATCATTATCAATATTGTTTATTGAAAAATGCAGGTGTTTATTTGATTATTTTTGTATTGTTTTCTTGAAAAAAAAACATCGTTTTGTTAATTTATAGTAGTTGTTATTTTATTGTACCTACCTTTAAACAAAAAACGTTTTGATAACAGAATGTCGTACGTAGCCTTTACAAATGGTTGCATTTGCTAGCAGACATAATCAGTTATTGGCTATTGCCCGTTCTTTACCACAGTTGAGCTGCACGATTTCTGACAAATGCGTGCACTGACTGGATCACTGGACAGGTCCTCTCAACCTGTGTGGTTCTTTCCTCAAAAGACCATCTCAGACATCGATCTACATGGTCTTCATATAACCTGACCAAGATTTTGTCTGGACTTTAAAAGAGACTGTGCCCTCTGAGTTTGTTTCGGCCTTTTTACTCAGAGTAGTCAGATAGGAAACACCGACCTCATCTAGTTTAAAAAAAATATGATTGACGTGTAAAAGTGTTTGTCCAAACCTACTTACAAAAATGAAATCATTTGTAGGAAGCTACTACGCTTTGAAATGGGCAATTAGCTTCATCTTTCTGACTGAACGACTTCGTGACAATTCAAAAGTGCCTGAAATGGTTTATTGAAATAGGGCTACTTTTCAAATGATAGATAATTTTTATTCGTGGAATAAAATTGACGTCTGACAGATTTTGTATGGAAGAACTGTCAAAAATTCAAAATTATTCCTCGGATAAAATTATCTGGCTTTGGAAAAATCTGTCCTAAATCACAGTAAATACATATATGAACAGTACGGAAACTACGTACTAACATTCGAAACGGCACACTCACACAGACATCTATGGTATGCCTAAGCGGCACCCCGTGACTGAGAGCACCGCGACTATCGCTAGGGGTACCGTAAAGTTGGACACCGAGCGACACTAGCTCGGTGTCCAACTTTTAACGGATTAACCTTTTTTAAATATTTTTAGGACAAAATATAGCATGGGGTAAAAAATATTGGAATCGATTCAGTTACTTATTCTGAACAAACTTTATTCAGGTTTCGCATATACTAAAAATAACGTTGTATATGTATATTACGTGGTTATTGAGAGTTATTGATTATCTTAACAATTTTCCTTGTCGGTTTTTTATGTTTTTTTTGCAGTATACGTGTTCTATTTGTGTTGTGTTATTAGTCATTATTTTTTATCTAAATATCTTCTATGTTCTATTGCACGGAACTCGTCTTCACATACAGGTGATTTTTTTACCAGTTCCAAATTTTTACAGGGTGTTTTTCTACCCATGAATATGAACAACTTTCACTATGAGACCAACTCTGAAATCAGGAAAAAAAAATCTGCTGTTTCATTCTTCTTAGCGTGTCGATAGCAATCTAAATGGGCTCGGCCCAGAATTCGGCTACTTGTTTGGCGCCATCACCAGCGTCCACCAGGGCCTCAAGTCTGCTATTACAATAGTGTCAGAATGGTCGATCATTGATTTCTTAATTGTTGATTTTGACAAGTTTGGTAATCTACTAATGTAATGGCGTCATTATGACTTTCCAATGGTCAACCACTGACACTCCATTGAAAGAAATGGCAAAGAATGGTAATCTCGTACATAATGACAAATGAATTACTGACTTAGGCTAAAACAGATCTGCTAAAATTTTGACAGTTCCTTTGATCAGTGACCTATCATTAGAACGTCATTGTGCATTTATTGCTTTTAATTCGTTACGAGTATCGTATATTATAATTATGTTTTGTGCCATTGACCGACCAATGATCGACCATTATGAATTTAGCAGATTACGAACTTTTAGCAAAATGACAATGGGATCGTGTTGGAATGACGAATTTATAAAAATAGCAGACTTGGGCCCCAGTTCCTGTAACGTGCAGCTGACAGGACACGCAGGACACGATATTAAGTGTCCCATCGTTTATGGAACAGCACCACATTTACACTCCAAGGCGGAGTCGTCTATGAATCTCCACCTCTCCACTCTAATTTCACTACATTTTTGACAAGTTTTTGACATGATTGTCGCTGAAATGAGATTGCGACTAGATTTTGAAAGTTTTTAATTACGAGAATTGGTCTTCAGGTTTAGGGGTCCGTGTCTAAATAATAACAGCCGCACAGGTCGATCGATCAGGTTAAGCTACGCTTGCCGCGGTTGGTCTGTGGATGGGTGGCCATCTTTACACACCGTGACCCCTCCGTGTCTCGGAAAGCACGTTAAGCCGTTGGTCCCGGCTGTCATTCGTGGATCTTTGACAGTCGTTACGGGTCGTCAGAAACCAGAAAGTCTGACAACCAGTCTTACCAAGGGGTATCGTATTACCCAGTTACTGGGTTGAGGAGGTCAGATAGGCAGTCGTTACATGTATAAAGTATTTTACATGGAACGGCCATGGCATAGCATGGTCGGCTTCCAGTCCGCCGACCCCAACATAGTTGGGAAAAGGCTAGGCAGATGATGATGGTCTTCAGGTTGCGCGTCGACCCACGGCTCCCACTTTGTACTTCAGGTTGCGCGTCGACGTCCCTCCCACGGCTCCCACTTTGTACAATCATTAGCTTAAAACAGTAAGTGTTCCTATTTAACCATAACCCTTCTCTTGTCCACAGAGAGTCCAGTTCGGATGTGGTAGCAGTTCGAGTGGCTATCAATGGCATGACATGCCAGTCGTGTGTGCGCAGCATCGAGGGTTCAGTCAGGGAGCTGCCTGGCATTGAGTATGTTAAGGTAAGGTACAACTGGACTTCCATTTACTGTTACAACGGATGCAGCTAAGTTCTTCTCCGTGTCGCTGGCACGACTGTATTTCAGATCTTGTTTGCCCAAAACTTCGCCACTTCCACAAAGTGGTCGGTGGCAACGCAGAGGTAACTCGGCTAAAAAGCAGGCACAGCTTCTTGTCATCGATAGAGTCTCTTACGGGAAACCCGGCCGACGCCCGTTGCAAACTGTGGCAGAATACTCTTCTCCTTCTGCCAGTCTTCTGGGCACGTTTCTGCGACAGCGATGCGGACGAGTACTTCGACGCCTAAGTGTTCTTTATTTTTGTATTTATTTGTATAGTAAGTTAGTTAGTCATTTAATTTAGTATCTAGGGTAAATAGTTTGTATAATATAATAGAAACGATGGATGGAATGTGTGAATGATGATATGGTTAGAAAGGGGGTGACTATCGAGATGACGACTAATAGAGAAGTGTGGAAGAAAAAGACATGTTACACCGACTTCAAATAAATTGGGATAAAGGCAGGAGAATGATGATGATATAGTCTGATAAATAAATAGTTCCTGCATTAAGATTGTTAAAGGCTGATAGAGGCCGAAACAGCAACAAAACGATTACACACAACTCCGTTATATTGTCAACTTTTATCGCTATCACTGTTATCAAGCGCACTAAATTGTATTAATCCAATGATATCGTTTACTACGGTAATCAAAGTATTATTGTAAAACTAGGTCTCGCTAATTGATAACGTTTGGTACCTTGGTCTACTTCTCTCGATCGGCACCATCTCAGAATAGATCATGTCGTATTAAAAAGGATTATGAAAAGAAATGTTTATTTTGTAAATAGGATAACGGAATCACTTTTACCCGTCATATTAAAAAATGTTGTTTTAAACTGACATGTCCTAGAAAGAAAAAAATTAAGACATTCAAATTCATTTATTAAAACTTACAAGTCATATTCACAATCATACAAGTATTAGAAAGAAGAAAGAAAGAAAATCTGTTTATTCTGCACAAACAAAACGCACATTGCATATAAAAAAAAAAAAAAAATAAGTAAGTCTTAAGTCTTGAGTTGAGCTGCACGATTTTTGACAAATGCGTGCACTGACTAGACAGGTCCTCTCAATCTGTGTGGTTCTTTCCTCAAAAGACCACCTCAGACATCGATCTACATGGTCTTCATATAACCTGACCAAGATTATGTCTGGACTTTAAAAGAGACTGTGACCTCTGAGTTTGTTTCGGCCTTTCTTCTCAGAGTAGTCAGATAGGAAACGCCGACTTCATCTAGTTTTAAAAAAACATGATTGACGTGTAAAAGTGTTTGTACAAACCTACTTACAAAAAAATAAAATCATTTCATTTCAATCATCATTTCAAATCATTTCAATAAAAAAAAAAAGATAAATATACACATACGACATATTAGCATGCAGTTCTACTAACCAAGATAAAAGTTAGACCAATTTAACAGCGGGTCCCAAACTAGGCACAGCCTGTATCTTGGTGGCCCAAACACTATACAAAGTTACTAATTTAATCAGTTCTGCTAGCGCAAGATTAGTATTGATGATTTCATAATAATTAACTATTAAAAAAATTTTAATTTACAAATTAAAATTTAATTTTATAATTAGCTAATAAAAAAATTAATAAAAAAAAGTGAGTAAAAAAGAAGCTAGAATAGACATATAAAAACAGTTGAGGTGAGTAAATGTGGGGTGTAATGTGTGTGTAGTCGTGTATGTTATCAGACATGTGATATCTACCAACCCGCACTGGGCAAGCGTGGTGGATTACAGCCCACTCCCTCTCGAAGAAAGGAGGCCTGTGTCCCACCAGTGGGAACATCCAAAGCTGATTATTGTATCATCTGTTTAATTTTCCAGGTGGAACTATCAGAAAACGCAGGCTACTTCAGATATGAGCCGCGCACCATCTCAGAAGAGGCTATCCGGTCTCATATAGAAGACATGGGCTTCGAGGTGCCCAGTGACACCACGGAGCACGAAACTAGGTCAGTCTACTTGGTCTACTCGGTCTACTGTCAAAAGACCAACATAAAAACGTTGCGTAGTTGCTCCGGTGTCAGTCAAAGTTTTGTTCTCGCCATAATATTTTTATTTGGTCTACTCGGTCTACTGTCAAAAGACCAACATAAAAACGACGTTAAATAAAATCATTTCTAGGTCTCTTAAATAGACGAATATTTAAGATGTTGGTCTACTCATTTTGCATGGTCTACTCACAGTAGACCTTCATAAGAACAGTTCCGAAACACTGCATTAACAATAATCCATACTACTCGTAATATTATAAATTCGAAAATAACTCTGTCTGTATGTTACCTTTGCACGCCTAAACCACTGAACGGATTTCGATAAAATTTGGCAGAGAGATAGATTGCATCCCAGGGAAGGACATAGGATCAATGATTTCAAAAGTAAGGATACGCCCGTCTGAACATTTTACATAGAAGTTCTTCGTTCGAAGTTCGAAGATCGCGCGCCCCACTGTCAACTGAGTCGCGTTGGCCCTAAAACCGTCATTTTAGGGCCAGCGCGTTGGTGCCATTTAGTCGCGCCGTTAGCCCGGTCCTTACGCTAGTAATATATATGTCAATGCATAGGATAGATTCCCGCTGCTAGTATATTCATAATTTCATATTATGATTAATCACACTGTAAGTATAACAAATCATCAGAATATTTCCAATGGCAAGTTTTCTTTTATTCCAGAAACCTACTACCTAAAGAAATCCCAACAGACACGTTAATAGACATGTCGTCTGGAACAAGCGAGGTGGATGAGCAGGAAGTGGTACTGTCAGTCATCGGCATGACCTGCCAGTCCTGTGTCAATACTATTGAAGGTACGTTCATATAACAAACTCAAACTCAAAGCATTTATTTCAATTAAACCATTAAACCATTTACAGGCACTTTTGAATTGCCAAGAAGTCGGTCAGTCAGAAAATATGAAGCTAGTTGCCCATTCAACAGCGTAGGTACCTATGGAGAAGAACGGGCAAGAAACTCCATGGACACTCTTTTTAAATTATATTTTACAAAAATATTAGTTACGTCATTACATTTGAATTTATAATTAAATAATGTGAGAACGATGTAAAAATAAACAAGACGTACGCGTTAAAAGTGTCCAGAGTACAACAAATAGTACTAAAACAACAATCCAAAAATAAAATAATTAAAAATAAGCCGAGGCAGCTAAGTGATGACCAGCCCCAACTGACGGCGTCCGTTCACGAATATGACGCATAGATCAGCACCATTCAGCTCAACCATTTTGAAGGGAGCTAAATGATCCAACACACACGCCACCGTCAAACACACTAGTTGACCGGGCGAACTTCGTACCGCCCCCGCTTTTTAAATCTCTGATATCTTCCAAGATATTCATTTATATAAACTACGCTTGCCGCGGTTGCTCTGTGGATGGGTGACCATCTTTACATACCGTGACCCCTACGTGCCTCGGAAAGCACGTTAAGCCGTTGGTCCCGACTGTCATTCGTGGATCTTTGACAGTCGTTACGGGTAGTCAGAAGCCCGAAAGTCTGACAACCAGTCTTACCAAGGGGTATCGTATTTCCCAGTAACTGGGCTGTGGATGTCAGATAGGCAGTCGCTCCATGTAAAACACTGGTATTCAGCTGCATCCGGTTATACTGGAAGCCGCGTGTCCATTTTAAGCTCGTGTGACGTACTTTGAATCCTTCGCTCCCGTCTGAATTCAAAGAAACACTCTCGCCTTCAAAATAGTTGTTTGCTCCCTTGGCAAACAATCTATTATTTTGTATTTTCGTATACTAATCACAAACAACCACTCATTCCTTTCGTCCATCCCAGGCGCCCTCCGCGAGATATCGGGCGTGCGCTCGGCCACAGTGTCGCTGTCGGAGCGCGCGGCGCGCGTGCGACACGTGCGCGGCGCCACGTCGGCGCGCCAGTTGGCCGACACCGTGTACGCGCTCGGCTTCTCCGTCAGCGTGCCCGAGCTGGAGGGGTACTCCGGTAAATATACGAAACAAGACAACAAATGGAAATAGCACAAAAAAAACTTTTTTACAAAAAGAAAAACAACCGACCTGATGGTTTTTTTTTTGTAAAAACCCTTTTTTATTTTTCCCTTTTTTAGTTGTACCCACCTACCCCACAGAAATTCATATAACACTACTTGCTATGTGAATATCAGTGACAGAATTAAAAAAAATAAAAAACAGAAAAAAATAATTTTGCAAATCCGTCTTTTTAAGACGGAGTTATGCCTAAATATACATAAAAAAAAAACGTATAAACACGAATTGAGAACCTCCTCCTTTTTAGAAGTCGGTTAAAAAACAATTTGGACAATACAATACATTTCTGGAGAGTTGTGGAGGTCCAGTGACTTACGAGTTACAACTCGAAAATCACTGGACCTCCGCATGTCATGGTTTCCAATCCTAGCAGGCGCTTTACTTTGTGTAAATTATTTCATCACCGCTGCTACAAAACGGTGAAGGAAAACATCGTGAGGAAACCGGCATGTCCTAGAACCAAAAATTCGAAAACATGTGACATCTACCAACCCGCACTGTGTGTTGGATTACGGCCCACTCTCTCACCGAAAGGAGGCCTGTGTCCCAACAGTGGGATCCAACTTTTCTTTTTTTCTGTTAACCATCACGTTATCATTTATATCAGTCCCCACAGAAACCATCTTTTCTTTGACCTCCCTTTAAAAAAGATAACTGGCTTTAAATGTTTATTTTGTTTACAGAATCAACTCCACAAAGTAGAAGCGAGGAAGGTTCAGGAGACGGCATCAAACCACCTACTCCTGTGAAGAGTCGAACGCAGGCTAACGTAAGTATCTTTTTATTATCTTTCAATTTGACCATAAAATGCCCTCCGAATGACCACAGATTATGGTTTCTATTTAGCCCAATTGTACATCATCTGCCTGCCTTTTCCCAACTATGTTGGGGTCGGTTTCCAGTCTAACCGGATGCAGCTGAATACCAGTATTTTACATGAAGCGACTGCCTATCTGACCTCCACGACCCAGTTACTGGATAATACGATACCCCTTGGTAAGACTGGTTGTTAGACTTTCGGGATTCTGACGACCTGTAACGACTGTCAAAGATCCACGAATGACAGCCGGGAGTCGGGACCAACAGCTTAAGAGTGTCATTTCATACAAACCGTCAAGCCCTTGTTTTTCGAAATGAATGAACCGATTTTAATGAAACTTTATACGCATAGGCAGGATACAAAGTTCTAAAAAGTTACTTAGGAACATTTTCGAAATGTCTTATTTAAAAAAAAGATAACTGGAAATCTCTGTTTCTATGGAAAATTTAAAATCGGTCTAATTTGGCTGTAACATTATTTTTCGAAAATGTTCTTATGTAACTTTTTAGACCTTTGTATCCTGCTTAGGCGTATGAAGTTTCATTAAAATCGGTTCATTCATTTCGCAAAACAAGGGCTTGAAAGTTTGAATGAAATGCCGTACGGCGTAAACGCTCATAACGTACTTTTCGAGGCACGGAGGGGTCTTGGTATCTGAAGATGGTTAAAACAACAACAATCAAACAAAAACAAAATGCCAATTGCAGATTGGAAAAATAACTACTTTTGAATAAGAAAACAGAAACAAAAACCTAACCTTAGCTATCTATTGATGTTCCCAGGGCACAGTGTCGCCCGCCCCGGACGGCGAGCTGGCGCGCTGCACGCTGGAGGTGCGCGGCATGACGTGCGCGTCGTGCGTCGCCGCTATAGAGAAGCACTGCACTAAGCTATACGGTGAGTTGTGTGACGATACGGTGAGTTGTGTGACTATACGGTGAGTTGTGTGACTATACGGTGAGTTGTGTGACTATACGGTGAGTTGTGTGACTATACGGTGAGTTGTGTGACGATACGGTGAGTTGTGTGACTATACGGCGAACTGGCTGTGAGTTAGACCACTTGTAGCATAGTCAGTCTATAATGGTCCCACTGCTGGGACACAGACCGCCTCCCTGTGAGAAGGAGAGGGCCGTAATCCACCACGCGGGCCCAGTGCTGGTTGGTAGATGTCACATGTCTTCGAATTATTGCAGTTTGACGCTAGTCTACACGCACAAAGTCTAGTTCGCACGCACACAAACACCGCTCGGTCGGAGGATCCTCGCTTTTCTATAGAGTATGTGTGAACTTTACACCATGTTCCTCATACCTCTATACTGGTTAAATCGGGTTAGTGGTTTAAGCGTAAAGAGGTAACAGAGACACTTTCGCATTTATAATATTAGTATGGACATATACAGCATGTACCAGAAAGGTCATATTTTATAGGTGTGCTTCAGGCCATCAAATCGCTGAAAATAATCAGCCTTTCCTTAAAGGATGACGGGCAAAAATGTATGGGACGCGTACCCACCGACCAATAACGACCAGACGTATGTCGTTAGAAAGCTCTTTTCATGACTATCATTTGTTATTATGGGGGCTAGTCTCAATTCGTTGTGGGGAAAATGTTATAGTTACTTAAATTATATCTATTAAAATAAAAGTTGTTAGTTCCAGTATTCCAGTTCCAGTTAAAAAAAATGTGTGTGTGTGTGTCTACTACGTCGAGCTACGCCGCACGGCGCCGCGCGGCGTAAAAATAGTGAGACAATGCTTAACAGCAGATTTTGTTGATCGTCACTTAGGTTTTAATCATATAACCAGAGAAAATATTTTGGAAAGAAACCAGACAATACCTAAAGGTATATTTGGCAATGAAGCGAACACGAAGGCGATTATTATTTGCGACGGGACATATCTCTACATTCAAAAAAGTGCCAATTTTTTGTTTCAACGGTTATCATATAACCTACATAAGTTCCAAAACCTATTAAAACCGTTTTTGTTGGTATCGACTGATGGACATATTATATATTATTTATTATATTACGTCCTACTTTGGAATAGTCGCACGGGACATCGCTACTTAGTTAGCCTAAATCTAGACCTAGTGTCATTTTTTGGTTTAGAGGAAACCTTATCCCCTCCTTCGTCCCTTCTGGGAAAAGGTTGTGTGGATTCGTCCTATATTAAATATTGTACGTTGGTGTAAATAAATCCTTCTGTCAACAACTGGACTTCTTTGTGCCGGCACCGGCGACGACATCCTCTACACTAGTTTTTAAATAATAAGAATTGTGTTTGTAAATCAGTAAAAACGATTTTAACTCTATGTTTTTTTTTATTTTAAGTTTCTTTTTCACGATTTGACTGACCTCATACTTAACATTATAACGCTGAAAGTACATGGAATCCACACAAAAACTGTTTTTTTAGATATCTAGAATTAACAACTTTTATTTTAATAGTAACTATAACATTTTCCCCACAACGAATTGAGACTAGCCCCCATAATAACAAATGATAGTCATGAAAAGAGCTTTCTAACGACATACGTCTGGTCGTTATTGGTCGGTGGGTACATTCCGCCCGTCATCCTTTGGGTCTCCACTTTCTACCACTATACAATAAATAAATATATACAATAAATAAATATATACAATAAATAAATATATACAATAAATAAATATGTACAATAAATCTGCCTGCCTTTTCCCAACTATGTTGGGGTCGGCTTCCAGTCTAACCGGATGCAGCTGAATAGCAATATTTTACATAGAGCGACAGCCTATCTGACCTCCACAACCCAGTTACTGGGTAACACGATACCTCTTGATAAAACTGTTTGTCAGACTTTCGGGCTTCTGACGACCCGTAATGACTCTCAATGAGCCAAGAATGACAGCCGGGACCAACGGCTTGACGGGTTTTCGACGCACGGAGGGGTCTTGGTATGTAAAGATGGACTATCCACGGACCGACCGCGCCAAGCGTAGCTTAACCTGATCGGTCGACTCGTGTGGCTGTTATTACTTAGCCACGAGCCCCTCCATATGTATGCTGTTTAAATAGATATAAAAAAGAAACAGTTCTTTAAAATTATTCTCTTTTACAGGAGTCCAGTCAATACTCGTAGCCCTATTAGCAGCCAAAGCCGAAGTTCGGTACGCCCCTAGCAAGATCTCAGCGGCAGACGTGGCCAACTGTATCACGGAATTAGGGTTCCCTTCGAGCGTGATCAGCGACTGTGACGGTAGCGGACAGAAGGACCTGCATGTGGCGGTAAGGGTTGGCTTATTTGTAACTAGCTTCTGTCCGTGTGAAATTGCACCCTCCCCCAATTCACCCTCTCAGGGGTGGAATTTCGAAAAACCCTTTCTTATTGGATACCTACTCTTCACAAAGAACACACCCTCCAAATTTCATGTCTCTAGGACCTGCGGTTTAGGCTGTGCGTTGATACAGTCGTCAGGACTTTGAATTTTTTATATACAGGGTTATTGGTATAACATTAACAACCTCTTAAGAGGTCACTGTACTCATCATTATGAACAACTTTTACTATAGGACCAAACCTGAAATCGCGAAAAAAATCTGCTGTTCCATACATTTTGACGAGTTATACGAACATAATAGGGAACAGCTGATAAGTACAATGACCTCTTAAGAGGTTGTTGGTGTTTTTCCAATAAACCTGCATAGGTTTCAAAAGTGACCGCCATTTTGGAAAAAAAAATGGTGGACCGGTAGGTATGCCACGGACCTTCAAAGCCCTTTGAAATAAAAACACCCAAAAAATCTTGGTTGCATTGGAATTTTAACTTTGTTATATTGAGTTATTAGTTCCAAAACTTGATAATTAAAAAATGTTAAATTTAAATTGAGAATCTTGATTCAGAATTTTAATTTTTATAATATGGGGTCCCACAAGGCAGTGCGCTCAGACCTACTCTGATGCTAAACATTCAATGTCTTTAATAATTATTGCCTGAACACTTTTAAATATGACATAATGTTTTATTATGTTTTAGATCAAAGGCATGACGTGCGCGTCGTGCGTCAGTAAGATAGAGAAGAGTGTACTTAAGCTGACCGGTGTTGTGTCCTGTACCGTCGCGTTGACTACTAGCAAGTGAGTATTATATGAAACTAGTAGCGCCCCGCGGTTTCACCCTCATAAGTGTCGATCCCGTGGGAATATCGCGATAAGTCTATCCTATGTCCTGCCCCGGGATGCAATCTATCTCTCTGTCACATTTTATCGAAATCCGTTCAGTGGTTTAGGCGTGAAAAGGTAACAGACAGACAGAGTTACTTTAGAATTTATAATATTAGTATGGATGAAATCAAATGATGTTTATTTCTGTAAGTAGATCTTTAAGACACTTTAACACTTATTTTTTTTTCACCAGGTTGCGCGACGTTGTCATGTCACACTTTATATATCAATTAAAGTTTTACGATTATTACTTACGTATTTGTTTCGGATTATAAACAAAACACGTCTCACTAAAGCTGTAATATAAAAAGTGGCACTCCAGGAGTGCCGACAGAAATGAAAACAAAACAAACGGAATACTTTGCCATCACTCACTGACATATCGGATATGCATTAAAACCGAGTACATCCCGAGGACAGCCGAACACATCCGAAGCGGTGTCGGTTCCGGCAACAGTGGCGCGAGTTCAATAGTATTTTCCCATTCCAAAAAAAAATCTTAAAGAGTCCGACTAGTGAACATTTTTCTTCCCCTATTTAAATCATATTTATTGTATTTTTGTTCACAGAGGAAAAATAAAATACAACGCCGAACAGATAGGTCCCCGCACTATTTGTGAAGCTATCAACAACCTCGGGTTCGAGTCCAGTGTCGTCACACCGCACAACAGAGGGACCACCAACTATTTAGAACACAAGTAAGTCCCTATACATACAGTATTTTTATCTCATAAAGCGACGCGCGCTTTACTTGTGGTAACCAAGGGTACAAACTCGCTGTGAATAGTTGCGTGAAGACGTACTCGTCTTCACACACACACACTTCCAACTTTGCCATTGTCTCGAACGGTACCGAGAGCTCTTGCGCTTCACAGCGTGTTTGTACACTTGCTAACTAGTAAATTTTTTAAATTTTTCGTCATGGGTATCGTTTTCATGGTTTTCAAGGGTGCTCCAGCACCCTTGAAAACAAACAATAACGAAGTCAAAATGAAAATCCAAGATGGCGGCTGCGATTTTTTTTTAAAATTTTCCTCATTAGTGTCGTTTTCATGGTTTTTGAGGGTGCTGTGCTGAAGCCAATAGTAAAGTCAAAATAAAAATCCAAGATGGCGGCTGCGAACATTTTCAAACTTTTCGTTATGGGTGTCGTTTTCATGGTTTTCGAGGCGGCTGTCAAACTTTTTTTTTTTGTTAATAGATACTTTTCGTTTTGTTTCTGATTAGTGATCGCGTCTGCCTAGCTAGACTAGACCCGACCTAGTGCCTGCCTACCTATTCTGAAAAGAAATGCATGCCACTGACCCATCCACTCGGATGGATCGGTCAACGTCAGCAAGCGTTGTTTTACCTTGATCGATTAACCCGTGCGGCTTATACTTAGCCCCAAAATGCATGAAATAAAATCAAATACTTTTAATTGTCTTGTCCACAGAGAAGAAATAAGAAAATGGCGGAACGCGTTCCTCATCTCCCTGATCTTCGGCGGCCCCTGCATGATAGCCATGGCGTACTTCATGGCCGTCATGTCGCACGGCCACAGCGCGCGCGACATGTGCTGCGTGCTGCCCGGCCTCAGCCTGGACAACCTGCTCATGTTCGTGCTGTCCACGCCCGTGCAGGTACCCTCACACTCACATGTTACATACACTACATGGCTGCGTGCTGCCCGGCCTCAGCCTGGACAACCTGCTCATGTTCGTGCTGTCCACGCCCGTGCAGGTACCCTCACACTCACATGTTACATACACTACATGGCTGCGTGCTGCCCGGCCTCAGCCTGGACAACCTGCTCATGTTCGTGCTGTCCACGCCCGTGCAGGTACCCTCACACTCACATGTTACATACACTACATGGCTGCGTGCTGCCCGGCCTCAGCCTGGACAACCTGCTCATGTTCGTGCTGTCCACGCCCGTGCAGGTACCCTCACACTCACATGTTACATACACTACATGGCTGCGTGCTGCCCGGCCTCAGCCTGGACAACCTGCTCATGTTCGTGCTGTCCACGCCCGTGCAGGTACCCTCACACTCACATGTTACATACACTACATGGCTGCGTGCTGCCCGGCCTCAGCCTGGACAACCTGCTCATGTTCGTGCTGTCCACGCCCGTGCAGGTACCCTCACACTCACATGTTACATACACTACATGGCTGCGTGCTGCCCGGCCTCAGCCTGGACAACCTGCTCATGTTCGTGCTGTCCACGCCCGTGCAGGTACCCTCACACTCACATGTTACATACACTACATGGCTGCGTGCTGCCCGGCCTCAGCCTGGACAACCTGCTCATGTTCGTGCTGTCCACGCCCGTGCAGGTACCCTCACACTCACATGTTACATACACTACATGGCTGCGTGCTGCCCGGCCTCAGCCTGGACAACCTGCTCATGTTCGTGCTGTCCACGCCCGTGCAGGTACCCTCACACTCACATGTTACATACACTACATGGCTGCGTGCTGCCCGGCCTCAGCCTGGACAACCTGCTCATGTTCGTGCTGTCCACGCCCGTGCAGGTACCCTCACACTCACATGTTACATACACTACATGGCTGCGTGCTGCCCGGCCTCAGCCTGGACAACCTGCTCATGTTCGTGCTGTCCACGCCCGTGCAGGTACCCTCACACTCACATGTTACATACACTACATGGCTGCGTGCTGCCCGGCCTCAGCCTGGACAACCTGCTCATGTTCGTGCTGTCCACGCCCGTGCAGGTACCCTCACACTCACATGTTACATACACTACATGGCTGCGTGCTGCCCGGCCTCAGCCTGGACAACCTGCTCATGTTCGTGCTGTCCACGCCCGTGCAGGTACCCTCACACTCACATGTTACATACACTACAATTGTCCACCCCCACAAATCTTTGTGTGAGATTGAGATGGTGTTTCCAAAAACAAATATTTGTTTACTTGTTTGGAAACTTAATCGCGAACGCAGTATACACTACTTTACTGTACACCCCCTTCAAAGAACCCAGTCGCTTACACACACTCACTCCCCCAAACACACCCACAAACCACTCTTTAAAAAACAGAATGGACACATGTTCTGAGTTGAGCTGCACGCCTGCTGACAAATCCTTGCACAGTCAGTGCACAGGTCCACTCAAATCTTGAATACTTTCATCAGAAGACCATTTCAGACACTAATCTACATGGTCTTCACATGATCTGACCAAGATTATGTCTGGGCTTTAAAAGAGACTGTGACCTCTGAGTTTGTTCTGACCTTTCTTTTCAGAGCAGTCAGATGGGAAACCCCGACCTCATCTAGTTAATGGTTTTCCGTTAGTTAAAGTCATTCCGATACCCTAATTTACAGAATAAATAAACGACTCATAATGCGAAGCATTAGTAAGATTTTTTTTGCCTCTTTTCTGCAACTCTCCTGCTAGTACAGTGAACCTACTTAATTTATATACCACTAGCAGTGCCCCGCGGTTTCACCCGCAAAAGGGTCGATCCCGTGGGAATATCGGGATAAAAACTATCCTATGTCCTTTTCCCGGGATGCAATCTATCTCTCTACAAAATTTTATCGAAATCCGTTCAGTGGTTTAGGCGTGAAAAGGTAACATACAGACAGACGGAGTTACTTTCTAATTTATAATATTGGTATGGATTGTATAGATAATTTAATGAAAATTAATTTTGTACATTTTAAAAATTGATTTACCTAATCAAGTAAAAAGGAAAAAAAAACATCAAAATATTTCTAAAAAAATTCCCGTCCATCAAGTGTGAAACTTGAAAACAATGTAGCTTACGAAAAAATCAATTAATTGAGGATTTTATTATAATAGATTTGTTTCATCCGTAGGAGAAACCCTATTGAAAATGGCTCTTTTATTCAAAGTAGAGTTTAAAACTATATAAATTAATAAACAACTAACTAATATAATATCTATGGTTTTTATACGCTCAAATGAGAATTATGAGTCGTGCACTTTTGGATTTTCCAAATGTTTTCTTATAAATAAATCGAATGATTCTATTTCTTCCACAGTTCATCGGTGGCTGGCATTTCTACAAGCAAGCGTACAAAGCATTACGTCACGGGACATCTAATATGGATGTTTTAATTTCCATGACTACTACAATCAGGTAAGAAAATAGTAAACTAATGTCAAAATAAATTAAGGGGCTTACATGATCTAAAGCGCGGTCACTGTCGGACTGCATAGAAAAGAAAGAGAAGCGCGATGACAACGCTGGTAATTTATTGTAAAATATGTAGTAATTATTTAATTTCAAAAAATGTATTGTTTGGACTAAAAAATTAAAACACTAGTGCTTTAGTATGTTGCTTGTAGAATAATCTCACAAAAAACAGAATGATTGTATGTATATTAGTGTGGTTTTTATTGTGAAAAGAAAGTTTTAGAGGTATCTTCGTGATATTTTTCTATAGTATCAAATTAGTTTGTATTATGTTTTCAACACACTATCTAGCTAGCATATATCTTGAAGAATATCATATATTTTTCTGATTTTGTTTACTGTAGTCGATCATATACTTTTATGCGTTTTTTGCGTATAGGTCCTGTAAGCCCCATAAATTGAAAAACCAGGGTTTAGGGGTCGGTAAAAACTTACCCCGAATGCTCAATGAATATTTAGCTTTATGATGTTTTATAGATTGTCCGTGGTCCCTGCGTATTCACCTTAAGGTAAATAAATATTAGTTCATTTTGAGACCAAGGACAATACAGACTATTTAAAAAAAAGTGAAATATAGCCCGCGGATTTCTTTTGGCATGAAGTCTCTTTGATGAGATTAAAAAAGCGTGCATCTCCGACTAGAACATAGTTATCTGTGGCGACAACGCACTAGTGGGTTAACATGAAAAAGCACGCGTTTTTAATACACTGCATTATGGACCTAAAAGCGGTTCAATAAGAGCTACTTTACGAGCAACTGTATTAAAAAATATGTTACAACATAACCCAACCCCTGCTGTCGCCAACAGTTACGCGTACTCCCTGGCGGTGGTGATAGCAGCGATGGCGATGCAGCAGGACACCAGCCCCGTCACGTTCTTCGACACGCCGCCGATGTTGCTAGTGTTTGTGTCCCTGGGGAGGTGGCTCGAACATATCGCTAAGGTAAGGGTCATCTTCATCTGCCTGCCTTTTCCCAACTATGTTGGGGTCGGCTTCCAGTCTAACTGGATGCAGCTGAATACCAGTATTTTACATGGAGCGACTGCCTATCTGACCTCCACAACCCAGTTACTGGGTAATACGATACCCCTTGGTAAGACTGGTTGTCAGACTTTCGGGCTTCTGACTACCTGTAACGACTGTCAAAGATCCACGAATGATAGCCGGGACCAACGGCTTAACGTGCTTTCCGAGGCACCGAGGGGTCACGGTATGTAAAGATGGTCACCCATCCACAGACTAACCGGCAAGTGTAGCTTAACCTGATCGATCGACCTGTGCGGCTAAAATTAAAATACAGTATAAGCTTGAATAATATTTATTTTATTACATAAGTAAAGGTATTGTCCGTTTTTATCACAGAATTTTCAATTTTTTTTTTTACATTTTCTTGTTGCACCGAACAGAAATGGCAGCAAATAGAAAATGACAAAAATACTGCTATAAATGTCACAAAAATATTTTATTTAATACAACGTATATCAAAAATGTGTCATCCATCTATCTTCCTTTACAGGGCAAAACTTCAGAAGCTCTATCAAAGCTCCTCTCCCTGAAGCCTACTGAAGCTGTGCTAGTGACTTTGGACGACAACGGACATCCCATCAGCGAGAAGAGCATACCAGTGGACCTGGTGGAACGAGGAGATGTTCTGAAGGTATGTAACATAACCCCTCCCTCCTCCAGCCTCTCGCCTCGACTGTACTCCACGAAGGGGGAGGCTGCTGCCGCTGTCTGTTATATTTTTTACTAGCTGTGCCCCGCGGTTTCACCCGCATAAGTTTTGATCCCCTGGGAATAGAAAGCAGCCTATTGTTAATCCAGGGTGTCAGCTATCTCCGTACAAAATTTTATCAAAATTGGTCCAGCCGTTTGAGCGTGAAGAAGTAACAAACATATAAACACACACACATACTCACAAACTTTCGCTTTTATAATATTAGTGTGATTATAGTGTGATAAGTGTGATGTGCTTCGAAATAATGGACGGGACTGGTATAAATCTGTTATGTTACACTAGTTCTGAATGGATCTCTGAATTCTGAATCTGTATTTATTAAAATATAAATCTGAGAAAATAAGCGACGTCCACATTGCTTCGGTGGGATCACGACTCGCGCCGCGACACCTGGCGGCGCCGGGCCCGAACGTACCCATAACCCGTCTGCCTTCAAAGCAAGCGAGTACGAAGCCGCCGGGTCAGCGGGATTGTCCGAAAGGGTTACCGCTGGCCCGGAACATAAATTGCTAAGGAAGGAACACGGGTGGGTTTTAGTCAGTAAGAGTCTGACACTCCCTTCCGCTCCACCCAGAGCGGGAGGGGTCATTTGATGATATCCCACCCAAAAAAAAAAAGGCAAGCGAGTACAGGAATGTTCTGGACACGCACGTTCCATCGTAGACCTCATTCATCACTTTCCATCTGGCAAGAGCGGACCCATTTATTAACCGACTTCCAAAAAGGAGGAGGTTCTCAATTCGGTTGTTTTTTTTTGTGCTTTTTACCTCAGAACTCCGTTATTTAAACGCCAATTTGCAAAATCATTTTTTTTATTTGAAAGGATATACTTTCAGATTGGTTCCATAGAAATTTCATCAAAATCGGTTCAGTAGTTTGGTTTTTAAACCAATATGTATCTTAAACAGCTAACCTTCTCACCAGGTAGTGCCAGGTGCCAAGGTCCCGGTCGACGGGAAGGTGATCTTCGGACAGAGTACGTGTGACGAGTCGCTCATCACCGGAGAATCTATGCCAGTGCCCAAGACTAAAGGTAAGTTTCGCTTCAACTCGTTTTAGTGCATTTAATCTGCGTTTGCAATTAACTTGCCAAACATGTAAACAAATATGAGTTTATGGAAAAATAACTTTAAGTCCTTAAGGGTGGGTTGTATCAAAAGCTCCGTTATAGTTTGCGTCAAAGTTAAATTTAATCGTAACCATAACCATAACCATAGAATCTACTATCCGCTGTTGCACCGTCATATATTTTACATGTTTTACAGTTAAAGTTAAAAGGGTGACAAGTGATAAGACGTCATATTTCCCCAAAATGTACGTGGGTAATTTTTTGACAAGGGCAACACTTCAAGCTTGTTGTCATCACGCTTTCTTTGTTTGACACTAGTGATGTTACTCAGTCATTAACGGTCAGGCACTCGATTGTCTCTATTATGTAAATTAAAAACACAAGAACAGAATCATAGCAAGATCAAAAATACAGTAACCGTTCTATATTGGTAATGTACCAAGGTGTTTAAGTCAGTGACTGAAGGAAGGGAGGCCTTTGCCCTGCAGTGGGACAGAAATGGCTGATAATAATAATAATTCGGCTAAGATTGGCTTTGTTCGACTTTGTAAAGAGCTTTTTGTCTTACATTCCACTGATTATCAGATTGATCTGATAAAATCAGTGAAGATTTAATGAAAAATTACACTTTATTATCTGACAGCACTAACCCACAGAACATGTATTTTCTCTTATTAAAACTCTGTGACTCTGTACATTACAGTATTATGACGGCTTATTACACGAAATATATTTATTACCTGGTTTATTATCCAAGAATGATAGTTAACTAGTGTGGCAGTGTTGATGATATTTCTAATCGCAACTAAACCGAGTGGCACATCGAGAGAAAATGGACTCGATTCTTTATTTTTTTTTATTTGAGTAACGAGTTAAATAAAATCGAGCCGCATCACTATCTGACACTGTCAGAAAGACAAGACGTAAGTGATAATAACATTCATTTTATTTTTCCGTTTCTTTCGAATTGCATGAAATTGATATTTCTGTTTTCCTGTATGTAATTGAAGGATTGTATTATTGGAAGATGCATTACAGCATTTACTCCAGAAGGATGTTGAGTTAATTGTTCAGTAAGATTGCAACGCAATGTGCGAAAACATTGCCCGAGACTGCTGCAGATGTGCGGTAACTTGAGAACGCATGGATTCACGAACGCAAATCAAATCATCTGTGCAGTTTAACGAAAGTGCGTATAGACAATGCAAGAAAGTATTGAAACTGTTATACATTATGGAGATTTGGATACAGGAATATTTACATCATATGGCGATTTTCACAGCAAACGCATACTGTGCCTGATGAATGCGGGAAAGAACATTATTTTGCAGTGGATTCCAGCACACCAAAAAGAACAATAATAATATTAGTTAGAATACGCTTATAACACCGAGCTGCTCTTGCTGGATGCTATTGCAAGGTTGCAACTGTTTGGTGGGCAGACGTTGGTATAGTTGGCTGTTGTGCACATGTAATGTTGAGCATGCGGTATTTATGTATTTTCATCGGTGGAGCGACCTGCATATTTTTTAGATGAAATATTACCTACTTCTAAGTCGTGTGACGTTGAAATTAATATAAGTAGGTACCTACTTGCAGAAATAAAAATGCTTTGTTATGTACAATTTATGTGTATTTTTTTTAACGTTTGAAAACACCCCTACTCGCTGAGCAGTGGTGTGTCCGTCGTAACAGATGCGACTTACAGCTTGTAGGTCGTAGGTTTGAACCCAGACAGGCACTTTGTGTAAATTATTTCATCACCACTGCTCTCAAAACGGTGAAGGAAAACATCGTGAGGAAACCGGCATGTCCTAGAACCAAAAATTCAGAAGAATACGCAGAAGCATACGCTAGAGCTTAAGTTTCTTTGGCAATTAAAGCAACACACTGAAGAGCAACAGTGAAGCTAGAACTAAAAATAAAAAAACTGAAATTAGAAATCGATATTCTTAAGTAAAATATTCTCAGGGGTTTCTTGTTTTCAGCAAGGGAGGACCCTTGCTGAAAACAAGAACCCTTGGGAACTAAAAACCCGGAATCTGTCCAAAAATTTATTCTCATCACACTTATGAAATCGATCAATGCGATGGTGATTTTTTTTCTCTTCCTAACTGGCAAATCGGATTCACTGTCACTATCATCGCTAGAAGAGCTTTATTCCCACAATATTTCGCGGAGTAAAGACATACCTAATTTGTTTTAATAGGTACTTTATTCAACAACACAATATTTTTATAGGTTACAACTGCAAAGCAGATGACATTACAATGACACTAACCGTAACTATAGCCCTTAACCGGCCGAATTTGGTCGATTAATGTTATAGTTATGTGTGACGTCATTTTAACAATTATGACAAAACTTAAATCGATGCAACCCGAATTTCGCTTAACCGGAGATTTGACGTCTGTCAAAGCTTTGATTATAGTTAAAAATGGCTTGTTATAGTTATTTATGACGTCATTTTAACAATTCTCAAACCGATGCAACCCGAATTTTGCTTAACCGGAGATTTGACGGCTGTCATGAGATTGGTTATGGTTATAGTTAGCTGATGCAACTCACTCTAAGTAAGCACAATAAAGTTCAATTTACGCTACATCTTCAAACATTTTTATAACTTTTTCAATAGTGATATACTAAACATTACATCACAGATTTCAAATCCATATCCACTTTGTAGCGGTATCTGCAACGGCACATGCGATCAACGCGTCATACTGACGTCACGCAAAATCCTGCATCGCGCAAGCAGAGTTTACCGCGCAACTAGCATAGATACAACGGCCCGACATGAATCATCGGGCAGTTGCCCGCCAGACACGACACCCGTCTGGTCGGAGGATCCTCCCTTTTCTATGGAGGTTGAGTGAACTTTACACCCTGTTCCTCATACCTATTATGGTATTTTGCGTGACGTCAGTATGACGCGTTGTTCGCATGTGGCGTTGTAGATACCGCTACAAGGTTAAAGTTATGTCAAACCTCATTTCCGTCCCCAGACTCAGTAGTCATCGGCGGCAGTATCAACCAGCACGGCGCGCTGGTGCTGCGGGCGACGCACACGGGCGAGGCCAGCACGCTGGCGCAGATCGTGCGCCTGGTGGAGGACGCGCAGGCCAGCAAGGCGCCTGTGCAGCGGCTGGCGGATACTATCGCTGGGTAACTTACGTACAACCTTATTTTTAGTATATGCGAAACCTGAATATACGAGGGCGGGTCAATAAGTCCGTGACTTTTGGAATAAAACACAGATTTTTTGATAAATAAATCATTTTATTTTTCAACGTAGTCTCCCTTGAGCTCTATACACTTTGTCCAACGCTTCTCCAATTTTTTTATCCCTTCCAAAAAATATGATTTGTCGAGGTCCTCAAAATAGGCCTTTGTTTGCGAGATGACTTCATCATTGGAGTCAAATCTTTTTCCACCAAGCCATTTCTTCAGGTTTGGGAACAAGAAGTAGTCACTCGGAGCCAAATCTGGAGAATAGGGCGGATGAGGGAGCAATTCATAGCCCAATTCATGGATTTTTGCCATGGGAACTGCACATGTGTGCACCCTTGCATTGTCTTGGTGGAAAAGAACTTTTTTCTTGGCCAAATATGGTCGGTTTTTTTTTTCAAATCGTCATTGAAGCGGTCCAATAAGTTGGCATAATATTCCCCATGGATTGTTCTTCTCTTTTGAAGGTAGTCAATGTGGATTATTCCACGTGCATCCCAAAAAACAGTCGCCATAACTTTATTGGCTGACAAACCGACCTTGGCCTTCTTTGGCGCCGATTCACCCTTAGAAACCCACTGTTTTGACTGTTGTTTGGTCTCTGGTGTGTTGTGATGGATCCATGTTTTGTCCACGGTTACAAAACGGCGCAAAAACTCCTCCATATTGCGATTAAACAACGCCAAACCTTCCTGTGAAGTTGTTACACGATTGCGTTTGTGGTCGACTGTGAGCAAACGCGGCACCCATCTTGCGGAAAGCTTTCTCATGCCCAAGTGATCATTCAAAATTGAAACCACTGAGCCATGCGAGATCCCTACGGCTTCCGCAATCTCTTGCACTTTCAATCTTCGGTCGGCCAACACCATATCGTGAATTTTTTCGATTGTTTCGGGTGTAGAGACCTCAACTGGGCGTCCAGGACGTTCGGCATCTTCAGTGCTTGTACGGCCACAACGAAATTCAGTAAACCACTTTTTTACCATTGAAATCGATGGTGCAGAGTCCCCATAGTATTTATCAAGCTTAGCCTTTGTCTCGGTAATGGTTTTTTTTTTCGCAAAAAATAATGCTTAATAAGCACACGAAATTCACTTTTTTCCATTTTTTCCTCAAATTACTGGGTAGTCTGATAAAGATAGCTGTCAAACACAAACTAACTGACACAGCAAGTTCAAATTTTGATAGGAGTCAACTGACAGATGCCTGTTGACAGGAGTAGTGTTGCTTTTTCAGTAAAGAGGTCAGAAATTCAAAAAGTCACGGACTTATTGACCCGCCCTCGTAGTTTGCTCAGAATAAGTAACTGAATAGATTCCAATAATTATAACTTTTAAACCATGTTATATTTTGTCCCAAAAATATTTAAAAAAGGTTAAAAGTTGGACACCGAGCGACACTAAGTAGGTTATCCAATCTCCGCGCCGAACGGTTAGGTACCTAGGTAATATTGTCAATAAGCGCAAGATGGCGCGGCGCGAGTGGTGCGGGTGAGCATGTTTTTGTACGGACAAACAGTTAACTTAACAAGTTTATAACTTTGTGATTTTTCATGATACAGTTTTGAAATTTTGTACATACATTCTTTACATAAAAATACTAGACACGTGTTTCGGGTTTCGCATATAATACTAAAAATAATGTTTTATAATCCGCATTCGCGATTTATTTGCCGAAAATGTAAACAAATATGAGTTTAAGGGAAAATAACTTTAAATCCTACACAATAAAGTTCAGTTTACGCTACAACTTCAAACATTTTATAACTTTTTCAATAGTGCTTGTCACTCTTAAATGAACTTAATTACCATTAAAGTTGATATTTGTTTAGCTTGAGGGGCCCGTGGCTAAATAATAACAGTCGCACAGGTCGATCGATCAGGTTAAGCTACACTTGCCGCGGTTGGTCTGTGGATGGGTAACCATCTTTACATACCGTGACCCCTCCGTGCCTCGGAAAGTACGTTAAGCCGTTGGTCCCGGCGGTCATTCATGGATCTTTGACAGTCGTTACGGGTCGTCAGAAGCCCGAAAGTCTGACATCCAGTCTTACCAAGGGGTATCGTATTACCCAGTAACTGGGTTGTGGAGGTCAGATAGGCAGTCGCTCCATGTAGAAGGCTGGTATTTAGCTGGATCCGGTTAGACTGGAAGCCGACCCCAACATAGTTGGGAAAAGGCTAGGCAGATGATGAAATGTCATAATTATCATGCAGATTATATTATTAGTACATTATTATTACAGTATTATCATTATTATTACATACAAAAGTCATTAATTAATTTACAATAAATTCTTTAATTAATACGTAAACAAATATTTTTATGTTCTAAAAATTCTTCTATTCACCTCAACAATATGTCGTTGTTACAGCTACTTCGTGCCTCTAGTAGTGTTCCTGTCTCTGCTGACCCTCGTCTGCTGGATCATAAGCGGAGCCCTGAACATTGACAGGATCAAACTTATTACACCGGTGAGTTAATATTTCCTGTTAAATTGTTTTTTTTTTTTGGGTGGGAAATCATCAAATGACCCCTCCCGCTCTGGGTGGAGGAGAAGGGAGTTTCAGAACTCAAACTCAAAGCATTTATTTCAATTAAACCATTTTACAGGCACTTTTGAATTGTCAAGAAGTAGGTCAGTCAGAAAAATGTGAAGCTAGTTGCCCATTCCAAAGCGTAGGTACCTATGGAGAAGAACGGGCAAGAAACTCCATGGACACTCTTTTTAAATTATATTTTACAAAAATATTAGTTACATGATTACTTTTGAATTTATAATTAAATAATGTGAGAACGATGTAAAAATAAACAAGACGTATGCGTTAAAAGCGTCCAGAGTACAACAAATAGTACTAAAACAACAATCCAAAAATAAAATACTCTTACTGACTGGTCAGCGGGGGTCTGACAGCGTCAGACTCCCGCTGACCCGGCACTGTTAAAGGGCTTACAGGACCTAAATGCAAAAAACGCAAGTTTTAGAAACAATAAAAGTATATGATCGACTACAGTAAACAAAATCAGGGATATATGCTAGGTACATAGTGTGTTGAAAACATAATACAATTAATTTGATACGATAAAAAAAAGTAATAGTACCTACTATATTTTTTATTTTATTTTATTTTTTATTTAAAGGAACAGCAAACAGTTACATTATAAGAACTTACAACAAATTTAACAAAAACAATTTTAGTAATAATATAACCCACAACGCTGTCCACAGGTAGACAAAATAGTGTAGAAGAAAAAAAAAAAGTGTAATCGCTAGAAGTATTAGTAGCAGTACGTGCATTGATTGGTTGTATAATAAGTAAAAATAAAGTTTAAATTTAGATAGAAATGTTAAGATATATAATTAAGTAAGACATTAGTGAGGTTGAAGATTTTCAGAGAGGGTACACACATGGATTTTATTTAATAAAGTGGAGCGGGTAAGGCTTTTGAATCTACTCATTGAACAATTAAAGATGTCAATATTTTCAAAAGTATTATTATAAGAGTCAACCATACGGTGGACTGGTGAGCGCTCGCCAGAATTAGTCCGGCAAGAGTTCACTGCAAAAAGAGTACCTGCGCGTACCTGTCGTCTGTGAAAGGTTCTAGGTACAGCGTAACAAATCATGTTGTTTAAATTATATTATGTATTCATCAAATTCATGTTTTAGGTTGTGGAGGTCAGATAGACAGTCGCTCCATGTAAAATACTAGTATTCAGCTGCATCTGGTTAGACTGGAAGCCGACCCTAACATAGTTGGGAAAAGGTTAGACAGATGATGATTGATCATCAAGTTCATGTTAAAAAAGTCACCTTATGCAATTTTGCTTCCAGGAAATGTACCTGAACGCAGACTACGCGGACTGGGAGCTGATCATCCAGACGGCCTTTCACTTCGCGCTGTCCGTGCTGGCCATCGCGTGCCCGTGCGCGCTGGGGCTGGCCACGCCCACCGCCGTCATGGTGGCCACGGGCGTCGGCGCCAAGATGGGGCTGCTCATCAAGGGGGCCGAGCCGCTGGAGAACGCGCACAAGGTATGTGGACACTTCACACATCGCGTGCGCGTGCGCGCTGGGGCTGGCCACGCCCACCGCCGTCATGGTGGCCACGGGCGTCGGCGCCAAGATGGGGCTGCTCATCAAGGGGGCCGAGCCGCTGGAGAACGCGCACAAGGTATGTGGACACTTCACACATCGCGTGCGCGTGCGCGCTGGGGCTGGCCACGCCCACCGCCGTCATGGTGGCCACGGGCGTCGGCGCCAAGATGGGGCTGCTCATCAAGGGGGCCGAGCCGCTGGAGAACGCGCACAAGGTATGTGGACACTTCACACATCGCGTGCGCGTGCGCGCTGGGGCTGGCCACGCCCACCGCCGTCATGGTGGCCACGGGCGTCGGCGCCAAGATGGGGCTGCTCATCAAGGGGGCCGAGCCGCTGGAGAACGCGCACAAGGTATGTGGACACTTCACACATCGCGTGCGCGTGCGCGCTGGGGCTGGCCACGCCCACCGCCGTCATGGTGGCCACGGGCGTCGGCGCCAAGATGGGGCTGCTCATCAAGGGGGCCGAGCCGCTGGAGAACGCGCACAAGGTATGTGGACACTTCACACATCGCGTGCGCGTGCGCGCTGGGGCTGGCCACGCCCACCGCCGTCATGGTGGCCACGGGCGTCGGCGCCAAGATGGGGCTGCTCATCAAGGGGGCCGAGCCGCTGGAGAACGCGCACAAGGTATGTGGACACTTCACACATCGCGTGCGCGTGCGCGCTGGGGCTGGCCACGCCCACCGCCGTCATGGTGGCCACGGGCGTCGGCGCCAAGATGGGGCTGCTCATCAAGGGGGCCGAGCCGCTGGAGAACGCGCACAAGGTATGTGGACACTTCACACATCGCGTGCGCGTGCGCGCTGGGGCTGGCCACGCCCACCGCCGTCAGGTGGCCGAGTCTTTAGAGGATGCGCACAGGCTGGCTATATTACATAAAAAAGACACAACACAGACAAAAAAAAAGTTTTACAGCCGCCATCTTGGATTTTCATTTTGACCTCACTATCGGCTTTAGCGCCCTTGGAAACCATAAAAACGACACCCATCATGAAAAATTAAAAAGCAATACAGGCGTCATCTTGGATTTTCATTTTGACTTTATTATTGACTTCAGCGCCCTTGAACACCATAAAAACGACACCAATGATGAAAAATTAAAAAAAAAATACAGCCACCATCTTGGATTTTCATTTTGACCTCACTTCAGCACTCTCAAAAACTATGAAAACGCCACATGATGAATTTTCATTTTTATCTCACTATCGGCGACCTCACTCAATATCCATCCCTTTCTTTCGCAAGGTCAAATTACAAGCGAATTATAAATTACGATTTTAACATTCATGCTCGGCTGGTTATTTGAGTAGGCATCCTGGTGATAAATTGCGCAGGTCGAACGTCATTGTATTACGTACGCGTGAGACGTACGTATTTTTAATTTTGTCGTATTAACTTGAACGAGTAAAGACCAATGACAATGTGCGAATAGTACGAGAGCCGAGTAGGCTGACTGGCGACTGCCTACTGCCGCGCTTGTTTGTATGAAGATTTCGTTTTTTGTTAACACACACACTAGAATGTAATTGACAGGCTTATGATGATTTATCGAGGTAGGCACTGCTTATATGCCTATAAGCAATGCACGCCATTTTCATGATTACAATATTTTCCCATTACAATGATTGTTTTTACAGGAACACGTTCAGTACATGATCCTAATTCAATTGTATGACCTTGTCCACAGGTCAAAACAGTAATCTTCGACAAGACAGGCACAATAACCCGCGGCAGCGCGACGGTAGCGAAGCTGTCGCTGCTGACCGGCTCGGCGCGCTCGCTGGGCGCGGTGCTGGCCTGCTTGCTGACCGCGGAGCTCAACTCGGAACATCCGGTGGCGTCAGGTGACCTTACAAATAATGCTTTTTTTTGTTCCCCAAAGGAGGTAGAGGTGGATATGACATCTACATTTCGACGGTTAAATCTAATTTCTATGTATCAGGGGGCGAGCTTGTTGTCATAACCGGGCACGTGTTTAGAATCCTGGTTGTCACTGAAAATAGTAGGAAAAGCCCAAAAACATTTTGCCTTTTTTTGGTTTAAAAAAGATGGATGTCACGTGATCAACTTTGAACGTTAATATCTCGGAAACGTGACGCTTTATGGAGTTTGGTCTTATTATGTTTTCCGTTTGTATTGATGTCAGCTATCGATTTATATAAGTATCATGCGAAGCCTCCATTTTGAAAAAAATCAAAATGGCGGGCAAGTAGGTATGTCACGGACCTTTAAAGCCCTTTAAAATATTTATAACACATGGAATTTCAAAAGAAATTGCCACACAGGTATGAGTGACAGAGATGCGCTATAAAGTTTAGCCATTAGCCTTTGAATCAAACTTATAGTCCATCTCCTCCCACAGCCATAGTCCGCTGGTGCAGTGCGGCCCTGGGCGGCCACAGCGGCCTCACGTGCGTCAGCTTCGTGGCCGCGCCGGGCTGCGGCCTGCGCGCGCGCCTCAGGAGCATCGCCGAGCGGGAGCCCGTCAACCTGGTCAACTTTAACAACCAGGCCAGGTGAGTCTAACAACCTTCGCTAAGTGCGCACTCGCATGTGGAGTTGTGCGCACCAGCCCGCTAAACAATACAAGGGAAATAACCGTCTAGTCGCTAAGTGGACGATGTATATTGCATATACATTTTAGTTACACGCTGCATAGCCACTTTCGACGCAACGTAGACACTTTAGACGCTGGATAGACTCTTATGGCGCAACATAGACCTTTTAGACGCTGGATAGACACTTATGGCGCAACGTAGACACTTTAGGCGCTGGATAGATGCTTATGGCGCAACGTAGACACTTTAGGCGCTGGATAGATGCTTATGGCGCAACGTAGACACTTTAGGCGCTGGATAGATGCTTATGACGCAACTTAGACACTTTAGACGCTGAATTGACACTTATGACGCAGCATAAACACTTTAGGTGCTGGATAGACGCTTATGGCGCAACATAGACACTTTAGGCGCTGCATAGACACTATTTAGACCCTGCACTGTGTGTGTGGAAACTGCGAATCACTGGGTAGCCACCCGGTAGTTTCTAGAAGCCTACTGCATATTCGCTAACGACATCTGCCATTCATTTTGTTTGACACCTTCAGATTTAGCACAAAAATTAATGGCGACTTTGAATTTATAACAAAAATGTAACCAGGATTTTCCAATAACTTGACGTGAAAGAGTATCCATAGAGATCTACGTTTTGGAATGGGCAACTAGCTTCAACCTTTGACTAACTGTCCAACTCCTTGACAAATCAAGTGCCTGTAATTATTATTGGTCTAATCCACACTAATAATTATAAATGCGAAAGTGTGTCTGTCTGTCTTTTACCTCTTCACACTTAAACCGCTGAACCGATTTAGATGAATTTTGATATAGAGATAGTTTGAGTCCCGGGAAAGGACGTAGGATAGTTTTCATCCCAATATTCCCACGGGATCGACATTTATGCGGGTGAAACCTCGGGGTGCTGCTAGTATGAAATAAATGCTTTGACTTTTTAAGATTACTTTGATGGATCACCTTTTAATAAAAATAATCGCTAAATGACTGTGCTATAATATTTTGTAAATAAATTATCTTATCTTATATTTTCTTTCACAGATCAGGCAGTACTTTCTTGGTAGAAGGCGTGCCAGTGGAGGTCGTATCTCCGGGCGGTGACGCGGCCCTAAGTTCGGCACAAGCAGCCGAACGGCTGCACACGTTGATACGGACCGACCAACCGGGTGCCGGCGAGGTCAGTGTCTTAATACCGGCCACTGCTTAACTTAGGGTACAATTGGGTGATACCCCAAGTTCGGCACAAGCGGTCAAACTGTAGAACACAGGGCATACTGTGAGAGGGAGTGGGCCGTAATCCACCACGCGGACCCAGTGCGGGGTGGTAGATGTCACATCATCATCTGCCTGCCTTTTCCCAACTATGTTGGGGTCGGCTTCCAGTCTAACCGGATACAGCTGAATATTAGCATTTTACATGGAGCGACTGCCTATCTGTCCTCCATAACCCAGTTACTGGGTAATACGATACCCGTTGATAAGACTGGTTGTCAGACTTTCGGGCTTCTGACTACCCGTAACGTCTGTCAAAGATCCACGAATGACAGCCCGGACCAACGGCTTAACGTGCTTTCCGAGGTTGGTAATGTCACATGTCTTCTAATGTATGGTTCTAGGACATGTCGGTTTCCTCACGATGTTTTCTTTCACCGTTTTGGGAGCAGTGGTGATGAAATATTTTACACTAAGTAAAGCGCCTGTCTGGGTTCGAACCAACCTAACCTCAACCTTGTTAGTCAAGGTCGTCACCAGAGCCACCACTGGCTCCTCCTGTTTTAAATATGTTTAGCGCTAAATATATTCAGTGATATCTGATGCATCATATCTTAAACCGTTTCCTTTCAGCAACTTCGCAATGACTATGACGTTATTCACCAAAAATTTTAAGACATGTGACATCCACCAACCCGGACTGGGCCCACTTCCTCTCACAGAGAGGCCTGTGTCCCAGCAGTGGGAACGTTATATGCTGATTATGATGATGATGACGTGTTTCTAAAAACATTATAGAGGTATGAGGAACAGGGTGTAAAGTTCACTCATACTCTATAGAAAAGGGAGGATCCTCCGACCAGACGGGTGTTGTGTCTGGCGGGCAACTGCCCGATGATTCATGTCGGGCCGTTGTATCTATGCTCGTTGCGCGGTAAAATCTGCTTGGAAGATGCAGGGTTTTGCGTGTTCGCATGTGGCGTTGTAGATACCGCTATAATATTTCCATTTTCCCACAGGACGTAGAACAAGTAGTCCTCATAGGTAATCGGGAGTGGATGACCAGAAATGGAGTCACAGTTCCCCGCAGAGTGCAGGAAGCCATGCAGCAGGATGAGGAGCTGGGCAGAACTGCTGTGCTGGCCGCTATTAACGGTAAGCCATTCTTGTTTATGAGTTCTTCATCATTCTCTTACCCTTACTTATTTGGTGTCGGCGCAATATGTCTTTTTCTTATACTCCCTCCTCCCCTCTGTCTTGTTCTTATCCTCCCTCCCCCTCCCTCCCCCTCCCTCTATATATATATATTTTTTTTTTGTTATATAAAATTCAAAGTTCTGACTGATATATCAACACACAGCCTAAACTGCTGGTCCTAGAGACATGAAATTTGGAGGGTGTGTTCTTTGTGAAGAGTAGGTATCCACTGAGAAAGGGTTTTGCGAAATTCCACCCCTAAGAGGGTGAATGGAGGGAGGGTGAAATTTCACGTGGACGAAGTCGCTGGCAGAAGCTAGTACTTTTATATTAGTCGTGCTCAACAACGTAAATAACGCATTGAATGGTGTTGAACTGTCAACATGAAAGCCATTGCTACTGGTTACGCAATTACCCCGCAGATCTGATCACCATATGTTTTGTACAGCCCGCGCATCAAGCTACTCGAAATTGTAAAGATTTCCCAATCAACTTTGAACCTTATCTTTTAGCGATAAAGTTGAAAATCTAATAAAGAAATTTGACAGATTGTAATAGCTTGATGTGTTGGCGTCTGTACTTCAGTCAGTCAGCTGGTCGGCTGTATACTGATAGTGTATTACGCAATTACCCCACTGTACAAAGAAAATGTACCGCACGTTGATGTCTTTACAACGGCAAAATTAAAAACGGGTGTCGGTTACGGTAACAGTGGCGCGAGTTCAATGGTTTTTCCCATCTCGAAATAAGCCCAACGCGCCTAAAGAACTGTTCCCTTCAAAAATTATCACAGTGATGGGAAGAACAAGTGATTCTCGGTTTCATTTCACACCCAAATTTTTTCCCACAGACCAACTGGTTTGCACAATAGGAGTTGCCGATGAAGTAAAACCGGAAGCTCACTTAGCAGTGTACTGCTTGAAGAAGATGGGCTTGCAAGTGTGTCTTCTAACTGGAGATAACAGGAAGACTGCTGTGGCTATAGCGAGACAAGTAAGTAAAGTCACAGAGACGAATCTCACACTGCAACGGCTCCCGTGCGGGAAAAGACACAACACACTTATAAAAGTAATTTAATAATAAAAAAATCGACTTCAAAAAGAAATTACTATTATTTACTTTAATTTCGGAAGTCAATGTCTTGGGATCTGTATTTTAGTTTTAGTTTTTTGCCACCGACTTCCGAAATTAAAGTTATTTCATAATTTTGAGTTAACTTCTTTTTGAAGTCGATTTAATTTCTTAAATTCCTTTTTTATTTTGTAAAAAAAATCTGCTGTTCTCTACATTTTGACGAGATAAACGAACATAAATGTAGGGAACAGCTTATTTTTTTTCGCGATTTCAAGTTTGGTTCCATAGTAAAAGTCGTTCATAATGATGAGTACAATGACCTCTTAAGAGGTTGTTAATGTTTTACCAATAACCCTGTATTACACCAAAAATGGTTCGCGCTTCGATAATCTTCGTGTTTCCGAATTATCACGAATGTCGCGCCACAGAGTAGAAGTTCGTCATTCTTGTTGATGGGTAATCTCATCGGGTACAAGATAAAAGGCTGGTAAAAGATAATTTATATATTTTTCTTTTTCAGGTCGGCATCAACAAAGTATACGCTGAAGTCCTCCCTTCCCACAAGGTAGCAAAGATCCAGAAGTTACAAGAAGAAGGGCAGAAGGTGGCCATGGTAGGCGACGGAGTGAACGACTCTCCGGCGCTGGCGCAGGCCGATGTGGGCATCGCCATCGCCTCCGGGACCGACGTGGCCGTGGAGGCCGCGGACCTGGTGCTCATGCGGGTACGTAGTAGTAGAGTGAACCACTCGCTGTGCACGCGCAGGCTACGTGGGCATCGCCATCGCCTCCGGGACCGACGTGGCCGTGGAGGCCGCGGACCTGGTGCTCATGCGGGTACGTAGTAGTAGAGTGAACCACTCGCTGTGCACGCGCAGGCTACGTGGGCATCGCCATCGCCTCCGGGACCGACGTGGCCGTGGAGGCCGCGGACCTGGTGCTCATGCGGGTACGTAGTAGTAGAGTGAACCACTCGCTGTGCACGCGCAGGCTACGTGGGCATCGCCATCGCCTCCGGGACCGACGTGGCCGTGGAGGCCGCGGACCTGGTGCTCATGCGGGTACGTAGTAGTAGAGTGAACCACTCGCTGTGCACGCGCAGGCTACGTGGGCATCGCCATCGCCTCCGGGACCGACGTGGCCGTGGAGGCCGCGGACCTGGTGCTCATGCGGGTACGTAGTAGTAGAGTGAACCACTCGCTGTGCACGCGCAGGCTACGTGGGCATCGCCATCGCCTGCTAACGTGCTTTCCACGAAAGGGTCTCGGTATAAAATCTATAATCGGCCATCTACGGACCGACCGCGGCTAGCGTAGCCTTAACCTTGATCAATTGACCTGTGTGGCTGTTACCTGGCCACGACCCCATCTTAACAATTTTTTTTTATAAATAAACGATATTATTATTAACAGAAATGTTTCTGTACCAGAATGATCTCCTAGACGTAGTAGCCTGCTTGGAACTCTCCCGCACGACAGTGCGTCGCGTCCGCCTCAACTTTCTGTTCGCTAGCGTGTACAACTTGCTGGGCATACCGCTCGCGAGCGGGGCCTTCGCTATGTTTGGACTGCAGTTACAGGTAAGAAGAAAACACACCCACATAGCAACATACACATCAACAAGACTTACACTGTGGCAACACATCACACCCACAATCAGACACACGATGTATGATTCGATTAACGTCAGCAGTCGGTAAGGCATACCGCTAGCGAGTAGGTCCTTCGCTATGTTTGGACTACGGTAACAGATGAGCTCATAACAAAACATTTGATTTAAAACCTAGTTAGGTCAACTGCATCCAAATAGCTGGCATGCAGTTCAAATGCAGTCCGTCTGTTTAGAACCTTAGGTCTCAAGAACATTCTGTATTTGGAGAAACGTTACTGTGTGACCATTCACCGCTTGCTTAGGAAACTAAATCTTTCCATACACACACATTACTCCTCGTTTTACCCTCTAGTATAGACGCCAGCACATCAAGCTACTACAATCTGTCAAATTTATTTAATAGATTTTCAACTTTATCGCTAAAGCATAAGGTTCAAAGTTGATTGGGAAAATTTGACAGTTTCGAGTAGCTTGATGTGTTGACGTCTGTACATCCACATTTCGCCCTTCACGTTATAAGTTCCTTGTAATAAGGACGAGAATGCAATAATAATGCAGCGGTATCTACAACGCCACATGCGAAAAACGACGTATGACGCATACTGACGTCACGCAAAATCCTGCATCGCGCAAGCAGAGTTTACCGCGCAACTAGCATAGATACAACGGCCCGACAGACACAACACCCGTCTGGTCGTAGGATCCTCCCTTTTCTATGGAGGATGAGTGAACTTTACACCCTGTTCCTTATACCTCTATAATAATATTAAACTGTTGTATGTTTGTCCCTCAGCCATGGATGGCGTCGGCGGCCATGGCGATGAGTTCGGTGTCAGTCGTGTGCTCCAGTTTGTTGCTCAAAACGTACGTATCTACTTTAATATCACTAGTTATCTGTATGTTAATTGGTATCATCATCTGCCTGCCTTTTCCCAACTATGTTAGGATCGGCTTTCACTCTAATCGGATGCAGCTGAATCACGTGCCTCAGAAAGCACGTTAAGCCGTTGGTCCCGGCTGTCATTCGTGGTTCTTTGACAGCCGTTACGGGCAGTCAGAAGCCCGAAAGTCTGACAACCAGTCTTACCAAGTGGTATCGTATAACCCAGTAACTGGATTGTGGAGGTCAGATAGGCAGTCGCTCCATGTAAAATACTGGTATTCAGCTGCATCCGGGCAGACTGGAAGGCGACCCCAATGGGAAAAGGCTGGCAGATGATGATGAAGATTTCTTAACCAAAAAAAAAATTCTTGTTTTACAGTTTCAAAAAACCAACACTTGAAAAACTCCGCACAGCCGAATATCTTCAATCTATTCACCTAGAGGAGCTAGACTCAGTTTCAGTTCACCGCGGTCTCGACGAAAGAATAGATCCCAGTGAACGAGGGGCCTCACCTTTAGCCAAGTTAGTATACATATAATACTCATTATAAGAATCAGAATCACAACTTTTTTTGCTATGAATGTAGGTACAGTCATACACTTGGCTGTATTCAAAGACGATTTTCTCCTTCAGTTTTGAATGAAATTTTATGTTATTACGAACAAAGTATTTTCGAATCCATAGGTTTGTGTAAAGTGTCGTATTTCAACGTTGCATTCGTTATTTCACGAAAAAATCGCGATTGAAAGTTGCCAAGTGTTGACATATTAGTGCTCGTGACTGTACAGGTATACGTTGTTGTATATAAATTAAAGACATCGGCTACAGTTTATCTTATGGCGTGCAAATTATTACATAATTTAAAATATTAATACATACAAACAAAAGAATGTCACTTGTGACTTAAGCGAGCTATAATAGTTGTTTATGCAACTGTAGTTTATTAAGGGGTATTAAAACACGAATTTGGGTTTATCACACGAGGTGAAGCCGAACCCTTGACTTGCCTTAAACATCGAACTTCCTGTTGCCGACATACCATTTTAGACGGCACGGTTGGCGCAGTGGTTAAGCGATTGACTGCTGCGCTGCATGTCGCGGGTTCGATTCCCGCACGGAACAAATATTTGTATGACCTACAAGTAGTTGTTCCGGGTCTGGCTGTTTGTGTACGTGAATTTAAATGTTTGTAAACGCACCCACAATACAGGAGAAATTCCTAGTGTGGGGCAAAGTTAAAAAAAAAAAAAAATATACCTGTCACATATCAGTGAAAATTTTCAATAAACTTCCCGTTGATATAGAATTATCACTTTACAAAAGGGACTTAAAGGCTAATTTTGAAGCGTTACCTACTGGAAGATTGCTATTATTCTATTAATGATATTTAAATTGTAAACATACTTAGTATACTGGAAATTTATCATGATTTATTATTTTTGTTTGGTACTATTAGTCTAAAAATCTTCTATTGTTCTTTTACATTCATATGACATCTAAGTAAGAAATTGACATTGGACATCTGACATTGGCTTTATTTAATTATTTGTAACATTATTATTCTAATTGTTTAAATGACATTTATTTATTATTATTATTACTCTTCCTCATAGTAATTAAGTGGCATGTATTATATTGTTGTTATTTTTTTTTTAGGATAAAATCATTTTTAATTTTCATTGTTATGAATAAATAAATAAACATAATCCTTGCTTTCAACAATCAATGTGTAAAAGAAATGTAATGTAATTTGTCAAGCACGCACTCTCGTCGGCCGCACTGTAGGATTAACTACTGAACTAAAGAATAATAGGAAAATTATTCTGCTTTCATTTTATTTATGTTTTTACCTTTTTCTAGCTTGGCGTAAAGTTTCTTCATAGATTTACTAACTTAATTTAAATCAATAATCCTGACAGTAGAGGTCATGAAAGGAAAGGGCGAGACAGGAGACTCCCTTTCCTACTCGCACGTTTAATGACCGCGACTGTCACGATTCTTGGCGTTTAGTTTAGCTCTTTTCATCGAAACTTTAATTCAGAATATTAGATAAATATTGTCAAGTTTTAGGACAACAAACTCAATGCCATATGTGACAAATTTCAAATTCGATTTTGTAAAATCTGCTATCTCTTTCTTTCATCACAGCAAAAACCGCGACTCTTGGAAATCCGCTCTATTGAAAGTTGAAGTCTAAAGTACGTAGTTTCTTATAGATGTGGTGGTTTGTGTGTGTTCGTGTCTGTGTGCGTGTTTTTGTGTTCGTTTTAGGTCATAAATATTCAGTCCCGCAACATGTAACTTGTATTGCAACTTGCAACTGTAACTGTTTGTTGTCCCTAATGAGTGAAATAAAATTGTTGCGGGCAACATACAGGGCGTAAAAAGACCCATTAAATAACCGTTAACTACGCATTCTGTAACATCAAACTATGTGACATTTCACAAAAATAAATTGCTGGGAAACTACTTTAACTTTTGATGTGAGCTGTTTGCCGTAGTGTGCAATGTAACACACGCAACACATTGTGCTTATGGTTGCATGCAACGGTAACGGTTCGTGGGGGTATTTAAAGTTATGTTATAACATAAAAAAACGTCAGAAAATTTTTGGAATTTTCACCTTCGGTTCCCAGGGATGGTTGCGCGGCATGATGCGGAACACAGGGCAACGTTGCAGCGTCATGTTAGGGGACAGTTTGTCCCCTAGTGCATTAGCTCCTTTAGTGTTCATGATAAACAAAATGTGTGTAACATTTGATTATTCGTATGTATACTCATGTTTAAACAAATAAAAAAATTATCTCATCTTATGTATTATGCAGGCAAATGTTCCCCAACTTTCCAATGAAAACACGACTCTAAAATAATAATGAATCTGAGTTCCGTGTTCAATTGTGGTTACAGTAAAGGTCAAATGTGGGGTGTTTTAAGAAGTTCGATTAATAGTCTTTATAGCACTGGGGTCCGTGGCTAAATGATAACAGCCGCACAGGTCGATCGATCAGGTTAAGCTACGCTTGCCGCGGTTGGGCTGTGGATGGGTGACCATCTTTACATACCGAGACCCCTCCGTGCCTCGGAAAGCACGTAAAGCCGTTGTTCCCGGCTGTCATTCGTGGATCTTTGACAGTCGTTACGGGTAGTCACAAGCCCGAAATTCTGACAACCAGTCTTACCAAAGGGTATCGTATTAACCAGTAACTGGGTTGTGGAGGTCAGATAGGCAGTCGCTCCATGTAAAATACTGGTATTCAGCTGCATCCGGTTAGACTGGAAGCCGACCCCAACGTAGTTGGGAAAAGGCAGGCAGATGATGATGAGTCTTTATAGCATTATGTGTTCTAAACCCGCACTCACGTTGTACTGTGACTTAAGTAGTAAATCTTTACACAGAAAAGCGTGATCTAAGTGCGGGCTTAGGTCACACGTGCTATAAAATAGTATACGATACGTGTGACTTAATTAACCTATTATTGCACGGCGTGAAATTATACGCCGTGCATTAATAGAGTACTTCAGAGAGAGAGTAGTTCTACAGAGCCTAATAAGGTCTTCAATCAGTGCGTCCTGCCAGTCATGACTTACGGAGCCGAAACATGGACACTCACGGTACGGCTGGTCCATTCATTCAAGTTCGCTCAGCGAGCTATGGAACGGGATATGCTTGGAGTCTCTCGGAGGGATCGAATCTGCAACGAGGTGATCCGGCAGAGAACCAAAGTTGTCGACATAGCTCACAGAATAAGCAAGCTGAAGCCAATGGGCCGGCCATATTAGTCGTAAAACCGATGACAGTTGAGGTAGACGTGTTCTTGAGTGGAGACCGCGAATCGGTAAACGTAAGGTCTCGCAGGATGGCTGGTAGCAGCTGGATGAGAGTGGCCGAAAATCGATTTGAATGGCGTGCAATAGGACAGGCCTATGTCCAGCAGTGGACTGCTGATGCGGCTGCCTGATGATAATGATGATGATGAATAGAGGACTTAAGTCACGCATGTCAATACGTACTATTTTCTTATATGCATGCAAGTGTTCATCATTTTGACATATTCTATATATGTAGGTTTTAAAATATATGTGACATCGTGAGTAAACTTGTGTAATTAATGGTGTCATTTCTGTTTGTAATCTGCGTAGCTATTGGTAACCATTCGACAGGCTATCGTATCGAAAATTACACATTTTGATAACCTGATTTGCGTTGCTCCCGACAGCAAACAGATGTCGGTAGGATAGCTATTTGATTAAGGGCTTATTTTTCCAGCGCAAGATAATTTAATTCGAGGAATAATTTAGAATTTTTAACGGTTCTTCGATACAAAATCTGTCAGACGTCAATTTTATTCCACGAATGACAATTATCTGTCGTTTGAAAAATCAGCTCATAAAGCGAAAGCGCTAAGGTAGCCCGCGAAATTCAATTTTTGTTTACGTTTTTTGCAATTTGCTGGTCAGTATTAAGTTGTACGTTGATTAAAATATGATGCGCGGCCGTAACAAATATGTACTTACAGAATTATAATCATTAAAGTCATCAACACAACTCTCTAAGACCAAGTAATCCCACTGAATGACTATTTCATGAAATCTTGACATTTGGGGATTATACTAACTTAACAAGTTGTATTACTGATTGTAATGATTATAATTCTGTAAATACATATTTGTTACGGCCGCGAATCATATTTTAATCAACGTACAACTTAATACTGACCAGCAAATTGCAAAAAACGTAAGAAATCGTATCGAGTGGTTGTGAATAGCTATGCTTGTCCGATTTTTTTCTGGTTTTTGGTGGTATATCTGTTGATTTAAAACCAACATTTTGTGTCTAATTTTGAAAAAAAAAATGGGTTTGTGCCATGCGTGTGATTGTGTGTTTGTCCTTTTCCCATTTTTATTCCCTTACTTTTTCAGTCTGTTTCTCTTATTTTCCCAATTAGACACGGTAAAAGTAATCACCCCATAGTATCAGTTTCAAGATTTCATATGTTTAGGGTAGGCATTTGATTTATGGTTTTCAATTTGACATGAGGTTTAGTAATTTCAGACTTCAAGCAAGAAATCTATGCCGAAAATGCTCTTAGAACCCAGGTTTCCAGCACGAGTAGCATGACCTCTATAGAAACGGGGTTTGAATTAGAATAGACAAAAGAAATACGGACAAAAAAAATGTTAACAAAATCAAAAGTCTGAGAATCAGCACTTTTAGACTGTCAAAATTACAAAAGACAGTCCCCCGGCACTCCCGCCCTGCACCACTTCCTAGTGCTTTCGCTGAGAAGAAGAAGTGGCGCAACAAACTCCCCAGCAGAACCGCTGTCTGTTATCTATTGTATCTGTCATTTTGTCTATTCTTCCGTTGACAAAATCCGTTACTATGCTGGCCATGCCAAGCGTGCAGAAACGCCAATTACCCCACTTAAAATAACCTCAAAATAACCAAATTTCTCCCCCTCAGACTCTTCCATCGCAGCAAACCAGCAGAAGGCTGCCTCCTCCAAGAAGAAGATGACTTAATGACAGTCTCCTTCATCCCCAAGAGACGTCAGGAGCCCAGCATCAACGGATGATGTCACCCCGACGCTGGGCAAACGTCCCGCGGATAAACTGGGTACGTGTAGTTGAGCGATAGATGGCGCTAATTTAAAAAACTGTAAGAAGATTTTGCTGTAGACGTCAAAACTAAAATCCGCCGTTCACAGTTATTTTACCTCTGACAGCAGCGAATAGCAACCCTTATAGCAACGAAAATAAAGATCATTGTGATTTTGATAGACTTGGCAATGGCAGCAACACAATAGCAACCTTATTGCCACCAAAATAAAGGTCATTGTGATTTTAACAGTGAAGCAAAATCAAAAGTAATATAACTGAACGGACTGTAGAGTGCTACTTGGATTTATGACGCTCAAATGACGATGACAGGGGGCGCTGTTCGCATTAAAGCGATAATTTTGTGACATTTTTGAGAAAACAAGATGTTGACGTTAGTTTAGCGTCAAAAGATTCTTGTACAGCTACAGTACCTTCCAAAACTTGGTTGCCACATTATGTTATATATATTTTTTTAATCACGTAATCCTAAGGGATTACCTCATTATCATACCTCAAATCCTCTTCTCATACAGAGAAGGAGCGAGCGTTAATGCTTTCACTATTAAACAAAGTAATTTTATTAATTATAAATGAATGAAACTGACAAGAAACAAAAATTGTTAATAGCGCCATCTATTGACGAGAAAACATAATGGACAGAATTTCCTTGTATAGGTATTGAATGGATAAATTCCCAAATGGATTTTATGTCCAATGGACAAAGTGCAGTGTTACAGTGAAACTAAGAATAAAGACTGATGTGTATGTGTAAATAGTAAGAGTGTCAGGCGAAGTTGGGAATTGGAGGTTTTGTGAAATGACTAGTTTTTTTTTGTATGTATTTTGGCTAGATTTAATTTGTTTATCGTTTATTTCGTATGGTTTTTGTACGTAGAATGGATGTAGCTAAATACTAGTAATATTAACCTTTCTTCTTATACCTAGAAGCATGTTGTTTAAGTACAAGTCTATTGTGCGCTAGAGTAAGACCGTCACATACCTATTTCTGCATATCATCATCTTCCTGCCCTTATCCCATGTTTACTTGGGGTCGGCGCAACACGTTTTCTTCTTCCATTCGCCCCTGTCAACCGTCACGCTATCATTCACTCCCTTCTCTTTCATATCATTCCTCACACAATCCATCCATCTTTTCTTCGGCCTTCCTCTCCCTCTCCATCCATCAACATGTATATCCATCACTCTTTTAGTCACATCCTATTTCTGCATATATCTTCTTTAAATCTTAGCCCAGGTTTTCACGGGCGATTTCTTAACGCGACGATTTTTATTGCGTACTAAATCTTTCAACTCTATTGGGGTGAGCAATTAGAATCGTAAAAAAAACACAGCCGGATTTTCAACTCTCATAAGCAGTGCGTTATCTAGTCTGCGAAAAAAATCGACCGTGTGAACCTGGGTTAATGGTGAGTCTTCCGGAACGTCTTCGCAAAAATATCTAGACTTCACAAAATCCCTTATTTCCGAGCTTCGTTACTACCTAGCCTTTAGAAGCTAACACGGCTTTAAGATAACAAAATGTATCGCTTTGTATTTTAAATTAATTATAAACTCGTACAAAATGTATGTGTAATTTTTTTTAATCATTATTACCTTCCAATGTTTATCTAATACATAGCATACGCTATAGGGAGCTATTATTTAATATTCTTGTAAAAAAAACTCTCAGTACAATAAAGCTTCGGCCAAACCTGCGCGACGCTCCTGTCGCGTCCGCGTCCCGCGTCCCGCAAACTTGACGCGCAGATTACGAAAATCATAAAAAAATCTTGCGATAATTCTCTTTTCCTTTAGAAAAATGCTTTAAAGGCTCTAAAATGTTTGAAAAAATTGTCAGATACTGTAAATTCACCCAGTTTTAATTAGCACGCCAGATATTCAATTGGCAATTTTAAAGAATAAAAGTATGTGTAGACAAAATATCCACTGACATTTTGTCATATTTATAAATACGCTAAATACAGGGTCAAATAAAATTAGCTAGCGAAACTGCAGATGTGATGGGTAGGGATATATAAACACGATAAAATAAAAATAAATTATAATTTTTATTGAAATTTTTACAAGAACTGGTCCTTAACAGCTTTGTACAGAGAGAAGTGGAAAGAGAGTAGGGAGGCCTTTGCCCTGCAGTGGGACATCACAGGCTAATAATAATAATAATTTTTTCAACACACTTGCTCGTAAAGTGGCTCTTATTGAACCGCTTTTAGGTCCATAATGGAGTGTATTACGAACGCGTGCTTTTTCTTTACTTTAATCCACATGTTCTGTAATACCACAGATAACTATTTACTAGTCGGAGACGCGCGCTTTTTTAATCTCATCAAACCCTGCGTTCCGAATTGGGAAATAATCGATGTGTTCCGAATTGGGAAATAACCGAATTAGCGTGAGCGCGATAACGATAACGATGTCCCGTGAATCGTCATAGATGACGTCATGACATTCGCCATCTTGCGATAATGCCGACCATGCCCTAGAATAATATCACCGTGAGCGCTGTCAAAAATGACAGTGTGTGTATGAGGTTGTGTCAGTGTGTGTTTTGTTTTGAGTTGCATCATCTTTAAATTAAACTAACGTGGCATTTTTGAAATTGTGCTTCTGACTGACAGTCGCCACATAACCAAAGAAGAAGAACTGAAGAAGAAATGTGGTGTTTATACAAAGAAATACTGTAATAATATCTTTTTTACATTGTGTAAGCACTGTCATGTGAGCGCGTTCACGAGTGTTCCGAATTGTTGCCAGCTCTCAGCAGTCATAATAGTAATATCTAAATCGGAACGCATGTGAGATGATGCATGGACGTAATATTACGTCCATGGAGATGATGTGAGCGCTGTGATGTGAGCGATTATAGCTAATTCGGAAAGCGCCCAAAGAGACTTCATGCCGAAAGAAAAAATCCGCGGGCTATATTTAAATTTTTTTTTAAATAGTCTGTATTGTCCTTGGTCGCAAAATGAACTCGCAGGGGACCACAGACAATTTAAGGTGAATACGCAGTGGTAGACCGCGAAATTCTTAGGTTTTTTGCAATTTTCAGGTTTGTGTTTATTATATTTTTTCTATAGGCTGTATCGGTTTTGTCTGTGCCATAGATTAATATATTTAAAATGAGTCAATGTTGCGCGCGCATCGCTAGTGCTGGCTAGCACGGCGCGCGGGAAAACAAAACCAGCGCGCCATTTTCCATACAAGTTAATATTTAACAATACAAGTCTGTTTTTTTCCTCGCAAGTGTGTTGAAAAACGTCGTATGAAACGCGTGTGCATTAATCAATATACACTCGGCTTTCTTATCGCTCTCGCCTGCGGCTCGCGCGATAATATCGCCTCGTGCATAATGATCAACATAGCACACATGTATCATAATGTACTATTATTGGGGTCGTACGGCCTCTGGTAGTTTTTTTACTTGAAGAATTAGTTTAAAACATCTGGTTTTTTTCTGTTTTATCTTGTTTAGTTCCACCACTTCTGCGGAGTTTTTATGTAGCTAACTTAATTTGACCCCATATATTTGCTACGCGAGCTGTTTGGTTCTAAAAGCCAAAAACTTTGTACTTCCTTTTTTTTGAAACTGTTTTATAATATGTTGTAACGTTATTCCATTTTTATATAAATCATTAGTTACCATTTTGTACAAAAAACATGTTTTTTACTATATTTTAATACTGTACAATATTTTGTTAAGAATTTTTTTTTATCTCATCTACCTTTATTTTAACTTAATATTTACAAAAAATCAATTAATTATTGTACATTATTAAAATATAATAAAACTAGAAGAAAATACAATTTCAAAGTGTACCTAAAATATTAATATCGGATCAGCTGTTCTCGAATTGTAAGCTGACAAACAGACTAATAAATAAATGGAATGCTTATATCAAAACTTATTAATGTACTAGCATCTGCCCGCGACTTCGTCCGCGTGAAATTTCTTTTTCCCCCGACTCACTCCGTCGCATCGCATCACCTGCCCACGCTGTCACTTCGTTTTCGCTTAAGCCTTTTTTCTGACTTTCGTTTTGCGCGGCTCCTAAGGGACGTAGCGTGATGTTAACTAGCACTATAGCCTTCCTCAAGAATTGGGCTATCAAATGCAAAAATATTTTTTCAAATCCGACCAGAAGTTCCAGAGATTAGCGCTTTCAAACAAACAAACTCATCAGCTTTATTATTACTACTACTATAGATAACATTTAAAAAGTTGCCCACATTATCGTCATCTGCCTGTCTTTCCCTAACTATGTTGGGGTCGGCTTCCAGTCTAACCGGATGCAGCTGTAATATCAGTAGTTTACATGGCGCGACTGCCTATCTACTCAACCCACATAATTATCTCATTGTCAAAATTTCAACGAAATACACATAATGTATGCCCATGCCAAGAGCAGTGGTGGCCCAGTGGTAACGGTACTTACAAGTTATAGGTAGTGGGTTGGGCCCAGTCAGGCGCGTTACTTTGTATAGTTTATTTCATCACCACTGCTCTCAAAACGGTGAAAGAAAACATCGTGAGGAAACCGGCATGTCCTAGAACCAAAAATTCGAAGACTTGTGACATCTACCAACCCGCATTGGGCCCGCGTGGTGGATTACGGTCCACTCCCTCTCACAGAGATGAGGCCTGTGTCCCAACAGTGGGAACATTATAGGACGATTATGTTGTATGCATATAGTTCCTTCTGAAACAATGAAAATAATTAGTTTTAAAATGTAAATATATAACAATCTTCGATAATATTCCATTTATTTATTACTCCTCAAAACAAAAGCCGAGAACATTTTATAATTTAGTATTATTTTGGTATTTTTTATTAACATTGTCATTGACACTAGAAAATCCTAAGTTTCTTAAAAAACTTCCGATCACCAATGTTAACGATAAACCAATAAAAAATCGCCATAATACTATAATAGTTTTCTTTCGAACGATACTTAAATGTACGTGTGACGCACTCTGGACAGTCAGCCTCACACCACCTCGTTGACTGACTAATATTGTTACCACGACATGAGCTGTTCTCATATAATTCGTGCTGATACAAGAGAAAAATAACTGTTCATTCTATAATAAACTTTATTTCAAAAGTTTAAAAGTTGAAATTCATATAGTGCCAGTGACTTTGTTAGTATGTATGCTGTTAAAAGTGACATTATATTTTCTATAATAAAAGTAAATAATATACATTGTATTTAATTCCGTTTTAAAAATATTCAACCTATTTCTCCCATCAAGCATTGCAGAGTTCCTGTTTGGAGGGTATGTGTGCCGAATGCCGGTGTATCTTTTGCCATAAGCAAAGCAAATAGCGTTAGAAGGGCTCCCACAAGGTGGACCGATGACCTTGTGAAGGCTGCAGGAATTCGCTGGAAACGGGAAGCACAGAACCGTTCGAAGTGGCGGTAGGGGGAGGTCTATGTCCAGCAGTGGACGTCTTTCGGCTGAAATGATAATGATGAGACATTTCCAGAGCAGTTGTGGCCAAGTAAGGGCCCCGACTTACGTGTCGTAAGTCGTGCGATCAAACCCAGGCAGGCCTCCCCCAAATCCTTCCAGGAACTCTTCTCGCGCCACCTCGAACCAGCCCTCGCGGTACGCTTCCAGGTCATCTGTGGGTCGACCTCGGCGGTGCCGTCTATCTTCAGGCACCCATTGTGTGGAGACTGTTGCCCAGAGGTCATTGTGCATGCGGCTGATGTGACCCGCCCAATCCCACTTGACCCTGGCAGCCTTTTTCCCTACATCCAGTATGCCCGTTTTGGAATACAGCCTGGTGTTCCGAATTCTGGCACATTGTGTAAATTATTTTCATCACCACTGTTCTCAAAACGGTGAAGGTCACCGAAAATTCGAAGACATGTTACATCCCAAACCCGCACTGCGACCGCGTGGATTATGGCGCACTCCCTCTCGCAGAGAGAAGGCCTGTCTCCCAGCAGTTATGACTGATTATGAGACATTTCACTTGTCTGTGACCACTTACCATCAAGTGGGGCGCCTTTTCTTTTGCCACATCCTCATCATCATCTGCCTGCCTTTTCCCAACTATGCTGGGGACGGCTTCCAGTGTAACCGGATGCAGCTGAATACCAGTATTTTACATGGAACGAATGCCTTTCTTTCTGAATTTCTTTTGCATAAAATTTGTATAAATTTCTGATCGGTTGATGGCAATAGTCGGCCCTATTTTGCGGTAGGTTAATTCCATTATTACATTAGAAACCATAAAATTGATATAATAATCACACATAGACAATAAAATAATACTCATACATTCAAATCAATTAAAATTAAAGTACACACACATGTCATTCAAATCAAATAATATTTAAAATACATACAAATGTCATTAAAAGCAATAAAAAAAAAACCGACTAAAAATTTCAACGCAGTGTGATTCCGAATCATGTAATGAATCCATGGTAACACAGGTTGCTCGGCGATGTCCCTGCCATGCCGTGATGTTATATAAAACGGAATTAAGTACAGTAGTATATAATCGATGCCTCCCACGCATAAGGTCGTAAGGCTAAAAAAACAAAAAAATGCTCTCCTGATATTAATCTTTTTTAGCCTTACGACCTTAAAACACGAAAAACGACGAAAAAACATGAATGTCAGGAGAGCATTTTTTTTTTACGTTAACGTATAAAATGCTCTCCTGATATTAATGTTTTTTTAGCCTTACGACCTTATGCGTGGGAGGCATTATGGGAACTTAAGATATTTTTGCGTTTAGTTGATAAATTTATACACATTATTATACGTTTTGTTTATACACTTATCATTTTAATCGTGTATTGTATTTATACAGTTTTAATATTGTACCTAGTTTTTAATATGAATATATTTTTGTAACAAAATATAAAGATTTAATTTTTATGCTTGGGTTTTATTTTTGTAATCATTTTGTGGTCATATTAATAATTAATATGAGGAATAAGGAAAATGTCTTGAGGAAAGTTTTGAATATGAATGTCGATGGCTATAAGAGTAGGGGAAGACCAAAGAAACAATGGATGCGACTGTGTGAATGATGATATGGTTAGAAAGGGGGTGACTACCGAGATGACGACTAATATAGAAGTATGGAAGAAAAAGACATGTTGCGCCGACCTCAAATAAATTGGGATAAGGGCAGGAGAGTGATGACTGATTAGTAATATGGACAGAAAGGACGAAAGTCACTTTGTCCATTATGTATCAAATGGACAAAGTGACTTTCGAGCGACAAGATCGGAAGTAAACATTCTAGGTTCAAGAATTTATGGAAGAAAATGACATGTTGCGCCGACCGCTTAAATTGGGATGAGGGTAGGAGAATGATGATTAACTAGTTTCTGACCGCGACTTCGTCCAAGTGAAATTTCTTGTTTTCCCGACCCACCCCGTCGCATCGCATCGCCCGAACGCGCAATTACTTTATTTTCGCTTAGCGTTCTTTCTGACGTTTTTTTTTTTCTCGGCTCCGAAGAGTCGTAGCGTAATGTTACTTAGCTAATAGGCTTCCTCAAGAATTAGGCTATTATATGCAAAAATATTTTTTCAAATCCGACGGGTCGTTCCAGAGGTTAGCGCGCTCAAACAAACTCTTCAGCGTGAAACTTTGGATAGTGTTCTGAAAAAGTTTTTTTTTTTTTGTCATATAACAGCAGGTCGATAGATCAGTTAAGCTACGCTTGCCGCGGTTGGTCTGTGGATGGGTGACCATCTTTACATACCGTAACCCCTCTGTGCCTCGGAACGTTGGTTCCGGCTGTCATTCGTGGATCTTTGACAGTCGTTACGGGTAGTCAGAAGCCCGAAAGTCTGACAACCAGTCTTATCATGGGGTATCGTATTTTGGGTTGTGGAGGTCAGATAGGCAGTCGCCCCATGTAAAATACTGGTATTCAGCTGCATCCGGTTAGACTGGAAGCCGACCCCAACACAGTTGGGAAAAGGCTAGGTAGATGATGACTTTAGTCGACTCAACTGCCCCGTTGGTCTCGTGGCTTAGCGCGACTGCTGAACGAGGGATCCAGGTTTCGATTCCCAGTTCGGGCATGGTGTTATTGGGCTTTTTCATTAGGAATTTCTTAGTTACAGCCCGGAGTTTGAAAGTTGGCGGTGGCACATAAAATCCTAATAATATAATGTTTGGTCTTTAAAAGAGACCTCTATGTTTTGGCATTTCTTCTCAGGAATCAGTCAGCTAGGAAATTCTGGCGCCGCCGTCTAGTTTTGAAATTATAGAGGTATAAGGAACAGTGTGTAAAGTTCACTCATACTCTATAGAAAAGGCAGGATATCTCCGACCAGACGGGTGTTGTCTGGTGGGCCCGATGATTCATGTCGGGCCGTGTTGTATCTATGCTAGTTGAGCGGTAAACTCTGCTTGCGAGATGCAGGATTTTGCGTGACGTCAGTATGACGTGTTGTTCGCATGTAGCATTGTAGATACCGCTACAAAATAATGACGTGTAAAAGTGTCTTAAAAGATCTACTTACAAATGAACATTTCATTTCAATTCTTTGCGTCAGTTTAGGTACTGCACAAAACGTATTTTCTTTCTTTCTTAAACAAAGGAAGTTATTGCTTAACTCAAGGTCAACTTCAGCCCAACTAAAAACGGCAAAAAATCTTCAATCAAACATCACTATAAGACTCCTGAATCTCCTCAATAATTCTTCGATTAACAGTTTGAAACTTTTGTCCGAAAGAACTCACTTCTTGGTCAGTTTCTCTCGACAGTATACCAAGGAGTTGCACAAATTGTACTAAACTCAATGCATATTTGTTAGGATTAACCCTTTCGTAAGAGATTTCAAATAATGAACTTGTAATAGTTTTTTCATCAATAATTTCGCATTCTTTAAACCATTTTTCCACGACTTCGTATTTTGCTCCGTCAACTGTTTTACATGCTCCGTATAAAGTCATGTACATCTCTTCGAAATCCATGATTTATTAATCTTTTAAGTAAATAAAAATTAAACGCTGTTCGTTGGTAAGCGCATCACTGGAGAACGACGGGACCGATTTAGCTATTTTTTTGTTTAAAATGTCCGTAATAGTCCGAATTTGATTTCTATGGAAAGAAAAATTTGAAAAGTTGCCCGGAAAACGTCCTTTTAATAAGGGATTTTTGATGTGAACTCAAGACTATAAACACACAATTCAAGGACAGGTCTTTTAGCTAGTTATTATTTATATTTTTCAATGGTTGTATGATTATTATAAGATTTAATTGGAAATTAAAATAAATAGTTAGACATGTTTGATGTTTGGTAAGTAAAAATCTAGGGGGCAATGCTTTTATAATTTTTAATAGTGCGTGATAAAAGCGTATTTTTTAGGTTTTTTGAAACTACATAGGTAAGGTATTTTTATTTTTTAACTTTTGGGTCTATTATATTCTTCATTAAGTAAATAAGTACAAAGTCAACGAAGTTATGACGATTAGGGGCTACTAGATAACTCGAGGGGTGTACAAGTAGCCCCTAAAGTATTCCACTATCCACCTCCTGGCTCCAGCATCAGACCCCCGACACCGAGTGCAATCTATTGGACTCGTCAAAACAAATCATATGAGCCCAAACTCGAGGGGTTTACTAGTATCCACTGAAGAGTTCCACTATCCACCTTCTGGCTCCAGCATCAGACCCTCGCCACCGAGTACAATCTATTGGACTCGTCAAAAAAAAAACATATCATTCCAAACTCGAGGGGTTTACTAGTATCCACTGAAGAGTTCCACTATCCACCTTCTGGCTCCAGCATCAGACCCTCGACACCGAGTACAATCTATTGGACTCGTCAAAAAAAAAACATATCATTCCAAACTCGAGGGGTTTACTAGTATCCACTGAAGAGTTCCACTATCCACCTCCTGGCTCCATCATCAGACCCCCGACACCGAGTGCAATCTATTGGACTCGTCAAAAGAAATCATATGAGCCCAAAGTCGAGGGGTTTACTAGTATCCACTGAAGAGTTCCACTGTCCACCTCCTGGCTCCATCATCAGACCCCCGACACCGAGTGCAAGCTATTGGACTCGTCAAAACAAATCATATCATTCCAAACTCGAGGGATTACTAGTATCCACTGAAGAGTTCCACTATCCACCTCCTGGCTCCATCATCAGACCCCCGACACCGAGTGCAATCTATTGGACTCGTCAAAATGAATCATATGAGCCCAAAGTCGAGGGGTTTACTAGTATCCACTGAAGAGTTCCACTGTCCACCTCCTGGCTCCATCATCAGACCCCCGACACCGAGTGCAATCTATTGGACTCGTCAAAATAAATCATATCATTCCAAACTCGAGGGGTTTACTAGTATCCACTGAAGAGTTCCACTATCCACCTCCTGGCTCCATCATACCAAATTATATACATAATTATATACCTACATGTTACCGGCCAAACCCGATTTTAGTATGAACTATGTAGTTTCGCCTAGGTTCCCTACACGGGTTGCATGGTTGCGGTTGGTCGATAGGCGACAGATGCAAGAGCGAGCGAAGGGCACCCCGAGCACAGAACACTATTACTCCTAGCAGAGACCCCGAGGTTACTGATGAGTATTCGTCACATTACAATCTTTTGGCGCCTAAATGACATTAACGAGGGGGCGCTGTTGATAAACATTTGTAAAATTGTCACATCGTTACTACGTCCATGGTCACATCTATGTTCTGTGATTGTCACAGAAATTGCCAAAACAAGATGGCGACGTTAGTTCCGATTTTGCCTATCATCATCATCAATTCAGCTGAAAGACGTCCACTGCTGGACATAGGCCTCCCCCAAGCACATCCACTTCGACCGGTTCTGTGCTTCTCGCATCCAACGGGTTCCTGCGGCCTAACAAACTGAAGTGGCAGTGGGCAGGGCACATTGCTCGCAGAACAGATGGCCGATGGGGCCGAAAGGTTCTGGAGTGGCGACCGCGTACCGGAAGACGTAGCGTTGGAATGCCTCCCACAAGGTGGACCGACGACCTTGTGAAACCGCAGGAACCCGATTTTGCCCACGCGTCAAAAAACCTATCTAACTTTTTTCTATTCATAACTGTATTTTAGACCATAGAGCAATGACACAATGACATGACTGTATGACATTTGTAGTTTATTACCCCTTTAGGGTATCTTAGTTCTGTGTTTATTAGGTACACTAATTAATATTGTACGTGTTTTTTGAGCAAATCCCTAAAAAAACAATTTTTTTTAAATAAACATAAAAATCAAAAAAAATGGCGAACATGGAAGATGTATTCAAAGATCTTGAAAAGGCTGGAAAGACGGACGTCGAGAATTTAATAAAATGGATGAAAGCTTGTAAATATAATTCCATTTATATACTTGGTCTTAATAGGTAGGTAACTGCTCCGTGTCTCGTGGCAAGCGCGACTACTGTGCGTGGGTTCAATTCTCTGGTCGCGCAATGTTATTGAGTTTTTCCAATGTTATTGAGAATTTCTTAGTACCTCACAGCCCGGAGTTTGGAAGTTCGTGGTGTCATGCCCCCGTGCCTCGGCTCGGAAAGCATGTTAAGTCGTTGGTCCTGCGCCTGGACTCTCTCCGATCGTATCATCGAACTGCTGAGACTAAGAGATTCGGGTCGAGGACGTAGGTTGGAACCCAGACAGGTGCTTTACTTTGTGTAAATAATTTCATCACCACTGCTCTCAAAACGGTGGAGGAAAACATCGTCAGGAAACCGGCATGTCCTAGAACCAAAACTTTGAAGACATGTGACATCTAGCAACCTGCACTGGGATCGCGTGGTGGATTACATCCCACTCCCTCTCACAGAGAGGAGGCCTTTGTCCCAGCAGTGGGAACGTTATAGGCTTAATTACTAAGAGGTAAGTAGCTATACTTAGAGTACCTGTCGTTATGGGTAGTCAAAAGCCAACAATTCGGACAACCAATCTTATCAAGGCATATTGTGTTACCCAGTAACCGGGTTGTGAAGGACAGATAGGCAGTCGCTCCATGTAAAATAAATAAATTCAGTTGCATCCGGTTAGACTGTAAGCCCACCACAACATAATTGGGAAAAAGCTGGCAGATGATTGATAAGTTACTTCGTTATCCCATTATGTAACCTACCGAACCGAAGCTACTGATAATGGATCCAATGTTTTGTTACAATATTTTAATTTTAAAGATCGTCCGTGTGGTTTCTTGCCCGTTCTTCTCATAGGAACCTACGCTTTGGAATGGACAACTAGCTTCATCTTCCTGACTGACCGACCCCTTGATAATTCATAATTGAAATGTAGATATTCGAGTATTTAAAAAATAGATAAATTATGTAATATTAATTTATAAGTACCTATAGATATTTAATTAAACCTGACTTGGTTTCCGTGAAGCTGAACAGCGCTGTGCTGTGGGCTCGTCATAGCATGATAGCACAGCATCATGCTGAGAGGAAGCCTTCTTGTCACAGTCACGATGTGCTGCAGCTGCCGACTATTTCTGTTCAGTGCTCATGATTAAAGTTCTATATTATAAATTTTTTTAAAAATTTTTTAGGTATTGTTACTTAACTTATTTTTTTGTATGTACGTGTTTCTGTGACAAATAAATTTATTTTTCTTTAAAATATTTAGACAAAGTTCTTTCTATGCAACTCGACATCTCTTCTGCCCGAGCACGGGGCGACCCGCAGACTCGCGTTTCTACGAAGACAAAGACATTACAAGACAAAATCAACGGGGAGCGAATTTTAAAATCAGTACACTAGATTCTTGACTAAGTAGGTACACTGTCATGTCGACTATTTGACACTTGTTGGGAAGAAATGTGATGTGTGTCCTACCCCCAAGTGTCAAAACTATAGATTTTTTTTCTCTACTTTTGACATTGTTGACTTTTGTCGACTGAAGAATAGAAAACATTTCTTCTCTTCATCACCATGCATAAGACTGTGGAAATCTTTCTACAATCTGTCATTTTGTCTATTCTTCCGTCGACAAAACCCGTTTCTATGGTGGTCATGCTACGGCTGCTGCAGGGCAAAGGCCTCCCATTCCATCTTTAAATGTTTTTCTCAAAACAATAAAGGATTAAGTGTATTCTATTCTTGGTGTTTAATTGTCCGTTTAAATCGAAAAAATATAATTAAAAGTTCCTACATCGATATCTTTATCAAGCATGGTACATCACTAGCACGAAATCGATACGACATCCGTTTTTTTGCTGCAAACTCTACCAGTTGTGCGACAATAGCGCTTCGTGCGTATCTATGGAACTAAGGCAACGATTGAGTTACTGTTGCTTCATAATTACTTTTTTTTTAAAGTTGTTAGTACTTCTTCTAATTCATAAATAAACTATAAAAATGTCTATGATCTAAATGCTATTATAATATCAATGAATATCTAAATGTTTTATGAAATAATTACCTATCTATACTTTCCATCAGGCGTGATCGGGGTCAAGAGCGGGCCCATTTAGCAATAATAATAATAAAAATAACCCCACCGCCGTTCCCTACGTTGACGTCGTTGTGGGGCTTGCGCGCTCCGAACTCTGGGCCTGTGTCGGAAGGGTTTACTTTGCCGGGTCAGGTCTAGGGTGAGGAGCCAGACCAAGAGAGGTACAGAAACCCGCAGGGCAGCATGTGGCGAGCTGTTGAGCAGTAGCGGCCCCAAGGACCCTATCTCCCTCGAGAAGTGTTGTTCCTCACCTCTGGCTTGCCTTTATTGGCCGGCTGGAGTGAACAATGACGAGGAACAGAGCTCCCACCTCATTCTTGCCTTTATTGGCCGGCTTGAGTAGTGATTCTTAAGAGCAAACGTGCTCGGAGGAAGAAAGTACTCCAGTAAGATGCTGGTAGGGATCTTGACCGTACTTCCGGGATTGTCCTAATAGCCGTGGAATACCTCTCCACTCCTCATAAGCACCTCAGGACATGTTGCTCCATTGTCGCTATGCAGCACTATGTGCTAGCGACTGTTTTCGGTGGCCCATTATTGAGTGTGCAAGTCACTCCCCTGCCATTTTATCTGTGTAATTTATATAGAACATCGGTCAGGCAGGGGCTATACTTTTTTCTTAGTCCTAGATAACCATCAGTTCACTTTAGCCACCAAAACCATAATCCAATATTTATGTCTTGCAATAGTCCTACACCAACCGAGGGCATACGAACAGGCAGATTTACACTTCGTCTAAATAATTTCATCACCACTGCTCTCAAAACGGTGAGGAAAGGAAGTGTCCGAGAGTCAAAACTTCGAAGACATGACGTGACATCTACGACCCGTACCCGATCGCGAATCATATTTAGATCAACATACAACCCGACACTGACCTGCAAATTGCAAATTTTAATTTGGGGGTACCTTATTGCATCCGCCCTGAGAATTCATATTTCACCTCTTCAACCAACCTTTCCAGCTAAACTTATCGAAACTGCAAAGGATGAGAGGGTTCGCACGCTCTTCAAAGAAGCCGCCGACCAAAAGCGTGTTGAGCTGGACAAGTTCAAAGAAATCGTCGCAAAATTAGCTCAAGAACAATCTAAAACTATGGAGCAGGCATCGAAGCAACTGGCTGCTCAGGCGCCGAAGTTTATAGATGCAGCCGTTATAGGCCTTCAGGCTTTTAAACAAGCTTTGAAAGACGGGAAGTAAATGTCAATTTTTTTAAATTAAATTTTTTGTTGAACTGAATCTTTGTCTTACTTACACACACTGATAGTCTGCTTCATAAGGACGCAAGCGCGATTTTTGTTAAGCACTCGGTAGGGCCAAACACATCACGCATGATACTTACGGCGTCGCTTCGGGGCGCGATGGAACGGCGTGTCACGTTGCGATGTCGTGTCGTGTCGTAAAAATCTTCGACGTGATGCACGTTTTTAACGACGACGACACGACGTTTTCGATACGATGTCGACGCTCTTCCACAAGGGATATTAATTGATTTACATCGTCATTTTTGACAACTGAACATCAAATGCTGCACCGGCTCAGGATTGCATTACACGAGCACGTAGGTACGATGTCGTGTCGTGAATTTTTACACTGCGCGTCGTAGATTTCCACGACACGACATCGCATGCCGCATCGTGACAACGTCGCATCTTGCCACGATTTGGCGTCGTATTGTACCTATGTGTTTTGGCCGTCCGGGGGCAAGTCTAATCAGGTGAAGCATAATATACTAAAGTCTAAATCTATGAATCAGGTAATCAAGAATGGGAATAACTACACTGGTGAAGGTCACAGAATGTGCTGCTGCTGGGTGTGAGAAGAGCAGGACTAGTTGTTGCGATTTCTGCCATCATTTGAAGGAATTGTGTATCTTGGGTGGTTGTAATTAAGTTCCTTCCGGTAGTTTACTGATAGAAATAGTGACGTTAGGAAAAAGTGTTATGCCCCCTCCATGCAAATTTCTCTCTCTCTATCTCTTTCTATTATATACGACTGTGTGCCTGCGTGCGAGTATCGCGTAAGGAACTTTATTCCCGACGGGCGTCTCTCGACCGCACACGTTTTTTTTTAAATTTATGCATTGCCTAGGCTTTTTCCCCAGCTATGTTGAGGTCGACTTCCAGTTTAACCGGTTGCAGCTGAATACCATTATTTTCCATGTAGCCACTGCCTCTCTGACCTCCACAACCCTCCTCCTCCCCCCCTCCTCCCTCCAACATTAATATTTCACCCCTTCAATCAACCTTTCCAGCTAAGCTCCTCGAAAGTGAAAAGGATGAGAAGGTTCGCCAGCTATTCAAAGAAGCTGCAAACCAACAACGTGTCGAACTTGCTGAGTTCCAAAAAATCGTCGCCAAATTAGCTGAAGAACAGTCGAGATCTCTCGACCAGCTTTCGAAGCAACTGGCTGCTGAGGGGCCGAAGGTTATCGATGCAGCCATAAAAGGGCTCCACGCTTTTAAAGACGCTCTGAAGGGTGGAAAATTCTAGCTTTTAAATTTTGAATTAAATTCTTTGTTGAACTAAAGTTGTGTTTTGTCAATTTTAATGTTAGTGTGCATACCACACGACCGACACGCGTCGGCAGAGGTAACTGTAGCCGTGGACACTCGTCGACACCGGCCGTCGACGTGTCGGCGACGACAACGTGCCGCTCGTGTATTGTAAATAATTTGTAAATATGTGAGCACCATGTATCTATCACATAATTGATTTACCTGTCATTGCTTCGTTTTTAATTATTTTTACCTTTTGTGGTAGACGTGTTTTTGAGCTATAATACATAATCATATCTTCTTTCGTTTGGAAGATATGATATGAGCAGCTGGGGTGACGTCACTCCTGCATACACATGTTTATCGGTTTAACCGGTTGAATGTCGTAATTACAGAAACAATTAAAAAGCCATTGTGTCTCGCGTGGATCTACGTTCCGACATACTACGGGTTAATAACTCATAGAGTATTTTGACCAGGGATTTGAAAATTTTGCTGCCAATGACAGCTAGTAATCATATCTTCTTTCGTTTGGAAGATGACATGATCAGCTGGGGTGACGTCACTCCAAATAACACACACTAAACGACTCATATTAACGAAGTTATTGTGGCGGCTAAAATAAGACTACGAACTTTGATTGCATATTATGCCTTAAATATTGGCATAGGTAGAATTGTTCTATCACATATGAGGAAGCTTCACATATATAATTATATTATGTATACAAAACCTTGTAAAACATTTTAAAATAGTAACGGTGGAGTTTCTTGCCCATTCTTCTCCATACGAAAACTGCCTTTTGGAATGGGCGACTAGAATCAATTCTATTTTGTTGTAATTTTTGACGTTCAAAAGGTGCCTGTGCCTATTTGAAATTAATGATTTGACTTTGACATAACGGTGCTGAAATACCTACACGAGCAGCATGTTGTGGAAGCCCGACGCCGACGCGAGGGACAAGCGATGTCGGCACCCGTAGGCACTCGTCGACGACGGCAGTTGTCTTTGCCTTTGACGCATGTCCCTCGTGTGTAGGAGCACTGACATTTTTACACACTGTCTTGAGCAACTGTCGTCTCTATCGGGACTGCCTCGTTGGTTTCATAGTCGCAAGCGCGACTGCTGAGTGTGAGCTCCTGGGTTTGAGTCCCAGGTTGGGCAAAGTGCTATTGTGTTTTTCCGTTAGGAATTTCTATGTAACAGTTTAGAAGTAGGCGGTATGATGATACCCCGGTTAGTCCTGCGCCTGAACTCTCTTCGGTCGTGTCGGAATGCGCAGGGAAGAGAGTGCACCTGTATTTGCATGGGATAGCATAACACGATACGTCGCGTCGTGGTCGTTAAGGTAAAAAAAACCATCGCGACGTCGATCGTATCGTGTTTAAATAGCCATTATGCCCCCTCCAATTGCACGCCATTTGACTCCATTCTCTCGGCAACTGTCATCCGGCTGCTACCCGACACCCTGCGAAGATCGTCGCTCCACCTAACCTGAGGGCGTCCCACCTTATGTTCGCCGATCCGCGGTTACCTGCTTCTTACTGAACATATTTCCAGCCTTGTTTGGAATTTGATTAGAAGACTCAAGGTTGCTGGCAGCTGGGGGCGGACTGATCCTGCCGCGCAACCCACCTTATTCCGCCATTGTCCGGCTGCTACACCAACGACGCAATGAAACTAATAAAAGAAAATATAAATAATTCCAGAAATACTTTATTGAAGAAAAACGATTATGTATTATTTTTTTTCTGAATAATTTCTTTCACAACAACAGCCAAGGTATTAGTGGCGCCATCTACTGCCTCTCGCAGCAACTGGGGAGCAACTTCAGCCAGCTCTTTTGCCAAAACCTCGAAATTCGTTTGAAATTCATCAGCTATTTCGATCATGATTGCTTTAAACTCTTCTATTTCCACTTTATTTTGGTTAGCGACATCGATAAAAAAGGTGCGTATTTTTTCTTCCTGTTCTTTTGTTTGACCATGCACTGCTGCTGTAGCTAACAAAGAATAAGAATCATCATCAGCATTAGATTTGTTGACCATTTTCTATTTTGTTAAGTATAAGACATTGTTAAGTAGATATTTTAGAATACGAATCGATAGAATTAAAAAGTAACTGTCTGTCTGTATGTTACCTTTTCACGCCTAAACCACTGAACGGATTTCGATAAAATTTGTCAGAGAGATAAATTGCATCCCGGGGAAGGACATAGGATAGTTTTTATCGACATACATCGCGGGCGAAGTTGCGGGCCAAGTTGCGGGCCGAAGCTAGAAATATTATGAAAGTAACTCTGTCTGTCTGTATGTTACCTTTTCAAGCCTAAACCACTGAACGGACTTCGATAAAATTTGGCAAAGAGATAGATTGCATCCCGGGGAAGGACTAGGATAGTTTCTGTCCCGATATTCCCACGGGATCGACACATATGCTGGTGAAACCGGGGGGCACAGCTAGTTCATTTATATTATATTTATTTAAGACTAGCAGACGGAAACGGATAATAGTGGCCACTATTTTCCGTTTTAGTGATATACTCTTATCGGAGGTGTGCACTCGCCTACGGCCGGTAAACGACTGCCACGCCATGCCTGCGCATACACTACACCCTCCAAGTGTCAAAAGTAGAGAAAAACTGGTTTTCATGCTTGACATTATAGACTTTTGTCGACTGAGGAATAGAAATATTTCTTCTCTTCATCGCCATGCGTGCAGACTTTAGAAATCTTAAGAAATCCGTCATTTTGCCTATTCTTCCGTCGACAAAACCCGTCCCTATGGCGGTCATACTACGCATACAGACTGACCGTCGCCGTCGAGAAAATGCGTTCGTGACACACCTGTCAGTGCGACCATTCTAGGAGCTAATAAAGATCAAATCCGCAAAACACGTATACATTTGTATGAAATTGTCAGGTGTCAAGAACGTTAAAAACATTATAAAGGTCAATTATTTTTAAAAGAGTAACCGTGGACTTTCTTGCCGGCTCTCCTCTATAGGAAATGACCAATTCGAACCGTGCATCTAGCTTTTGACGTTCGTAAGTCATAATATGTTTATGTGAAATAAAATATTTTGATCTTTCGATTTTTTAATGTCTTTTCCCAGGGTCGGCTCCAGATTAGCCGGAAGCAGATGAATACCAGTAAGTATATTTACAGTCACCCCAGGGATGTGCCTTACAGGCGTTGCACGGGAGGGGGTCCCGGAGTGGGTCTTTTAAGAGAAACCGGGACTTCACCTATGTGCTGATGGTGACCATCGGGGTGGTTTTAGTGGGGTAAAAATCCCACACTCCGCAACCTCCCTCCCGGGTCGGGTGCTTTTTGAAGGTTTCCCCACGAAAAAAAAGGTATATTTTTTACAAGGAGCGACTGCCTATCTGACTTTTGCGACCCAGTTCCTGGAGAACACGATACCACCAAAAATAATATTTATAAAATATCCTTTAAACTCACAATATACTAAAAAACAAAAATACCACCTATTTTTTTTTATCTATGTTGACTCCTCCAGGAGTGTCCGTGGAGTTTCTTGCCCGTTCTTCTCCATAGGAACCTATACTACGCTTTGGAATGGGCGCCCGTTCTTCTCCATAGGAACCTACTACGCTTTGGAATGGGCAACTAGCTTCATTCTGACTCTGAACCCTTGCCAATTTAAAAGTGCCTGTAGTAATTGGTTTATTTGAATTATTAAGCTTTGGGTTTGAGTTATAGCCAGATCCGAATAAAGTACGTAAAAAATGCGCGCTGTCTTCAAATTTTCTTATGTTATTTGCTGTATGTTGATCAAAATATGATCCGCGACCGTAACAAATACTTTTTTTTATGGAATCATACACATTAAGTACATACATCAAAACAACTCTTTTTTTATCGAGCGTGGTACATCACTATCAGCACGAAATCGATACGACATCCGTGTTTTGCTGCAAACTCTACCAGTTTTGCGACACTAGCGCTCCGTGCGTATCTATGGAACTAAGGCAACGGTTAAATACAATCCGTTCATAGTTATTGTACCTCAGTAGCAACCATAATGTGACGAGAATAAAGATCACTATGATTTTGACAGACTTGTCATTGATAGCAACCCAACAGCGACCTTAAATGAATGATAATAAAGATCACTGTGATTTGGACAGTGATGCTGCTGTAACGTCAGCTGTCATTATCTGTAGAATGACTAGTTTATAGTTATCTGTGGGCTACAGCAGTAGGTACGTAATATTAACATTTACAATCTTGTCGTCTCATGATCTGCCTGCCTTTTCCCAACTATGTTGGGGTCGGCTTCCAGTCTAACCGGATGCAGCTGAATAGCAGTATTTTACATGGAGCGACTGCCTAGATCTGACCTTTACAATCCAGTTCCTACGTAATACCATACCCCTGATAAGACTGATTGTCAGACTTTCGGGCTTCTGACTACCCGTAACGACTGTCAAAGATCCACGAATGACAGCCGGGACCACGTGCTTTCACGTTAATCCGTTGGTCTGGTGGACCAAGTCTATAACCACGCTGTGAATGTGACGTATAAGCTCTCGATACCGTCCGAGACAATGGCGAAGTCGAAAGTGAGATAAAACTATATCAAAGAGCGTACTCGCTCAGTGACGCTCGCTTAGCGGGTAGAACACTCGCTTTTTTTTTTGGGGATGGTAAATCATCAAATGACCCCTCCCGCTCTGGGTGGAGCGGAAAGGAGTGTTAGACTCTTACTGACTAAAACCCACCCGTGTTCCTGCCATAGCCCTTTATGTTTCGGGCCAGCGGTAACCCTTTCGGACAATCCCGCTGACCCGGCAGGCTTCGGCCCTAAGGGGGGCCCCCTTAGGGCCGAAGCTGCAGTCCTCGATGCTGACATCTCTTTGAGGCGCGTGTGGAACACGTACGCGCCGTCCGGCACGGGCTTGGTCCTGATCGGAGGGTGAGCTACCCATTACTCTCCGCCCGCAGGCCCGCGCCTACGGTGGCCGGGACTCGTCACGCGGCTCCCGACGCCCGGAGCGTCTCCCGCGGCGACTGGGACGGGAGGCTCTCTCCCTGAGAGACACGCTTGATACATACGCATACCAGTAAGTAACCGCTCGTCGCCGTCGCGCACAAGCTGTTCGTTGCTCGCCAACTCGTTTTTAGTTGCTAGCTCTCTATCTCGCTTCTCGGTAAACGCACCATCGGCATCGATGCCGAAGCAACTAGCTATAGACCATTTTCTCGCTCAAAAAAACGTACAATAGAGAGAGTTCTCGTCAGCAGTGTGAAGGTGAACAGTCAGTGATCAGCTCTTTTTTTTTCGTTAGCCTTTATTGTGTCCGACTGCTGGACAAAGGCCTCCCCTTTCTTCTACCAAACCTCCCTGTCTTGAGCGATCTCTGGCCATGTTGGCCCTGCAAGTCTCGTCAGATCGTCACGCCACCATCGCCGTGGTCTACCTTGACGGCACGGCGGCGATGTCCTCCTTCAGGCGTCCAGTGAGTGACGATCTTTGCCCATCTCTCCGGGTGCATTCGCGCGACGTGTCCGGCCCACTCCCAGTTCAGCCTGGCTGCTTTTAGCGATCAACTATCAATATATTATTATGTTCCTCTTTTACTGACACGAAACTACTATCTGTACCTACGTACGTTTTTTGTCAATAGCTGGTTAGTCGCTTTCCCAGTGGCTGTGGAACAGGTGCCCAAGTTCCGAGCTCTCTTCACTCCTTCTTGTATTCTACGTTCTCCTAGAAACATCATCTTTTTTTAACTGAGTCGATAGTGGTTGGTGCAGGACCGCATTCTTTACGACAGTCACACTGCCTTCTCTTCTTCTCCATCTCGATAAGCCTTGATGTTATTCTGTTTTTATTTAATTACTTATTTTTAAAGATAACCTCTACGAAAACAATAAAATATTACTTTAATATTTTGACGTGACAAACATCGTTGACAACTGACCAGTACCTATTATAAAAGTCACCTTTTTACACTTTTAATAATCATTGATAAAAGTCCTCTGTGCATGTGACAAATCAGCATTAGCCATGCATTTCGTTACTTCTGTATATTACGTCCATACCGTACCCATAGATAAAAATCACACATGACCTCTCAACCTCTCTCTCTCTGAGGTCAGTGATTCCGTATAGGAAAACTTATTTTAATGTTAATAAAAAGGTTAGAGCCTACCCAAGGTCAGAGTAAGGAAGGTCTGGTCAGAGTATACCTTCTTGTTTAGAATGTCAGTGGTCTCACCTTTTTACATGGATGACCTAAAACTCTGCCCCCAGCTGATGGAGCTAATGAAAGTAAACTGAAACATTCAGTTGCGCCATCAGGTTGGAATTTGGTGTGGACCAAAATCTCGTCGTATTACGGTTTGTCGAAATTCAAGTTGGTAAGTCTGGGGGCTTACTATCACCTTTTATAAAAATGTTCAATTTCCATTCAGTTCAAAAGCAGGCCTACTTCTGTCATGCATGAAAAGCGAGGGGAGCTTGTAGAATCCGTGGCAACCCAACTCTCGGATTCCGTAAGCCTTAGAGCCCTCTTCACATCCGAAACCTATAAGTATTTGGGTATTTCGGAAGCGTTGGGCATCAATGTTACTGACATGAAGCAATCGTTGAAGGAGCGCTTCTTTGGCCGCGTGAAGAAAGTATAAAATAGTCTTCTGTCAAGCGAAAATAAGGTGCGCGCCTTAAACGGTTTTGATGTAGGTACTCTTGCGGTATAGGTACTCAAATGGACTCAGACCGAACTCGACGCCCTGGATAGACTGGTCCGTACGCTGCTGACTGCAAATCCCACAGTCATCGGTAAAAAGACGGTTTATTTTTTTTATCTGGTTCGACTCCCGGTTTAGGTAAGCCTGTCGAGAAATCTGTGAATGCAGGTTCGTTTTAAAAATAAAGGAATGAATTTGATTAACATATCTTAGGGATTTAAAGTATTTTCCCTCCAGGGCCCATTGATCTTTTCTACCCTGTATGTTCTGTGTGCCCACCAGACACGTCACACCACCCGGGGGTCGTGTGACGTGTGTAAAATGAAGGATCGTCCGAACAGACGGGTCTGTTCGGACGATCCTTCCTTTTAGCTATGGATGTTGAGTGAACTTTACTCCCTGTTCCTCATGCCTCTATAAGATAAATATAAAAATAACGATTTCTAATGTTTCCGCGCTCCTGAGGGAATTTTTCGTGTGACGGACTCTACTACGCGCGCCTTTTTACGTCAAATCCATGGTATCATAGATATATTCTAACTTTTATAATATTACTGTCAAAACCATGGTCCCATAGATGTAACAACAATTTTATTTCGACATTGGAGAAGGCCAGCCAAAACATTGTCATTTCGGTTTTTGTTTACAACTTTATGTTTTTGTAATGAAAAATAAAAAGACAAGTGTATTAAATAGCAGAAAATCATGGAAGCAATTTTCGCCAATCTGCAGAAAGGCGGCCAGAATAATGTGGACGGGTTAGTGAAATGGCTGATGAACTGTGAGTACCCCTTGAAATGCTCTTTAAAACAAAGATTCGGCAGAAGTGCAGTGGAAACGACCGGCAGGGTAATTGCGTAACACACTATCAGTAGCAATGGGTTTCATTTTGACAGTTGAACAACATCCATTGCGTTATTTACGTGTAGAGCAAAATTTTTTTTCGAACTTATGGATTAGCAATTTGCTTCAAAATGATTCAGATTCCGACTGATATTGTTACGCAATTAGGGTGCGGGACTTTCAAGCCCATCGCAGACGTAGCTATAAGTAATATATATTAATGTGTTGTGCTATAATATGCAGCAGGGTATAAAAAGACCCATCACTGTCGTCAACTACGCATTCTGTAGGTACAGTAGCCAGCACAACAAGCTACCCGAAACTGTCAAATTTTCCCAATCAACTTTGAACCTTATCCTTTTGCGATAAAGTTGAAATTCTATTAAAGAAATTTGACAGATTGTAGTAGCTTGATGTGCTGGCGTCTGTACGAATTTCACTTGGACACGTTGTTTCGTTTTACATTAAAAAAAAGTGACAGCGGATTTTAATGGCTTTTAATATTTATAAATATTTTTTGACTATACTTAATTTATTTTAAAATAGCTGTTACTGCAATCAACTCAAATATTATAATTAATGGGATAAAAAATTAAAAAAATTATTTGTGCTTTTAAAAAATCGTGTGAACGAAACGTAATTTCTGGCGTCTGATGTAACTTGTAAATGTTCGACAGTTTATGTATTTTTGTGTTTTTTATGTTTACCAACAAACACTATACTTCACACCAACGTATCTAATCTACTACACAAAAAATACATATCACAAACGCATAACTACTGAACCAATACAAAAAAAAACTTCTTAGGGCTGAATTTTCAATCGACACTATTTTTTTTATTCGTGGAATGAAATTGACGTCTGACAGTTTTTGGATGGAAGAACTGTCAAAAATTCAAAATTACTCTTTCGATAAAATTGTCTGGGGTTGGAATAATCAGCCCTTAGTCAAAAAGATGATATTACTACAAGAACTGACGTTGCAAGTGCGAGCTAAGAGAGAGCTCGGGACTTAGGCTGAAGCGACACGGTGCGGCGCCGCACCGCACCGTGTGTCTTCAGCCTTAGGCATCTGTTCCACGCCTGACGATTAACGAGAAGCGAATACCAAGAGCTTCGCAGACATTTGACATCTACCAACCCGCACTGTGCCCATGTGGTAGATTACGGCCCCCTCCCTCTCTCAGAGAGGAGGCCTGTTTCCCAGCAGTGTGAACATTATAGGCTGATTACCCCGTTGGTCTCGTGGTTGCAAGCGCGACTGCTGAGCGGGGGGGGGGTCCAAGGTTCGATTCCCGGGTAGGACAAAGTGTTATTGGGTTTTCCATTAGGAATTTCTTAGTAACAGTCCGAAGTTTGGAAGTTGGCGGTTTAATACCCCCGTGCCTCGGAAAGCACGTAAAGCCGTTGGTCCTGCGCCTGATCTCTCCCCGGTCGTGTCGGATTGCCGTCTCATCGGACTATAAGAGTAAAGGATCAGAGAGTGCACCTGTGTTTGCGCACATACTTGTGCACTATAATATCTCCTGCGTACCAGGCTAATCTCCATTGAGATTGGCCACCGTGACCGAAAACGGTCGGGGAGGGTATTATTAAGGCTGATTATGATGATAAAGATGAGTAGAGCTAGCAACTACAAACGAGTTGACAAGCAACTAGCAGCGAGTGCGCCACGACCGACTAGCAATCAACTTGCTGGTATGCGTGTAAGTACCAAGTGTGAATCTCCCAGCGAGTATTCTGCCAAGCGAGCGGCGCTGGGCGAGAACTCTCTTTGATAGCTCTTGTCGTTGCAAAAATCGAATACTCGCCAACGGTGTATAATACAGTCAGGGATAACTATTAATTAGCGATCCCGTAAACAAAGCAGTTGTAGCAGTTGTTGTTACTTGTTGTTGCTTAGGAAGTGAACATACTAAAACTCCTGCATATGCACTCTTTTGCTTACACGGGATCTATACGATCTTTTGTACGTTTCTTGAACGAGAAAATCGTTAATAGCATGTCGCTTCGTCGTCGGCAGTAGGACTGGTGCCTTACATTAGAGAGATAGAAATCTCTATATTTTTTTTAAATAGGGGTTTGGTCTTGTTACTGGGTTGTGGAGGTCAGATACGCAGCTGCTTCTGGTTCTACACCGCCACTTGTGAACTTTTATCATTCTGACGTCTTGCGAAATCCTGCATCGCGCAAGCAGAGGTTGCCGCGCAACTAACATAAGGCTAGGCGTATGCTGGGACGCAGGCGACGCAGGTCCGCGCAGCGCAGCGCAGAGCAGATTTTGTAATGCATAAAAGTACCGAGTGCTGCGTATGTTGCGGCGCAGGCATGTGCGACGCAGACATGTGTCTGCCCTGCTCTACGCCTCGTTGTAGTGCCGGCACAGATTCCTGCGCGACGACGCGTGTGAGTCGAGACGTCTATCCTTTGTACCAGCTAGAACGTGAATGCGTGCGTATTTTAAAATTGCGTCACAGCATACGCTCGCGGACTATGTCTGTCTCGCCTGCCCTGCGCTGCTAAATCTGTACTGTGCAGCGCTGCTTCACCTGCTTCCCAGCATACGCCATCCATCGTCTGGCAGTAGGCCACCAGACACAAAACCCGTCTGGTCGGAGGATTCTCCCTTTTCTATGGAAGATGAGTTAACTTTACACCCGGTTCTTCATACCTCTAAACTGGTGAACCGAGTATGAACGTCAGCGCAGCTTTCGTGCACAAGCTGACTTCATAAAAGTTGGAAAAAGGCTAGGCAGATGATGATTATTAACTTTTGTTACAGCAAATATGATACCAAAGGATCAAGAACAAAAAGTTCGCGACCTTTCCGCCAATAATGTCACTGAGTCAACGTAAAATTAGACGAGTTTCGAGGAGTTTTAAATAATCTAGCTGATGAACTTAAAATTAATATCGCAGCGGTGACAGACAAGCCAGCTGACTGAACATACTGCCCAATTTATGAAAGATGCCATTACTAACGTTACCGGTGGCGTCTTGAATAATAATAATATAACCCAGACACCCACAACCTCGCATGCTGCACCCGAACAGCCTGCGCACGTTGAACCTGAACACTCTGATCATTCTGAACATTCTGGAGATCACTCTGATCACTGAATGAATTCATGTAAAACCTTCTTAATTGAGTTTGTGCATGAAATACTAAAAAGTTTACCTTTTTTTATCTATTTTTTTTTGTTTTCCAGTTATTTAAATTCAGTCCATCACTAGGGCGTTGCTAGCGGTGCCCAGGCACAGGGCGCAGGATCTGGAGGTGCGCAGTAATGAACAGACCAGGACCACGTCTTTTGGTCATACATAGTAGTTAGTAGCATAGTAGATTGTTTTTATTTATTTATATTCTTTTAATTATGAATTTGAGTAAAAAAGTCATCAAAGATAAAAAAATAGGTAAGTAGGTACTTTCGTTTTTAGGGTTCCGTAGTTCCTACAAGGAACCCTTATAGTTTCGTCATGTCCGTCCGTCTGTCTGTCTGTCTGTCCGAGGTTTTGCTAAGAGATCGTTAGTACTAGAAAGCTGTAATTTTGTAGGAGTGTGTATATCAATTACGGCGACAAAAAGGTAAAATAAAATTTTGGAAAATATTTTTTTTAGGATAGCTCCCCCTACATGTGAAGTGGGGATAAATATTTTTTTCGTCGTCTACCGCATCGTGTGGGGTATCGTTGAATAGGTCTTCTAAAATGATTTGCGGGTTGCTAAAATTATTTTTCGATTTATTGCTCCAATTACGAAATATTAAACTTTAAAGTGCAAATTTTTGTTCCAGTAGCCATTCCAGTAGTATAATATTCAGAATAAAGAACAACAGAATCGTACTATAACTATATTGTGATAACGGGCTACTACGGAACCCTACACTGTGCGTGGCCCAACACGCACTTGGCCGGTTTTTTTTGTGTTGCGAGTTTTAAAAATATTTTATCAATATTAATTTTCGCGTAAATAACAACCCTTGTCAAGAGGTATCTGGGTTGCGGAGGTCAGATAGGCAGTAACTCGTTGTGAAAAAATATACCTACTGCACGTGTAGCACGACCACCACAGAAACGGGTTTTGTCGACGGAAGAATAGACAAAATGACAGATTGTCTATTCTATCCGTCATTTTGTCTATTCTATTTTAACTGTCATTTTTTCTATTCTTCCGTCGACAAAACCTGTTCCTATGCTGGTCATGCTACGCGTGCTAGTATTTATCTGTTTCCTGTTAGACTGGAAGCCGACCCTGACGTATTGAGAAAATGCAGATAATGATAATTTACTTTTGTTACAGCAAATATAATACCAGGGTCAATAAAGGAACAGGAACCTAAAATTCGCAGCTTTTTTAAAGATGTCGTTGATAGAAACGAAGTCACTATAGACGAGTTTAAAGGAGTGATGAACAAAGTAGCTGATGAATTTAAAACTGATTTCGATATCATAACAAAAAAGCTGGCTGAAAATGGTCCCAAGTTGCTGCGAGACGCTGTAGATGGCGCCACAAGTACCTTCACTAGTATTATGAAAGATCTTACTCCGAAAAAATAACAAATAAATACTCTTTTTCTTCAATAAAATATTTCTGGAATTCTTTGAGTTATTCTTTAATTCTTATGAAGCGTCTCGTTGGTCTAGTGGTCGCAAGTGCTAGGTACTGACGAGTAGTCCTGGGTTCGATTTCTAGGTCAGGCAATGTGGTATTGGGTAAATCTATTTAGAATTTCTCTTAGTAACAGCCCGGAGTTTGGAAGTTGGCGGTGTGATATCTAGATGCACCGTGTTACCCAATACAACGGGTTCCTAGAAGAACAATGGCCTAGTGACGGCTGTCACGAACAGTGGCAAAGATTTAAATCGTTAGATCCGCCCTAGGGCGTCCAAAAATAGCCGCGTTTCTGTTTCGTTTTTACACCTCTGACACAGAATGACGCAGTAATTTGACTTGATTGTCATGGAAACGCTATTTAGTAATGTATGAACTCACTCTTCTCCACTTTTTCGCGTGCCTAAGTACGGTGAGAGCAAATCTAGCGATTTACATCTTTGGTTAGCGGGGTTTGACTTAGTGTCAAATACTGGTGTCAATGATAGTATTCATGACTGCTGATAAAATAAAAAGATACCATTCATCTGCTGCTTCCGGTTAGATTGGAAACCGACCCCGACTTATTGGGAAAAGCCAGGCAGATAATTATTAAGTAGCTTTTGTGGACAGCATGATAAGCCGTTGGTCCTGCACCTGATCTCTGTCCGGTCGTGGCGGGTTAACGTGCTGTCCCATCTTACTATGAGAGTGAGGAAACAGACGAGTGCACCTGTGTCTGCGCACAAACGCCTGCACTATAACAACTCCCACACCGAAAGCTAGTCTCTTTTGAGATTGGCCGCTATGGTCGCAATACGGTCTGATGACTATTATTATTGTTTTTTTTTTTTTTGTTACAGCAGTACAAGGCCAATCGAAAGAACAGGAAGACAAAATTCGCAGCCTGTTTAACGATATCAATAACCAAAACAACGTTACTCTAGAAGAGTTTAATGGTATCATAACTAGAGTCGCTCAGGAATTTAACACGAACTCCGATGGGCTAATGAAACAGTTGGGTGAAATTGGGCCCAAATTGACGCAAGGTGCTGTAGATGGTGCTGTTAGCACAGCAACTAACGTCGTCAAAGATCTCGTGCCTAAGTTTTAACAATTACCTATAATCATTTTTTTAAAGCAAATAAATATTTCAGGAATCATGTTTCTTTCTTTTTTTTATCGACTTCAAAAAAAATTTGATTAGCAATTCGACACGTATGTATTTAATATTATTGGAATTGCATTTAATTCACATATATGACAATCTATTAGGGCTTCCAAAACAAATATACAAAATTTTATAGACGTATATGTATGTATGCATGTTTGTCCACGCATTTCTCCGCAACTATTAATCAGATCGTGACCATTTTTTTTTATTGGCTTACATTTACTTCAACTTAGGGAACAGTGCAAGTTTCATCAAAATCGTTTCAGTAATTTTCAAGATATAGACTAATGCGTGTAAGTGTGACGGCCTGGCTTATTGATACGAGCTAAGGGTGTAACTGTAGTGTCAAAGGGAAAACCATCTCAATACCTTGGTCAAATTCTAGTGCAATATTTACAACAAAACTATTACCTACATATTACAAACAAATATTCTAGTTTTTACTTAAAACTAAAAATTACGAAATAAAAAAGTAGGTAATTAAAAAAAAAATTAAACCGACTTCAAAAAGAAACGAACTCAAAATTAAGAAATAACTTTAATTTCGAAGATCGGTGGCAATAAACTAAAACTAAAATACAGGTCTCCCACATAACTGCACTATCTCCCCGTGGTAGTGCAGAATGCATGAGCATTTCTCCACGTAAAAAAAAAAAAAAGACACCGACTTCCGAAATGAAAGTTATTTCATAATTTTGAGTTCATTTCTTTTTGAAGTCGGTAAAATTAAATTACTTCTTTATAACTTATCACTAGAAAAAATTAACATAAACTAGGTATTATCAGTTTTTTGCGATATACTTCGTTCATCGGGGGGCACGGCAGTGCCCCCGCCAAGTCGAGCAAAAAGCGGCACGGCCGTACCATCCTTTTCTCGAAGCAGTTCAAGCCATTTTCGACCCCCTATAACTTCGTTGTGGATAAAACTAGAGACCTGAATTTTCAGTAATCAAGCAGGTATTGTATAAACACGGTATATTTCAAATTTCATTCAATTTGAACCAGTAGTTTAAGAATTATAACTAGTCAAAGTTTCTTAATTTTGTCACTCACTGACTGACTGACTGACTGACCGATCATCAAAACTCTAAGGCACTTCTAGCAGACATAGAAGCTTCAAATTTAGAACACAATTAGCGTTTAGTGTATAAATCAAGGAAAAACTAAAATATTTTGCAATTTCGTTCCAGTTTTCTAGATACACCAACTGCATAAATAACTTTGTAATCCTATATAAATATATAGAATTACAAAGTTACATTTGCAGTTAATGAATCAGTGTACCTGAACAAAGTCGCTTCCTGCTGTCTGTCTGTCCCTATGGATGCTTAGATCTTTAAAACTGCGCAACGGATTTTGATGCAGTTTTTTTTAATAGATAGAATGATTCAAAAGGAAGGTTCATTTGTATAATACATGCATAATATAGTAGAGGAACACTGATAATTTTAGAGGTTTCGAATGTGATGTCGTAAATAAACAGATTTTCTTGCGCTTATATTGCAAAAGCTAGCTGAACCCTACGAGATAGATCAAAATAATGTGCTACAGTATTGCACACCTTAAAAAGGTCTACAAAAAAGTCCGCGATGGTATATGTCTATCTGTTAGGCATAACCCACAATAACCATTTTTTATCCTTTACTTTTTACGAGAAATAGTGGCTTGTTTACGAAGCGATTTTAAGCAATACAGCATTAATCTATATCCAATTAAGTACCTTAAATACATGGTGCATTTACTATAGATCAATTTGGCCCTTTGAAGCATATAATTTAAATGAATATTTTTGAAGATATTACAGATTTAAAATGTAGGGACATAGCGGTTGCGCTGGTGAGTTTACCTATGGCAACGACAGGATAGTACGGTTAAGTAGTCACGACCTCTCATCGTTTGGGGTGGGGTGTACCTCGAGCTCAGCAACTCCCCTAAATATCTTGGTATTACCCTGGACAGGTCTTTAACATTCAGCAAAAACTGCAAAAATATCAAGCAGAAGGTGCACACTCGCAACAGTCTTCTTCGTCGACTGGTCTCATCGAAATGGGGTGCTTCGCCTGAAGTTATGCGGGCTACTGGACTGGCGCTATCTTTTTCTGCGGGAGAATTCGCGTGCCCCGTGTGGAGCCGTTCTGCCCATGCAAAGCTGGTGGATACAGCTTTGAATGAAACGTGCCGGATCATCACTGGCTGCCTAAAACCAACCCCGGTAAAAATGCTGTATCCACTAGCAGGAATAGCGCCACCAGTGCTTTGCAGAGCGGTGGCAAGCTCCAGCGAAAGAGCCAAATGGTCTCCGACACACGACAACATCCTTGTGCCACAAAGGCTGAAAAGTCGAAACAGTTTTTTAAAGTGCGTCGTCCCACTCACTGGCGAACCATCACAAGAGAGACTGAAGCTGTGGCGAGACAGTGCTTCCTTACCCAAACCGTTCGTCCCACCCGCTGAAGACCTCCCACCTGCTGAAGACCTCCCAGCTGGACATGAGTTACCTTGGGTAACCTGGAAGTCTTTAAACAGACTCCGGACCCAGGTTGGCCGAAGCAAGGAAAACCTGTTCAGGCGGAGATTCATAGACGACTCCGCCTTGGAGTGTAAATGTGGTGCTGTCCCACGAACGGTGGGACACTTAATATCGTGTCCTGCGTGTCCTGTCAGCTGCACGTTACAGGAACTGATGGACGCTGGTGAAGGCGCCAAACAAGTAGCCGAATTCTGGGCCAAGTCCACTATATTGCTATCGACACGCTAAGAAGAAGAATAAGGTAAACTACGAGATGCCATAGTCAAAAAACAAAAACGCGCTTCGCCCTATTAGCACTTTAAGATTAGCAGCGATCGCACGCGTTTATCGGAGCTCTCTAGCGAGGAAAATAACAATTATCCATATTAATGTTATAAATTCGAAAGTAACTCTGTCTGTCTGTCTGTATGTTACCTTTTCACGCCTAAACCACTGAACGGATTTCGATAAAATTTGGCAGAGAGATAGATTGCATCCCGGGGAAGGACTTGCGGTAGTTTTTTTATCGAGCGAAGAAGCGGGCGGAAGCTAGTATATAATATAATGGAATAATAGGTGTAGATAGGTACCTAGATATAATTATGTTCAAAGGTAACTTGTAAAATGGGCAACGGATTATGTTAAAAATAAAAAGTTAAAAAGGTACCGGAAAGGGAAAAAAGTAGGACTATCTACAAAAAGAAGTGAGATGCCATCAAAAACATAACTTGTAAAAAAGCCAAGTCTCGCAACTCAGTTCTTCTACCGTAAAAAGTTGTGAGATCCATGAAATACCAAGTCGGTTAATTTATTCACTCCTTATTTAAGGAACCTTCTGTCTTAAGTTATTACATAATTAGCTAACCTAACAACATCTTGTAGTGACCATCAATATTAAAAATCTTATATGTTTTAAATAAATAAAATTGACTTGGCCATCGCCATCGCATGAAAACACAATGTATCTCACAGTGCGATTGCCAAGTCAATTTATTTATTTAAAACATAGAAGATTTTTAATATTGATGGTCACTACAAGATGTTGTTAGGTTAGCTAATTATGTAATAACTTAAGACAGAAGGTTCCTTAAATAAGGAGTGAATAAATTAACCGACTTGGTATTTCATGGATCTCACAACTTTTTACGGTAGAAGAACTGAGTTGCGAGACTTGGCTTTTTTACAAGTTATGTTTTTGATGGCATTCTTATTTACAGGAGGTTTACAATTGTCACAAAGATTCACGACAGTAGCACAGTACTGTGACAGCAGCGGTATGAAAGTCAAAATAAACAGACGTACGGACGTCATTTTTTTATTTCTGTTTTATTTTTGTCTTATGAACGTAGTGTAAGTAATTTTGAATTTTGGTACCAAATTAGGAGAAGACATAGGTATAAACGATTTTTATACAATATGCGATAGCGAATACGATACAAATAATATTTAAATTACAGATTTCCAAACTAAGGAGAAGGCTTTTTAACTTCATGACAACAATGTCAATGAATCAAAATAGGTAATAATATAAGAAAACCAAACAGTATTTTATTGCAAAATGTGCAATATGCAGTCTATTTGCTGCAAAAACTAGCTAGGTTTTTTTTTTGTAATATTACTAAGTTTTGATTTCGACTGTCTGAAATCTGATATACTGAGAATCTTATGTTTTCAGAATCTGGTATTTTGAGAATTATAATATAACACAAACTTATGAAGAACGGTAGGTACTCGTAAATAAACTAGTAAGTTTAGTAGATGCGCAGATATTTTTCTTACAAAACTGTGGGTAACAAGAAGAAGTTAGTGTACCATTAGTGTATTATTCTTTTTATTTTATTTTTTATTACTAAATGGGCCCGCTCTTGACCCCGATCACGCCTGATGGTAAGCGATAGATGAGGTCTATGATGGAACGAGCGTGCCCAGAAGATGCCTGTTCACTCTTGCTTTGAAGGCAGACGGGTTGAATGTGGGCGGGATTATAGTGTTTAGATATCGATACCCAATACGTCTGTAAAGTTTCGCTAACTAATTTAATTTGACCCTGTATAGCGATACAAGGTCTTTTGGCGCGTGGCCAAATTCGGAACTAAAGCCGCCATTTTGATTTTTAATATAATTTGTAATCTCTGGGAGTTCTGGAACTACCAGTCGGATTTTAAAAAATCTTTTGCATTTGATAGCCCAATTCTTGAGGAAAACTATAGGCTATTTAACATCACGCTACTACCCTTAGGAGCCGAGCAAAAATAATAAAAGTCAGTAGAAGGCCAAGTGAAAATGAAGTAACGGGACTCGTGGAATAGGATATAAATTTCACCCGGACAAAGTCGCGGGCAGAAGATAGTGCTTTATTAAATTGATGGTTAGCGACATCTTAAAGAATGTTTTGCGAAAATCCGTATTTTTGCATTTTATCGTGTTTAGATAACGATCGATACCAATCACAAGTGAGGAGTTTCCCTAGCTAATTTAATAAGACCTTGTACTTTACAACTTTCCATATTTCTCGTCTTACATTCATACAATAATTCAACGTAAAACTCTCAAAAAGAACTTCACAGCATTGCTTGACAAGGGAGCATAAAAGTTTGACCCGCCACTCGATAGATGGCGTTAGGGGCCAAATTAGAAGTCGCTATGGTTTCATTCCCGAGGCTGGTATAAGTGTAGCAGTGCTCAACTTCAAGTTGTGCCAGGGATGCAGTTCATGCAGTCGACGAGGACCTCTTTCCAGTATTCTATGCAATTTTTGAAGAGTCAAACTTTTTAGTTTGACTTTATTTACCACTAGCTTCTGCTTGCGGCTTCCCCCTCGCTGGTGGACGTCGAAAATTATTAACGGGAATGTATTCCCGGGAAAAGGTAGCCTCTGTCCTTCTAAGGATGTCATCTATCTCCTTGCCGAATTTTATCGAAATCCGTTTTGTGGTTTAGGCTTTAGGCGTGAAAAGGTATAGGTACTAACTATGTGCAATGTGCGTCTGTGTGAGTAATATGTGTGAGTGTGTGTGTAGTTTACAATAAAAAAAAATTAAGTGTTAAATATTGTAATTAATGACAGAATTTTTGACAACTAGTCTCCAAGGGTATCGTATTGCTCAGTAACTGGGTTGTGGAGGCAGAGTCGCTTCATGTAAAATACCTACTAAGTATTCAGCTGCATCCAGTTAGACTGGAAGCCGACTCCAATATAGTTTTGAAAAAGCAGGCAGATTGATTAGTAGGATAGGCAGTAGGTTACTTACTTTGAATAATTTTATCTTTTTTCCAATGTAATCAGTCTTTTCTCCATTTTATCCAGTTTGCTTCTGAAGTCTGATATACAACTGCACAAGTTTACGGACTCGCCAAATATCCGAATCTTGCATTTATTAAATGTTTCGAAATCGTTTCGGAATCTTTAACAAAAAAAAAAAAAATCGTTTTCAAGAACAAGCGTCCTAATCAAAGTGAGCGGTCGCGCGAATGCACGCCTTTCACATTTATTATTTTACCTCTGACAGCAGCCAATGGCGACCTTATTGCGATGAAAATAAAGATTACTGTGATTATGATAGATTGGTCAGTGACAGCAAGTCAACAGCAACGATATTGCAACTAAAATAAAGATCATTGTGATTTTGACCGATTTGTCAGTGGCAGCAACGCGTGCGATTTCTATACAACGTGCAACGTCGGCGGCGTATAATAATTGAATGCAAGTTTTGCCATTCAATAATTGCATGCGACTTCTGTTTACACCTTTTTAGACCCAGAGAAAATTAATATCCTATCTTACGGCTATATTTGTATACCTAATATTACTCGTTTAAAAATATAATCATGGCAATAGTTGTTTCTGGTTAGTATATTTCCCGGCAGATGGTTAGTAAAAAAGATTAGGTGCTCTAGAAAAAAAAAACTCAGAATGGGCGGTAGGCAAAATAATGTTGAGATTGAGAACCTATGGTTTACACCAAGGCAATTATTGCATGCAAGCACAGAAGTCTGTGCATGCAAGTGTTGCCTCGTCTAAACACAGAGTTGCACGTCCTGGTACGATTGCTGCCAATTTTTTATTTCTTTCAATTTTATTGAACGTCTTCTCAAGATTATTATCTTGTTCGTTCGCTCATGTTTGAATGAAGATTTTTTTTTTGTTATAAGTGTGATTTTATTTTAAATGCTAAACACTTAGAACTAGAAGCACCAGTTTTGAGCGGCCACTAACTCGCCCATATCGCGCATCAATTGAACGTGTTGTTTAGACGGTGCCAATCAATTGTAGCCTCAATTTTAGGATATGCCACAAGCAATAAACTTGCAACTTGCTTGAGTCTGGATTTATGCCCGGATGATGGCAATAGGCTCGCCCCCTATTACATGGGACTTAAACATAACTGGGAAAATGTAGGTGTCTTAAAAACTGCACACCTCTACACCTTCCTATTTTATAGGGAACTACAATCTAGATGTTGGGTGTTTCCGCTTTTCCACTCCAAGGTAGATACGCGGTACGGCATGTCCGAGAATTCACCCTAGGCCTTGTTGGATGAACGAAATTTATAGGCTAGGCGGTTTACACACTACAAAGCGCCACGTGACGGGGCGCAGATAACGCGCCCCAGCGCGTGATTTTTTACATACGAATTCAAAAAAACGCGCTTCCGTTCGGGAAATTTGGCTCCGTATCACGCGACCCGTCGCGTGGCGCGTTGTCTAGTGTGTGATCCGCCTTAGGGGGTGGATTCTCGGTCATGCGTTTCCGCGTATCCAACTTAGGGTGGATTTTTGGGATGGGATTAACGGAATAACGGGTGATGGTATGATAAACTATCAAATAAAAATCACTTTTTTAAATTTTCATAATAATTATATTTACATCCTTGACTAGAAGTACAGCTAATATACAAACACAAATAATAGATAATTATTAACTATTTATTTAATAACAATTGGTTTAATAATACTGATATTTAACATTATTTTCGGCTACACACATCTACAAAAACCTACCATAAGGTGAGTATAGACTACAGAGTATTTACTTGTATCAGAACATAAAATATCGAACCGTACTTCGAACACGACACATTGCTTTGGGAAACTGAGTTTTTGCCTGTATTGAACCATTCGTAAGAACGTCACATTACATGGAAATGCTCGAGAAAATGCTCTACTGTATACTCAAATTCATCTATAGGTTTCCTAAGCGGTGAACGGTCACACAATAACGGCTGTCCAAAAACGGAGCGTTTTTTGACACTTTAATGTCAAATACTGGGGAAAATTACATGCAAGCTGGCAGGGACGTCAACGTGCAAACTGTAACCATGAATTCAGCACATGATTCTAAACCCCTAGCGCAGAAATTTTTCGTCGATTATCAAAAAAAATACAGATGTTTCATAAAAAAAGTGGAACAGCCATTTTTAACCGACTACAAAAAGTAAGTGTATTATCTACGCGGTCAAAATGTATGCATGCATAATCAGCCTATAATGTTCCCACTGCTGGGACACAGGCGAGAGGTAGTGGGCTGTAATGTACCACGCGGGCCCAGTAGTCAGTATGGCTTGGTAGATGTCACAGTCATGTCTTCGAATTCTTGGTTCTAGGACATGCCGGTTTCCTCAAGATGTTCTCCTTCACCGTTTTGAGAGCAAAATGTATGGAACAGCCATTTTCGACTGTATTTTTTTTTGTTTATAATTGACGAAAAAATTCAGCGCTGGGCAGTTCAGAATCATGTACAGTCGCCAGCACATCAAGCTACTACAATCTGTCAAATTTCTTTAATCGATTTTCAACTTTACCACTAAAGCATAAAGTTTAAAGTTGATTGGGAAAATTTGACAGATTGTAGTAGCTTGATGTGCTGGCGTCTGTACCTACCTACTGAATCCATGGTAAAAGGTTGCGTCCCTGCCACCATGTATTTTTATGACGGCCGTTATAATAATGGCGGCCACCGCTGTTCTAGTCAACCATAGCTTTATTTATCGAACGATTCAAAATAACAAAAAAATGGTTTTAAGATGTATGTAACCGTATTTATCAACATTTAGTTCCATATGATACAACACTTAAAATTCTGCTTACTACCAATACGAAATAATAGTACCGTGAAGAAATCGTTAAAACGCAGTGAGCAAGCGTCGTGATACTGGTATGAAAGCCTTTGAAGAAAAGGCGTTTACTCATTGACATATAAAGGACCGGGCTAACGGGCGGCGCGACTAAATGGCACCAACGCGCTGGCCCTAAAATTACGGTTTTAGGGCCAACGCGACTCAGTTGACAGTGGTGCGCGCGAACTTCGAACTTCGAACGAAGAACTTGTAAGTAAAATGTTCAGACGGGCGTATCCTTACTTTTGAAATCATTGCGTTTACTCTGCATTGGGACAGTTAGGTCAAATTTTCTGCCGATGTTTTAATCTCACCGTGAAAACTTAGGGTGTAAAATTCACTCATCCTCCATAGAAAAAGGAGGATCCTCCGACCAGACGGGTCTCGTGTAAGTATACAGGATGATTTTTTTATCACCATCCTTACAGGGTGATCCATGAATATGAACAACTTTCACAATGGGACCAACACTGAAATCACGAAAAAAAAAACAGCTGTTTCATACATTTTGGTCAAGTAGGTATTGAGCTTATGTATTAAACACTGATTCTTTTTTCATGATTTCAGAGTTCGTCCCATAGTGAAAATTGTTCATATTCATGGATAGAACACCCTGTAAAAATTTGGATGGTGATAAAAAAATCTTCCTTTATGATAGTTGCGCGGTAAACTCTGCTTGCGCGATACTGGAATTTGCGTGACGTCAGTGTGATGCGTAGTTTGCATGTGGCGTGGTAGATGGGGCTACAACCTTTTAAAAGTGCCAATCCATCCCTAGCATCAAGTGGAATGACAGCTCACTTTCTCTCGCAACGCCTCACCTGTCAGTTTCATACAAACGAATAAGTACGTGTTTTGCGAATTTGATCTTTATTAACTACTAGAATTGTCGCACTGCTAAGTGTTAGGAACGCATTCTCTCGACGGCCAGAATGTATCCTCTTTATTCATAAACGTTGCTTTAAGTCAAGTAGGGATTAGTGACGGTTTAACCATACATTTTTGTCGTTTATACGTCACTTACCTAACTTTAATCATCGTTTATAAATAATGTACAGTGTCTGTATAGTTACACAACGCTTTGTCTTCTTCTTTCGAAAATCAAATTACTGACGACTGAAAAGGAGAAATCGGTGTCTAACTATTCATCTGATATAATACGTTTATTATTAAGGGGGTCACGGTCTGATGTTTACAAAATAGCCCGGTAGGTCCAATTTCTTATGTCAAATGATGCATAAAGATCACAAAAGAAACAGAATTCCAAGTGTATAACAATGGTTTTTGACTAAAAAATATACAAAATTATCTAACTTATAGGAACATAAGTGCAAATGTTATACCTAGTACTAACAATTATTATAAAACGCTACTTCCTGATGACATTACGACAATACGTGCCCCACGTTACGTTGACCCCAAAAAATCATCATCCTCTCCGTAAAATCTTTTTTGACGTGACAACGTCTTAAATTAGGTTGCGACTGGGAGTCACTTATGAAAAAGTGTAACGCTCGGTAACGTTACGATGAGTCACCGAACGAGAGAGAGGCCCGCCGAATGCCTTGCGTCTCTCTCCCACTCAACTATGATCGGATGATCGGTCGTTGTCACGTAAAATCTTCGCCCGTAAAACAGACTTTACAGGCAACCATTTTTTTTTTTTGACGTGACAACGTCTTAAATTAGGTTGCGACTGGGAGTCACTTATGAAAAAGTGTAACGCTCGGTAACGTTACGATGAGTCACCGAACGAGAGAGAGGCCCGCCGAATGCCTTGCGTCTCTCTCCCACTCAACTATGATCGGATGATCGGTCGTTGTCACGTAAAATCTTCGCCCGTAAAACCGACTTTACAGGCAACCATTTTTTGGTTTTATCATGTTTACTTAGCATGACCACCATAGAAACGAGTTTTGTCGACGGAAGAATAGACAAAATGACAGTTACAATAGACAAAATTACAGAGAGAATAGACAATGACAGATAGAATAGACAAAGTGACAAATAGAATAGACAAAGTGACAAATAGAATAGAGAAAATTACAGGTGTGGAAGGTGGGTAGGCCTTTAATGTGGGACGCTACGTGTGTCGATACTCTTGCGCCATCCCATCTTCCTGGCTCGGCATGCTGTGCTGGCGCTGCTGCTGCGGCTGCGGAAAACCTCAAGCGGCGAAAATATAATAACCTCATCGGAAACTATATTTTTGAGCCGTTTGGGGTTGAAACTCTCGGGCCGTGGGGTCCGAGTGCTCATGGTCTTTTTAAAGAAATTTCGAAACGGCTGGTTGACACTTCCCGTGACCCAAGGGCTGGCTTTTATCTTGGCCAGCGGCTAAGCATCGCCATACAACGTGGTAATGCCGCCAGTCTCTTGGGTACATTACCAGTCGACAGCGATGCGGATGAATTTTTCGACGCTATTTTTTAGTTTCTGTATAGTTTTAGTTAAGTTAGAATTTAATTTTGTTATTTTTAGTTTGTATAGCCAAATACAATAATAAACATACACCCTATCTTGTATGTACACATTCAAGAGGCAGTTTCATAATAAATAAAATTCTTAACAAATTACAGGTTTCTTTGAAAATATGTCTACAATCAGTCATTTTATCTTTTCTTCCGTCGACAAAACCATGCCACTCGTGCAGGAGTCAAAAATAGCTCCGTATTTGGACATTACGGACGCATATGTGTGGTGGTCAGCCCTCTTCTAGGAAACGGTAGCTTAACTAATTTCATTTTAGTATTGACAGTAGACTGGCGAAATGGGACAGAAATTAGAGCTTTGATTTCTTAAAGCGGTGAATGGTTACACAATAACAACTGTCAAATACAGAGCGTTTTTTGACACCTCAATGTCAAACATGACATTTGCATGACGGCCGATAATATAATGGAATCGCTCTCCTAGGAAACCAAAACCTAAGTAGATTTAAGCCATCGGTACATTACTGTGTTGTGTCGTGAAGAGGAATACTCCAATCAAACGAATCTGTTCTGCGCCCGAATTGCGTAACACACTATCAATTTTACAATCTGTATGATTCTAAAGGATATTGCTAATCCATTACTTCATTTGTTCGAAATATTTGTCTGCTCAACAACGTAAATAACGCAATGAATGTTGTTGAACTGTCAAAGTGAAAGCCATTGCTGCTGTTAGATAGTATGTTACGCAATTACCCCTCACAACGAATTTTAATGGCTAAGTACCTACGTTACACGACAGGACACAACAGTAATGTAAATCCGGCTTTACAAACACAGATTTAGTTGCGCAATTGTTTTCCAAAAGACTTTTTTGTATTTTGAAATACAACCTTGTGATCATTGCCAAATCGTTTAAAAATCAGATGACAACTTGAATGTTGCAAGACTTCAAAACGTGTTTTCGCAAACTGTTAAAGAATTTAAGATGTTAATCCACAACGTGTCAAGGTCGTCTTACCAAGAGGTATCGTCGAAGGTTAAGCTTCACTTGCCGATGTCAGTTTTTGGATGCGTGACCATCCATCATATACCCCCGACCCTATACCCCTCCGTTATTCATTGAGCACGTTAAGCTGTTGGTTCCGGCTGTCATTCTTAGATCTTTGACAGTCGTTACGGGTAGTCCGAAGCCCGGAAGTCTGACAACCAGCCTTACGAGGCTATCGTGTTACCTTGCAACTGTGTTGTGGAGGTCAGATAGGCAGTCGCTCCATGTAACATACTGGTATTCAGCTGCATCCTGTTAGACTGGAAGCCGACCCCGATATAGTGGTAAAAGGCAGGCAGATGATGATGATTTGTTGAGCCAATTCTTCTCCTGTATCAGCATGAAGTATTTGAGAACAGCTCATGTCGTGGTATGTCAGCCTATAACGTTCCCACTGCTGGGACACAGGCCTCCTCTCTGAGAGGCAATGGGCCGTAATCCACCACTCGGGAACAGTGCGGGTTGGCGAATGTCACACGTCTTCGATTTTTTTTTTTGTTCTAGGATGTTTTTCCTTACGATGTTTTCCTTCACCGTTTTGAGAGCAGTGGTGATGAAATAATTTACACAAAGTAAAACGCCTGTTTGGGTTCAACCATGACTGTTTAGTAAGTCGGTCTCTGAGCCACCACTGCTCTGATGGGTGCCATCATTCGTGGAAGCTATGTTAATGCACTAATAAGCATTTCTATTATCTTTAATGAGCCTCTAAAGGTTTTAATTAGGTCTTGAAGTCAGTGCGAAGATATTTTTTCAATTAATTCTTGTAGTGCTAACGCTTTTGCTAATCTTCTCCTGAAGTCCTGTAACAAATGAAAATGTTATGTTAGATTTTACGAAACTTTTTGTGAGATATATGGATGATGTTTTCAGACATGCAAGTATATATTATCTCGATTGTATTACCCGAAAAGGACAGGCAGAATGTATAGTAGGTACACCCGAATTGCTTTAGCGTGGCAATTGTGGCAATTGACCCAACTCCACTTCTAGCTCTCTGTATTTCAAAAACTGAACCCCAACCACAACCTGTTATAATAGCGAAAAAACCGGTCAAGAGCGAGTCGGACTCGCGCACCGAGGGTTCCGTACCATCATGTTTCTAATTTTTTTTCATCGGCGTGGCCTCAGTATTTTAACACTATGCACTGCGGCGTAATATTGCAGTTTTATGTGAGCGCCATCTCTTGACCGATAGTGGAATTAATGTGACTTTTGTTGATGATTTCTGAAAAGTGTGCTATTTAGAGACTTCGTTTTATTTTTCCTGTAATCTTTACATAAACTTCTTTCACATGGAATTATTCCAGATTTTTCTCTTTGGAAACTTCGGAGAGAAGGGGGGGGAACGGTATTTTTTTTACATTTTTCATCAAAAGTCAAAAACTATGCGATCTAAAAAGAAAAAATGTTTGAGAATGTGCAAACTGCGCTCTTTCATATGATCCCCACATGCCCTAGTAGCCCCACTTTGAATTTTTCAGACCCCCTTTCAGTCCCTGTTGCAAGAAATATACACATATTTTTATTTATTTCTTGTTTGTAAAATAGTTGGGCAAACGTTCGGAAAACTATTCCAAATTTCAAGTTGATAGTATAAGTAGTTCTTGAGATATCCAGCTGTGACAGGCAGACAGACAGACTTAGTCTCAGCATAAGGGTTCCGTTTTTACCATATTGGTACGGAACCCTAAAAACGTGAAAAAAATTAATTTCGCGGGCATTCTTTCGCGGGACAATTTCTCTGTAGCAACCCGGAATTTGTATGTGTTTACAGATTTGTTACAAAACTGGAAAAATGTGTTGCGAACCGATCTTTAGCAACCTCTTCGGAGATTACAGACGTTCACAATAAATGAGGTAACACACAAAAAAAAAGATACTAAGTACTTCTTTTTTTAAGTTGGTTAAAAAGTAGTACCAACCTGATGTAAAGCGTGACCACTATGAGGCACTCTGGAGGCGAACATGTCTTTGGACATGAGACACAGCGCCTTCCCGTTCATAGGGAACCTTTCCGGTAGACCTCCTCGTCGAGCCACCCAGGTGCCCACCTCCGCGCGGCCCCAGGATCGAGGGTCTGTGGAAATAAAGAGAATGAATTGGTTAGAATCACGTTATATATTATATTAAATGCCTTGCGCAGCATTTGTGGTGCAACTATCAATGATAGACTGACAAATCTGTGCGGTTTAACAGAAGATGAAGTGTCAGAAATTTAAAAGAGTATCCTTTTTTTTGCCACGGGCCCCTCCGATGAAGTATGGAGTAAGATCGAAAATACTTACCAAGAGGCAGGTCATCTTCTTGCAGTACCCTGAGGTCTAGGGCATCCCATTTGGCGTGAGGGGGAGGAACTCTGTCGCAACGAGCTTGAGTAGGCATTGTTGAAGTTGAAGATCTGGAAATAATAGAAAAAGTTGGTTTAGTCTAAATTCTACAGACATCTATACTTATCAATGTATCTTTACAATACTAATAAAAAAGCTGAAGAGTTTGTTTGTTGGAACGCGAATGCGCTAAACTCTGGAACTCCCAGACCGATTTAAAAAAAAAAAATTTTCATTTGATAGCCTCATTCTTGAGGAAGGTTATTGGTTTTATATAACTCACGGTACAACGCTTAGGAGCCGAGCAAAATGAAAAAAAGTCAAAAAGAACGCTAAGCGAAAATGAAGTAGGTACTAGAGCGGCGTCCGCTGATGCCTTGGAGGCCGAGATTTCACGCGGACGAAGTCGGGGGCAGAAGCTAGTTTTTGTTCTTGGGACTGGGCCATTAGCAATCCATGACTACTTTTGTTAGCTTGGGTATCACCTGTTAAAACAATTGTATGTGTGCTAATGAATAAAATAAATAAACATCAAGTCTGGGTTCCCCGAAGAAGGCTTTCGGCAGAGTTGTATAAAGCATGTATCAGAAAACGAGAAAGTATTCGAAGTTTTGTATGAAACAGTTGATAATTTTTCCGCGATTACGAATTACGATGTTGGTTCCATGGAAAACCCAGACTAACATGTCGCCAGTCATGTAATAACAGACGAGTCAGTGGCGTAACTGTAGGGTGGCATTGGGGCAAAATGCCACGGGCCCCCCGCCAGTAGGGGCCCCAGCCAGTAGGGGCCCCAGCCCGAGAGGGCCATGAGCACAGGAGGATCCTAACATAAGGACAGAAGCAGTCAGCAGGGTAATTGCGTAACACACCATCAGTAGCAATCGTAACACACCATCAGTAGCAATCGTAACACACCATCAGTAGCAATCGTAACACACCATCAGTAGCAATCGTAACACACCATCAGTAGCAATCGTAACACACCATCAGTAGCAATCGTAACACACCATCAGTAGCAATCGTAACACACCATCAGTAGCAATCGTAACACACCATCAGTAGCAATCGTAACACACCATCAGTAGCAATCGTAGGTAACACACCATCAGTAGCAATCGTAACACACCATCAGTAGCAATCGTAACACACCATCAGTAGCAATCGTAACACACCATCAGTAGCAATCGTAACACACCATCAGTAGCAATCGTAACACACCATCAGTAGCAATCGTAGGTAACACACCATCAGTAGCAATCGTAACACACCATCAGTAGCAATCGTAACACACCATCAGTAGCAATCGTAACACACCATCAGTAGCAATCGTAACACACCATCAGTAGCAATCGTAACACACCATCAGTAGCAATCGTAACACACCATCAGTAGCAATCGTAACACACCATCAGTAGCAATCGTAACACACCATCAGTAGCAATCGTAACACACCATCAGTAGCAATCGTAACACACCATCAGTAGCAATCGTAGGTAACACACCATCAGTAGCAATCGTAACACACCATCAGTAGCAATCGTAACACACCATCAGTAGCAATCGTAACACACCATCAGTAGCAATCGTAACACACCATCAGTAGCAATCGTAACACACCATCAGTAGCAATCGTAACACACCATCAGTAGCAATCGGTTTCGTTTTGACAGTTCAACAACATTCATTGCGTTATTTGCGTTGTTGAACAGTCACATTTTTTGAACTTATGGATTAGAAATATGCTTCAAAACGATTCAAATTGATAGTAATAGTGTGTTACGCAATTGGGGTGCGGGTGTTAAATATTGTAATGGAAAATATGAGAAGTTGCGGGAGAAGTGCTAATAAAAAAAAAAACTAAGTTTAACGTTTGTTGAGCTTCTTTACATTTACATTGAGGGAGGGCCCCATCCCTTGAAGTTGCCACGGGCCCCAAACGGTATAGTTACGCCACTGAGACGAGCCTATTGCCAGCAACCGGCCACAAATCCAGAACTGCTACTGAGAAATTCGCAAAGAAACATTGTCCGAATCCGGAATGGAACCCAGGACCGCATGCTCAGCAGTCGCAATTCCAAATCAAATCAAATCGTTTATTTGTGATACATGGGTTAGATACAGGTGTTCATTATATAATTATATAATATTAAATCATTTTCATTCCATGAACAGCCACTTAGGCATACAAATTATTAAATAATACAATGTAATTCCGATTACTAGACCAACGAGGCAATCAGTCCTCCTTACTAATACATATTATAAATTCGAAAGTAACTCTGTCTGTCTGTATGTTACCTTTTCACGCCTAAACCACTGAACGGATTTCGATAAAATTTGGCAGAGAGATTGTTTAGTTTTAGTTTTTTATCCCGATATTCCCACGGGATCGACACTTATGCGGGTGAAACCGCGGGGCGCTGTCACCCATCCAACACTTAACCGCAACAACGGCAGCTTAACTCACAAATCACAATCCATCCATCCGTTCTTTTATTAATTTAATTCGTAATGTTACAATAACCCGCATCCTTCTAATTATATAACACACAAAAATGTCGCCATTACTACTATTAGCGTTCGCCACATCCGTTTCCGGTAGCAAAATGCCCGCCATATCCGCCATCTTGAATGGGTTTTGTTATATTCAGCCTATTGTGAAGTATTTCCCGATTTTTGTCCTATATCCGCCTGGGATCGGCTATTATTTAGTGATTTTGACCAATTGTGTGTTTAAATATATAATTTTAGTTGTTGAACACAATTTCGATCGCTTTTTTTGAACCCCCCCTGCCCCCTAATTGCGTAGCACACTCATCATCATCTGCCTAGCCTTTTCCCAACTATGTTGGGGTAATTGCGAAACACCACTATCCATTAGAATCTGAATCATTCTGAAAGATATTGCTAATCCATTGCTTCTTATGTTTGAAAAATTTGTAAGTAGGCTCAACAACGTAAATCACGCAATGAATGATATTGAACTGTCAAAATGACACGCACGGCACGACCGCCCTTCACCACTTCCCAGTGCTTTAGCTGGGAAGAAGTGACACAAAAAACTTCCTGACAGACAAATTTTTCGAATATTAAGAAGCAATGAATTAGCAATATCCTTTAAAATGATTCAGATTGTAATTTATTTATTTATTTTATGTAATTAAAAGTGTGTTACGCAACTATGGTGCTGGTATAAACTGAACTCTAAGTACACCTGTATGGCTTTTAGGGACGTCCATACTATATAATATTATAAATTCGAAAGTAACTCTGTCTGTCTGTCTGTCTGTATGTTACCTTTTCACGCCTAAACCACTGAACGGATTTCGATAAAATTTGGCAGAGAGATAGATTGCATCCCGGGGAAGGACATAGGATAGTTTTTATCCCAATATTCCCACGGGATCGACACTTATGCGGGTGAAACCGCGGAACGCAGCTAGTATCATCATAATTTAATGTTTCCATCTACAGCTAGTGTGGCTTCCCTTTGTCAGTCAGTCAGGGAGTAACAATATTGTTGTAATTGTTTCGATTGATCGATTATAAGCCTTGGTACTTAGTTACGGAATAATTTTATTGATGGACTCACTGTGCTTCGCGGTTTCACCCGCATTAGTTTCGATCCCGTGGGAACATCGGGATAAAAAGTATCATATGTTCTAATCCAGGTCATGGTCTACCCATGTGCCAAAATTCATTCACCCGTTTTAGCGTGAAAGCGTAACAAACAAACAGAAAAAATCAAATCTTTTTTTAATTCGTTTAGATTAACTAATTATTTTCCTACAGAAAGAACAATTCAGATTAACGTCAAAAGTAACAAACTCATTCATCACACGCCAGACCAACAGAACCAATAAAAACATCCAAATCGGTCCATCAGTTGCGGAGATAACAACACCCAAACTAATACATAATTGGTGCCCCATTAATAAACTAAAGGGCCTACGAGGATGCAACGGCAGACAAACGTAATATCTTTGCCAACGGATAATAAAAAAAACCGACAATGCGTTCCTTTTTTGAAACGGGCGGAAGTGTCGATTTCGATTATGGCGCGTCCGTCCGTTTGGCGGGAAGACGGTGGCGCGCGCGCTTCCGCTCAATACGTCGTCTTTTTTATGAAAAAAGCAATTATTTATTAAACCCTTAATTATTTATTTATTTGACAGATGTTTAGACACGCTGTGGTAATTTAATTGATTTAATTAGTTGGTAATTTTTATTGTTTTGGAAACAATCTTGTTTTTTTAATGAAACTTCATACGCTGCAGGACGCAAAGGTCTAAAAGGTTACTTAAGAACATTTTCGAAAAATAGTGTTACAGCCAAATTAGACCGATTTTAAATTTTCCATAGAAACAGAGATTTCCAGTTATCTTTTTTTAATTAAGACCTTTGTATCCTGCATAAGCATATGAAGTTTCATTAAAATCGGTTCATTCATTTCGAAAAACAAGGGCTTGAAAGTTTGTATGAAATGCCGTACGGCGTAAACGCTCCTAATTGTCATCATGATTTTTTCCTTTCTTTATGATCGCGTTTAGTTTTAAAGACCTTGATCCTTAAGTGGTTCATTCAGCCTTTGAATGACTAAAAGACACCTCGACAAGCGTAGTGATCAATGCTAGTTATATGTACTTCTTTGAAGAGGTTTTCCCCTGCTGACATTTGTAAATTTTTGAGTCGTTACGGGTAGTCAAAATCCCAAAAGTCTGACAACCAGTCTTACTAAGAGCTAACGTGTTACCCAGTAACTGGATTGTGGAGGTCAGATAGGCAGTCGCTACATGTAAAATACTGGTATTCAGCTGCATCCGGTTAGAAGGCGACCCAAACATTGTTGGGAAAAGGCTCGGCAGATAATGAATACGGGAAATACTCCTTATATATATCATTCATTGGAAATGACGTCAAAATGAGTCATTGTAAAACACTGTAATGACTAACCAATGTTTTGATTACGTATTAGTAATTGCTATTGTTTGATTAAACAATCTCGTTGTGTTTTGTTTCTGGTTCAAATAATAGAGGCTGGTCGTCATCAGTTAGTAAAGACTTGAAGAGATAAACGGTAGTTTATTAATTTGCAAAGCGTAGTAGAATCGGCCAATAAGGTTTCGACTGCTGGGACACAGGCCTCCTCTCTTCGAGGTCCCGAGTTGAAATCTACTACGCGGGCCTAGTGCGGGTTGGCATAATATGACATATAATATGTCACATGTCTCGGAATTTTTTGGTTCTAGGACATTCCGGTTTGCTCACGATGTTTTCCTTCACCGTTTTGAGAGCAGTGGTGATGATGAAATTATACTTAGGAATGAGACACATAGACGTGGACTGGAAAGAATGCGTCTCGGCCATGTGCATTTCTTTCCAAGAACTTCACTGAGAACCTATAGATGCTTTTCATCATGCCTTTATTGATACTTAGTTTATACCTGTGCTGCTGGGGAGTTTGTTGCGCAACTTCTTCCCATCGAAAGCTCTGGGAAGTGGTGAAGGGCGGGCGTTTTGGGGGACTGTCTTATGTCATTTTGACGTACTTACGCAAAATTCTGATTCTCAGCCTATTTTTTTTTTTGCTGAATGTGCCCGCTCTTGGCCTCGATCACGTCTGATGAAAGCGATGGATGAGGTCTATGATGGAACGAGCGTGCCTAGAAGATGCCTAAGGCACTGGAACTCCAATGCATCGACGAAACACAGCAGGCTGCTTGACGCCTGACTCCGGTGGGGTGGCAAACCAGGCGGGCGTTAGCCCTACCACCGCAAAGGAAGAATTGGCCAGTCAAATAAGGTGTTGGGTGTGACTGTGCAGGATGCGCCGAGCGCTCGGTTCAGTTGAGTAACTGGCGGAACAAAATACGATACACGAGGAGGCTTCTTCGTGCATCCCAAAAAAATAATAATTTGAATAAATTACTCTTGATTTTATTTATTTATTATAACTTTATGCACAAGGAAAAAAATGCTGTACAAAGGCGGACTTAATGCCTGAGGCATTTTCTCTATCAGTCAACGTTGAGACAAACCATGGTAGGTGCAACATACTGGTGAATTTGATTTTGACTTAATGTTGTTACACCGGTAAGCACAAATAAAACATAATATTAATTGATGTATTCCGTGAATGTGTTGGCAGAGGACGGAGTAGTAATTCACTTTTCGGCTGTTAAGAATTCATAGTTTTATTTATGCGTATCTTTATATTTAAAATATTTATTCCTCAATTTTCATGATTGCACCTACCACTGTTTGTCTCTGCATCACCCAAAGGTTGACTGGTAGAAAATGCCTGGCATTAAGTCCGCCTCTGTACGTATGTACGTGCTAGAAGCATTAAATAAATAAATAAGTACACTAAAGTCCCAAATTAAAGACTCCAGTAAAAAAGGAATTTAACCATTCACGTTCTGTCCAGCTGAGAATCTGTCCAGTTGCTAATCTGTCCAGTTGCTCCGGAGGATTATTTAAGCGCAATCCGCGAATGCCATCTTACAAACACCAAAGGATAACAACCTACCTACACGACAAAACAACATCCTTAGTATCGGAAGCCAGGTATCAGCTGCTCCGTCAGCTGTCAGTGGGTTCGAGTTACTGTACACACGACACATAGTCCGCACGTGGTATAAACGGTAAGATGTTTAATTTTACGTGTAGTACGGTTTACGTGAGTTTGGGGTTAATTTCCGGGTTTTAGGAGAACTTGGCTTAAAAAATATGGTTGACAATACGAAATTACTTTTTTTTTTTTTTGAAGATGGGATAATATCAGTTGTCCCTCCCTCCCGGTCTGGGTGGAGCGGAAGGGAGTGTCAGACTCATTGACTAAAACCCACCCGTGTTACGTTCCTGGCCAGCGGTAAACCTTTCGGACATTCCCGCTGACCAAGAAATTAGACTTTAATGGGTTTTCAACTTTGAATGTCGTTTTTATAGACGAGAAACATTGCTCGTAAGCGTAAGGGATGTTTCATATTATGTTGCACAACGCAGATCAGCGATCTAAAAAAATTATGATTGAAATCATTGTTGATTCATTGTTAATTTTTTATTATTTAGAGTTATGAGGCACGCCCAGGAGATCATTCAGATGAATTGTATATTTAAAAAAATGGCGGATGACATCTCATCCGCCACAAACAATCCCTTCTCGAATCTCACATCATCATCAAAAAAAAAATCTACAGGAAACATACCTTCCCATCCGTTACGCCACGCTGTTTATAAAACAGAACTATCATTATTCTACTTTCTAATCTGCAATCTTACCAAAATGGCTGCAATTTCGAGTAATTACCCCATTGTTGCGACGTCTTCCCGCTATTATTTCGCTTTCCCGCGCTTTCCGACTTCCTGTGTGAATATGTGTCAAAAACAATGGCGGGAATTGTTTTTTTTTTCGTGAATAATGAGGCAAAGGTATAGATGTGTGTGGCTGTGTATTTGTTTTTTCTTGTTGTTAGTCGTGGGACAGTCATGTTTCCTTGGAATTAGTACGTACTACACGTTTTAAAATGTTTACGGTTTATTCTAGAATTTAAAAAGAGACTGGTCAAAATAGTAAACTGCTTCTTTTGACTTCAAAATTAGGCGGAAAGACTCGGACAAAACCGTGAACATAAAAGAATGGGAAGTATAGCGAACATTACGCATTAAATCGTAAGTTTATGAAGGAAATGAGTAATTAAACCATAATAATAGTTTGTACTTGCCCACAAGTGAACACGGATGGCGAATGGCGTGAGCAAGAATGTGTTACGTGATAGTGCATTGTGCGAAAAGCGTGAACGCGTTCAAATAAGAAAGTTGGAATGGAAATGTCTTTTGAATGTGTAATTTTGGGTCCGTATCGGTTCCTTGGTTATGGCGGTAAATTCACCAACGGTACGTCCCTTCCATACTAAACTAGGTCGTAAGACTCATTGTAATATTCTAGAAAAGAAGCAAGTTACGTAATATGTCATTTACATGGAAAACCGAAAAAAAAAATGCATGTTAATTTAATTCTTTCGTCTAATAACCACGAAAGCCGAACCTAGACATTTTTATTAACAGCTATGTCACGTATGAATTTTCACGAAGATAGTAGGTAATCATCATCATCTGCCTAGCCTCTTCCCAACTACATTGGAGTCGGCTTCCAGTCTAACAGGCTGCAGCTGAATACCAGTATTTTACATAGAGCGACTGCCTATCTGACCTCCACGACCTAGTTACTGGGTAATACGATACCCCTTGGTAAGACTGGTTGTCAGACTTTCTTTTAACAACAAATAGGTACTCTTTAATTAATAAAATAAAAATAATTAATTAATGGTTCGTTAGTCTTGGGTTTGATTCCAAGGTTGGGCAAGCAGTAGCCCGGAGCCTGGATAGATGCCCGGTTGAAGGCAATAGGCTCGCCTCCTATTACATGGGACTTGAACATAACTGGCGAAATGTGGGTGTACTATAGGTACGCATCTGCTAGTCCTTTAGGGATTACAGGCGTGAAGCATAGAGGAGTTAGATGTCTGCAAACCCACGAAAAAAGTCATGATGTTTTTGTGTGTCTGCAATAATTTGCGACACTTCGCAGCTCCTGAGAAATAACTCTGCAACACTTATCGAGGCTAAATACTTAAGAAATAATTAAATTAAAATTGCGATTCTTCTTAGGAAACTTATTTGCAAAGAATTGACTGGCATAGACAGGTGCGCGCGGGAGATTTTTCTTCGCGCATTCTATTTTCAACGCTCCGCTTACCGGCGAGAGTTGAAAATCCAACAGTGTTTTCTTGACTCGTTGGGATGCGATCTGTTGGATTTTCAATGCTCGGTTCAATGCCGAGAGTTCAAAATACAGTGCGCAAAAAAAAATCGCGTAAAAAAATCATCAGTGTGAATCTGAGCTTATTGCCTGAAGGCCTGGCATAGATTCTGAATTGGTCAACTGACATTGACAAATCTTTGCAGATTTTTAATGCAGTAGGTATCGAATTTAGCTAAATGTTATGCTCTGAATAGTTTTTGTAGACTTTGATTGGAATTAAATGTAGTGATTGAAAGTAAGTACTTTTATTTAGAATAGAATGTTTTAAAACTTAGTTATAGTTGTACTCTACTCTATTTGATTAATTTGAGAAACAACATTGACGTTGCGAAATATTTTTTGTGAAGTTCGTTTTTTTTTTTTTACGGTTTTTTTTTTTTCTTGTTTGTTATTTAGTCTGATTTTAATTACAATTATGTACCTAGGTACTTAATGTATCAGTGTGACTTTAATATTTTATTGCGAAAAATATTGTACCTACTTAAAAAATCCTATAAAATATAAAAAACGTAAGTACTTATGCAAAATAAGCGCTGGACGTGGACTTGCGGACACCCAGGTCCACAAAAAATACAATACAAATTCATAAAAAACATTGTTTTTTTTACAAATAAGTTGAGTAGGTACAATAAAAGTAAACATTCGGTCAATGGGTATCGTCTTATGGGAAACATTCTAAAATGAGTAATTTTAAGGTAAGTATTAATTTACTGAATTTACTTTCTCTATTTTCCAAAGAGATAATGCTACGGTCAGCAACAAAAGTCGAACACTTTAGTTTTTTAATGTCAGTTATTGAGCAAAATATTTGTTCAAAATTGCATTGTACTTCTGCTGCAATTTTGAACAAATAATTTGAATGTACCAATTTTTCACACATTTTTTTGTTAAAAACGGTCATTATTTTACTGTATTAAATAAATAATTAAATATCCTCCAACTTACCACAGACGCGTTAATAGAATAGCGGAAGCAATCCTTATGTCACAGAAAATTGTTTTAATCACAATATCACCACTAACAATACAGTTTTACACTTATATTCCAACACAATGTCGTCAATAAAATATCGTAAATGTTTACGGTTTTTGTCTACAGATACCACAGCTCGCGATCAGCGTCGAACGTTGAATGATGTTCGGGCGTTCGTTCCTCAACCTTTGAATGAATGCAGATGTCTGACGCAAACATTAGACCATAGAAGGTCTTTCGTTCTATTACTTGCAGACGATTGTAAACTCTAGTGGATGGAGATAAGGTTAGATTTTGAGTGACAGTGATGTGTAATTATGACAATTCTGATTCTCACTGTTATTTGCAAGCATGCGCCACTGCGGCTGGATACAAAACTCTTTCTCGCTCTCACATACTTTTACAAATATTAGCGTGAAAGAGATACAAGGTTTTGCTTTTAAAAATCGATAATGAATTTCTCGCATCCTGCCTGTCCGCATGTGCCTCTGAAACTAATCGTTTCCGCATAATTGACGTATTCGAAAACAGCTTAACTCCATACCAAATCAAACCGAAAATACACTTTAATGTATAACAATAAGGTTGATATTGGCATGTAGATATTTAGCAAAATACATTTAAAATGATTAAGTTAACATAATTAGGGACGCGCGTTTCCGACGCGGACGCTATTTTCGGTTTCCCGCGCAAATATGTTTCGTCGAACACCGGATGGCGGCCGCAATTTAGAACGACCTTTTTTTCATGATACTTTATGCTAATTATGTAGTCTTTTTTTCATAGAGCCTTCATTAGAGATGATTATACACTTGGCCAGATGGTTTTTTTCGAAGAGTGGTGCTGTGTGATAATTTTACAGTTGTAAAATGATGTTCTACTAAAAAAAAATGTAAATGATGATGAAAAAAGATGTAAATGATGTTCTGTTGTTGTGTTTCAGTAGAACATCACACAAATGTTACTACTTTATAATACATACTGTATGTATTATAAAGTAGTAACATTTGTTTTTATGTAGGGGAAAATTTCCGGAACAATGCCGTCGAATTTGAAAATTATTTTTGTAACTGATAGTCCAATTCTTGAGGCAGGCTATATAGGCATCATGCTATGACCCTAATGAGCCGAGCAAAAATAAAATAATAACGCTAAGCCAAAACGTAGTACTAGCTTAGGCAGGCGATGCGATGTGACGGGGTAGGTCGGAGCACGCAGAAGAAAAGAAAGAAAGAAAATAAGTTTATTTGACCGGTTAAATAAGGCACACGATACTCACATCAAAACAAAAAAAAACCTAAACTAGTATTGTGTGCCTCACGGCTGCGACAGAAAGGCCCAGTTCAGCAATAAATGTCCGCCAACTAAATGCCTGACGCTGGTTTCCAACTGGACCCTATGTTACGAGGATGTCTTACGGATGTAAATCAGTTTTATGATGTGAGTATTTAAGAACCGGAGTTAGCGACAGCTTGCAGAGTAAGCAAACTGAAGTGGCAGTGGGCTGGCCATGTTTGTCGAAGGACTGATGGCCGGTGGAGCAGACGAGTCCTGGAGTGAAGACCGCGTATTGGCAAGCGTAGTGTGGGACGCCCCCCAGCTAGATAGACTAACGGCCTAAAGAAGGTGGCTGGGACAGAGGCCTATGTCCAGCAGTGGACTGCGATAGACAGAGTTGATTTATTGAAATATTTAAATAGATAGATATGTGTAGCAGTTGCGGGCAGAAGCTTTACTAATATGTTAGGTTCAAAATTTAAGCAGTAGACCAAAATAAAAATAAATCCTACACCTAGACATTAAAAAACTCATTCTATAGGTACTAATGAGTTTGATTCCCACTGCTAAGCCCCAGACCTCTTTTTCCTCAAAATGGGCTGTAAAGCCGTGTACCCAGTGCGGGTCGTGACATGTCTTGTTCTAGACCATGACGGTTTCTTCAAATTTTTTTCCTTCACGTTGTAGTCTCACTTCTTTATAATACCTACTCGTTAAACCTCAAGCATAGCCAAGCTCGTGTCGCTCCACAATATGTCGCCACAACACCTGTCTTTTAATTGAAAAAATGCACACCTTGTGATACCCACACATGCTCAGGCACACCTTAGCCAAGCGATCGAGTTACAAACACAAGATGTTTTAGACAACGGCACTTACGAGTACTATGGAGTTTTGCACGAAAAGTATGTTACGGTAAATTGAAAGCGAAAGACCAATCGAGAAATCTCTAGTTATGTTTTTAATATTTATCAACAATTCTACGCCTCTACGGTAAGGTTTTGAGCTAGGTTTCACAACAACTCAAACACAAAGCGTTTATTTCAAATAAACCATCTACAGGCACTTTTGAACTGTCAAGAGGTCAGTCAATCAGAAAGATGAAGGTAGTGGCCCATTCCAAAATGAGAGGATATGGAGAAGAACGGGCAAGAAACTCCATGGACACTTATAAAATTTTAGTTTACAAAAATATTAGTTACATCATTACTTTTGAATTTATAATTTTACAATGTTTTTTTTTCGGTTCCAAAATTTTACTACTATGCTTTGGAATGGGCAACTAGCTTCATATTTTCTGACTGACCGACTTCTTGACAATAATTTAAATAAATGGTTTGAGTATATCAGCTCATCTGATGGTAACCGACATTACGATCGACGATGGTGCAGCACGGTTTCCTATTCACTCGAGATTTGTCATTAAGAAACACACAAGCTTATACTTTTTATAGCATCATTATTTGAATCTCCTGTCCTTATCCTGCCATCGTTTCTTTGGTCTTCCCCTACTCTTATAGCCATCGACATTCATACTCAAAACTCTCCTCACGACATTTTCCTCATTCCTCCGTATCAAATGCCAATACCATGACAACCGATTTCCACACAACTTTTCAGTCACCAGTGCCACTTCCAGACTTCCTCTTAGACACTCATTTCTTATCTTATTCATTCGGGTAACACCACACTATATTAGCATTCTCATCTCAGCTGCATGCAATACTGTACAGTGTACCTACCTACTCTTTTTAAATATATTTGAATTTGTAGTAGTCCGATTACAATAACGTCAACAACGATCGGAAGTTAGCAAAACGGAAAAACCTCACGTAGAAAAGGATTTGAATAATAAACACAGAAGAACTCAATTTGTCACACAACCCATTTCTCAAAACTATCTAAATAAAAATAATTTAAACAAAAACAAGGAAGGAAGACCTCATCCCTCAGGAAACTATAAAAAATCCTTTTATAACGTTTATTAAATAACAAAAGTCTTAACAAATATGGCCCAGCATTGTTTACAGTGGACATCCGTCTCTCAAACGGTTTCCGGACAGACAGACGATCTTATAATAAAATGGTTTAACTTTTATAATGGCAGCGGCGTCCGTTCGTCTGTTAAAGATGTTTTTAATTTTTTTTTCGGTTTTTTTCTTTTGTGTGGATGAGTTTTTACGGTTTTTATTTGAGTTTAAATGTCGTTTTATTGTTTTGGAATTAGAAAGGTGTTTCATGGATTATGCAGGATGTTGTATGCTTTTGTGTTTCTTCAAAGGTTGCAAACGGTAGACTATCAGTTCTCAACAAAAGAAAAAAAACCAGGCATTCGTTACTGACCAGGACCGCCCTCTTTTTTGTCTACAAGTAGGTAAACAGTCTCCAAATTGGTAAAAGACATCTACGTTCACTTAGGACAGCCGCACCCTATTTGCGTAACACACTATCAATCTGAATCTGAATAATTTTGAAGGATATTGCTAATCCATTGCTTCGTATGTTCGAAAACTTTGTCTGCTCGACAACGTAAATAAAGCAATGAATGTTGTTGAAGCCATTCCTACTGTTAATTATCCTGTAGGTTCTGAATTGATTAAAATACATAGGTACTTAATTAAATCAAAACCAGCTGGCCCAAAATACAATATCCAAAAGAGAATAACTAAAACTGTGACTATGTGTGCGTGTGTCTAGTATAATCTTCTATATAATACTTAAATACATTTGACATGGTGACACCATCCCAGTTTTTACAATTATTTAGCGGTTAACTTTAACGAAATGCTGCTGAATACTAGAATTTCAATCACTCGACAGTCACTTTCAATCTCAGTCGTTTCTCACAAATTAAAGAAAAACAAGGATGCTACAAAAAAAAAACAACGTCACCTACGTGACTTTTGAAAGTAAATAACCTTACCTTAATTACCACTAAGAATTCTACCGTCCCTTGTTAGTAAAAAAACGTGATCTCAAACAAATCAACTGAAAACAAACCTGTCAATTCATCTTGTAATACAGGATGTGGACATCGACACGCCAACTGTTGAATACAAAAAACATCAGCTATTTCACACAAAAATGGGATAGGTACGATCAAAATGTAAGGCACATCAATTTTTTGACGTGACAACGTCTTAAATTAGGTTGCGACTGGGAGTCACTTATGAAAAAGTGTAACGCTCGGTAACGTTACGATGAGTCACCGAACGAGAGAGAGGCCCGCCGAATGCCTTGCGTCTCTCTCCCACTCAACTATGATCGGATGATCGGTCGTTGTCACGTAAATTCTTCGCCCGTAAAACCGACTTTACAGGCAACCATTTTTTTTTTATATAATTGATCAATCATGTCCCAGGTCGTATTTTCAAAACTTCAAACCCAGAAAGGCGCTTTACTTACTGTAAATTATTTCATCACCACTGCTCTCAAAACGGTAAAGGAAAACATCGTGAGGAAAGAACTCGGCTAGAACTAGGAAATGTCCTAGAACCAAAATTTCGATGACAAACATGACATCTACGAACCCGCACAGTGCCCACGTGGTGGATTACGGCCCACTCCCTCTCAAAGAGATAAGGCCGCTGTTCCAGTGGGAACATTACAGGCTGATTATGGAGCCTAGACTCATGTACCCACAGACTAAGTAATAATCATCTACTAAATTCATGGTAACATTTTGCTCATTGATATCCCTTACACCCTGTATTTGAACGCAGCCCTAAATAAACACAAAAATGTAAAAAAAATTACGTGCCTTAACAATAGCTACTACGACTACCTTATTTTTACTATAATATTTGACAATATAACGCGGCTATTGTCCGGCCGGACGTCCGGGCAGGATGTCGTCCACAAACAACGTTACCGGTTTTTTTTCTCGATTTATTTCGGTTTTCGGACCTCACGTGTGAGTGAATGATTTGAGTCTGTGGCTGCAGGCGATTTGGAAGATTTTGAATAAAGTTATTTTTATTTTGTGATGGCTTGTTCCGGTTTGGGGTAGGTAGAGGTCTAAGTGGTGTGTTTATGTTTGGTCACGTAACGAAGTCACATTGCTATACCTTTTTTAAGCACGCTAGTGTAGTTCGTTGTGGCCACTGACCTGTATTTATACAAGTTGTATGATAGAGGCACAGTATAAAGATCATACAGTATTGTAACTCGGCCGTAACCTTGAAATAAATGCCTACAGCCGCGCGGTACGTAAACATGCGATAGGGCTGCCCGCCTCCAGCATTTTAATTACATTTGCCTACTTTGTGTTTCCATTTAGTTTTGTTATTGTATTTTACTGTGTGTACATAAATATTATTAATAAAAACCACGTCTTTACTTTGAATTATACAAACTAACAAAACAAAACACACATGCCCCGAGGTTTTAACACAAGCGTACCTACCTACCGTATAATGATTCATGACCCGCCTATAACTACTAATTTCACTCATGTCTATCACTTACCTCAATTCACTTTATTTATTAATCCAGACATCTTTTTTTTTCGGGAGATAAAAGGAAATACTTACTTATCCATTAAAAAGACACATTATGTACCTACCTACCTGCTAGTAAGTAAAATTATTTTATAGTCTTACCTTTCAGAGTTTCCAGGTAATTTAAAAAAAGTTATCTCTGGATGCGTTATTGACGAATTCATGCAACCAAAAACAGCACAATATAGCCTACTCGTCATATTAAATATGTACTTACTTCAATTTATTTTTAGTGAAAAAATCGCGCGATTATTGTTAAAAAAAACAACACACCGTCCGTTCGTCACGCGGCACAGTCGCGACTGTCTGCATCCCGAGCGCGCCCCGAGGTCGAGGCGCGTAGGTATAGCTCGCATTTCGTCCGTTTCTATGAAGTCGAAATACTGTATACATATCTTTATACTGTGATAGAGGTCAGTGGTTGTGGCTGTTGAGCTGTAGTTTTCTGACACCTTCATCATAATGTCACATGGGGTACACAATAAAAACACTTTAGGCCAAAGACTACAATATGATGCTGTATAACTTTAGGCGAATACTGGTGAGGCAAGAATTTTTTGTGAAGTTTTTGTAACTAAACCATGGATGGACCTCTGATGTCTAATAAATTATTATTAAGTATTATTATTATAAACTTAGGTGCAATACCATCAACAGCGCGATAATTGCGTAACAGACTATTGATCAACCACAATCTGAATGATTTTGTAGGATATCGCTAATCCGTTGCTTCCCATGTTCGAGAAATGTGTCTGTTCAACAACGTAAATAACGCAATGAATGTTGTTGAACTGCAAAAATTAAAGCCATTGCTGCAGTTGCAGCTGTAGTTTTCTGACAGCATCATTATAATCTTACATGGGGTAATTTAAACTTATGATGCTTATATCATCATTATCAGGTCGATATTGTTTAAATCAATGGACTGCTAATACCTAGGTACAAGCTATATGTAGGTAAAGACGCCAGCACATAAAGCTACTACAATCTGTCAAATTTCTTTAATCTTCTATATATATATATATATATACATATAATAAATTTGTAGAAAAGTGGTGTCTGTACAATGGAAATATATAAAAAAAAGTAGCAGGGGTTGTTATTATATCGATGCCGAACCCGAAATTGTAATTAATTTTTTTTTGTCTGTTTGTCGGTTTGTCTGTTTGTCGGTTTGTCTGTTTGTTTGTGCACGCTAATATCAGAAACGGCTTATTCGATTTAGATGCGGTTTTCACTAATATATTGTAGTAGGCTTCACTTAACATTTAGTGTTTATTTCATGTCAATCGGTTCATAAATAAAAAAGTTATGTCAATTTAAAGAATCACGGCGAACATTTGTTAAGGTATTCTATCAGAGTACGTACACACCTCGGGCCTGCGCGTCCGATCTTCGGAACTACTGGACGGATTTGAATGTTTTTTTTTTTTTTGTTGTATAGTTATTATGGCTGGACAACATTCAGGCTATAATGTTTCTTGGAAACTTGAACACCTGATGCAGAACCGAAACAGACCAGCTTAACTATAAGAGATACAAAAATGGTACCATAGCAAAAATTGTTCCACGTGATGAGGATTTTCTGCTGAGAGAATAAATTTGAAGATCTAGAACACCTGATGGGGAACTCCAAGAGCCCAGCTACACCATAACACATATAGGAATGACGTCTTAGTAAAAGTTATTCGGTCTGATGGGCATTTCCTGTTGACTTATAAAAATCGAAGATCAGAAACATCTGATGTGGAAATCTAAGCTATCACTAATTTCACCTCCACGCGGTGAAGGCGGTAACAGTTTAGGACTGATTTTCGATGACGATGGTATATCATTAAAAATTTGACTCTACTGGCCAAAACTCCCATTTGTTTTTTTTTAACGTGAAGAAATGCTCATGCATTCTGCACTACCACGGGGAGATAGTGCAGTTATGTGGGACTCTAACCCACTAAAACTCCACTGTGTCCTCTGCCGCTAACGGCGGGAACACGGGCACGCGTTAGCACTCATCCGTGAACCCGCCGCGGCTGTCCGTCACCGGACCCTCCGCTGGGGAGTACTCCCCATCACCGGCGCACCAGAACACATAGCACGCCGTGACCACCCCAGGGACCAAACCAGCACATGGGCCAGACGATCCCGTGTCTGGGCACCCTTGGTAGGGGAGCAGTCACTTAGATTTTAATTGATCAGGTATCTTCATAATAAAACTATAACCATGCCTAGAAAGAGGTCAAATCTTTCCCAATGTTCCAAAGGAGCTAAAAGATTGAGGATCATAAGATCCCAAGAATCTACCGAAGAGCGTCAGGAGAGACTTGATGCTGTTTGAGAACATCAGGCTGCAACTCGCTCCGTGGAAACCTCTTCGGATCGCGAAGCACGCCTGCGTTCTCAGCGTATTTACGCATCTACATCCAGATCTCTAGAGACCAGTGAAGAATATGATGCGCGACTGACCGCTGATACGGTGAGATTATCATACATTGTTCCGAACACGCACACAACAAAATATTCATAATCAGAAAGTGAGAAAGAAAGAATTGCTGGAGTACGGCATGAAGAGACAGATTAAGAAGAGCGCAACGAACGTTTGAATTCTGATCGACTTCGACATTCTCTGAACAGAATGTCGATATCATCTGAAGAATCGGATGTGTCTCAAGATATAGCCGTAGGGCATGGCGACCTTCCTTGGGTTGATAAGGAACGGAGTGCATTTCCGTATACTCCTATGATTGACTACGCCACATATTCCGCCATCGGAGGTATGGTTAAAAATTTTACTTTTTGTGAAGCTGTTAAATAGCAAAAAGAAACAAACGGTATGTGTTGCTCAGGTGGGAAAGTACATATTGAAACGTTACAAAATCCTCCAGAAATATTAAGATCACTGCTAATCGGTGACCATCACAGTCAAAACATTTCTTGGACAACATACGTTCGTACAATAATGCCTTTCATTCAAATGACATCTTTTGTTGCGAAACAGATTTCAGAAGGCCCATTTATGCCAACATTCAAAGTGCAAGGCCAAGTTTACCACCCTATTGGTTCATTATTGCCTGAAAATGACGTCTCGAATCGTCTCGCGCATCCCGTTGTTATCCAGTCCCCGGGTTCTTAGAATTCGACATCAGACGTTTCAGATCTTCGATTTTGACTACCCCGTTGTCGCTGGCATAACCAACAGGATCCGCGTACGAAGTCGCGGGCAGAAGCTAGTATGTAGATTAAAAGGATAAACATGCTCTGTGAGATTTTCAACTTTGTCGCTAAGGCATGAGGTTCAAAGTTGATTGGGAAAATTTGACAGTTTCGGGTAGCTTGATGTGCTGGCGTCTGTACATACAATTCCAAGATCATACGTTCATTTTGTTACGAGTTTTAAATCGTGTTCGTAAAATACGATTTACAAAGCTTAGGTACTATCTCTACGAGTATCTCCTCAGTACTTACAGCTATTAGTTTCTTACAAACGAATACCTACGGGCGCTTTCCGAATTAGCTATAATCGCTCACAGCGCTCACATCATCTCACATCCGTTCCGATTTAGATATCACGACTATGACAGCTGAGAGCTGTCAACAATTCGGAACGCCCGCGCCCGTGAGCGCGCTCACAGTGCTTAGGTACTCAATGTAAAAACGATATTATTACAGTATTTCTTTGTATAAACACCACATTTCTTCTTCTTTGGTTAGGTGGCGACTATCAGCCAGAAGCACAATTTCGAAAATGCCACGTTAGTTTAATTTTATGATAAGATGCAAATCAAAACAAAACACGCTGACATATCCTCATACACACTGTCATTTTTGACAGCGCTCACGGTGATATTATTCTAGGGCATGGTCGGCGTTATCGCAAGATGGCGCATGTCATGACGTCATCTATGACGATTCACGGAACGTCGTTATCGCGCTCACGCTAATTCGGTACGGGTTTAAGCACGCTCACATCGATTATTTCCCATCTCGGAACGCAGGGTACGTGTTTTGCGACTTTGATATTTTTTAGCACATTTAATTTGTCGCACTGACAGGAGTGACAGGTGTCAGAGACGCTTTCTCTCCACGGCCGGACTGTAGACGTATTAATAAAATGGTAAAAAAATACGCGGCAAATGTATCCTTAATTATTGAAATCAGGTAATAAACCAATAATAGGTAAGTAGGCCAGTATCAGCTCTAAATGGACCTACCGCTTTTTAACAACCTCAATAAAATGTATATAGAAAATGCTACTTTACATTGTGTCTACCTACTCTGTACCTGACAAGCGTTAACATACACGAGATGACCGTAAAATCACTTCCGGTTTCGAAAAAAAGGCATAATAACTATGATCATTGCCGACACACGTTCAATAAAAAAAAAGAATGTCATAACGGAAACGGCGGGAAAGTATAGAATGACAGATGAAAAAAATCTTTTATTGTTGCGACAATAAGCCCTAAATAGGATCTTATTTTCGTCACAAATCTTGCGTAAAGCCGGATTTAGGGACAACAGCTTATTTTCGGAGTTATAAATGAGAAATTGCACGCATCCGTTGAGGTTGGCTGTCAAAGTTTGACAGGTTGTCGGTTGTGCAAAAAATGTGGGTGTCGTCAACATTTTAGTTCAGTATTTATAGTTTAGTGGGTTTAAAAAAGCGTAGCGTATTCTGCGTATTAAATGACGTTAAAGAATGGATTATATCATCATACTCACAAATGCCATCATATAACTTCCCGGTCCCCGGACTAGGATCTCCCAAATCATTTGGAAAGGCATTTGTTGTTGAAGGGCGGGCGATTTGGGGTCTTTGGGGTCTGTGACTGACTGTCTTATTTCATTTTGACGTTCGAAAAGTATCAGCCATGACTTTTGATTTTGATATACCTAATTAAAAAATTATCCGATCGAGAGTTTTTTGATACTAGCGGAGCAGACAGTTTGAAGGAGTTGCCTCTGCAAGTTTTATGACCTTTTCCTACACTCACGGCGGAAGAGGTGCCCTATTCTTTATCGTGATCATGATATTGCGTCTTCCTGCAATAACGTCTAGTAAAGAAATCAGTAATGCATCAAAGAATGTTCATAGCCGTAGCCGTCTCCTATTCCAACCAAAGCACATGCCCATTATGGGATCCTGCCGTTTTGCCGAAAAGATTTTGCCAAAATTTCACTACCCAAACAAATTTTCGCAACCTTTTATTATACCAATGCAATGTTTGGAATAATTTTAGTATGCGCATTTTCATTTGGTCAAATTTTTACTTGGCAGAATATTATTAAGGATAATGTCATTTAGGCATTTGGTCTTTAATCAAATGATTTATTACGGCAAACAATCTTTAGACAATAAACGTTTGGTCAAACGATTTGTTATGACAAAAAATATAAAGGCATAAATAAGATTTTTGATATCGCCAAGCGGTTAATCGACTCTTCACGTGACCAGAGGGCTGGCCTATTTCTTGGCCAAAGAATTAGCATTGCCATACAACGTGGCAATGCTGCCAGCCTTTTGGGCACTGTTCCTGTTGACAGCGATGCGGACGAATTTTTTGATGCCCTATGATCATTTTGCTTATTTTTTTCATATAAATGTACATATTATTATTATTTTAAATAGGTATTAGCATAAATAAGATTTTTTGAGAATTTTTTTTTGGGAATTAAATAATTAGAAAATGCAATTTTATTTTAAAATAATCATTTATTTAATACAAAATATTTGTAACTTACTAATTTAATTTTTTTGCAATGGACATTATCGAGAACCGAATTAGTTACGAGGAAATTCGCCAGAAACAACTAAATTATATAGAAAAAAAATATAGAAAAAAGAGATTATTTTTAACAGGCTATCGAGAACCGAATTAGTTAGACGAGGTTAATTATTTTAAAAAAATGCTTAGGTTAGGTCAAAACTGTGACCTCCTACGCACGAGCCGAGCGAGCGAAGCGAGCGGTGCCGCGGCAGCGGCCGGCGAGTGCCAGAAACGACTAGATTATATAGAAAAAAAAATATGGAAAAAAGAGATTATTTTTAGCAGGCTATCGAGAACCGAATAAGTTAGACGAGGTTAATTATAAAAAAAAAATGCTTAGGTTAGGTTAAAACTGTGACCTCCTACGCACGAGCCGGGCGAGCGAAGTGAGCAGTGCCGCGGGAGCGGCCGGCGAGTGCCAGAAACGACTAGATTATATAGAAAAAAAAATGGAAAAAAAGTCTACCCGAAACTGAACTAGTTAGACGAGATTAATTATTTTAAAAAATACTACCCGAATACTTAATATTATTATTACCTGTTTAGAATTTGTCCCAAGTGGAAAAAACACCCTTGTAATAAAACGTCTTCAAAGTTAGATCTTATGCTTGAAATGGCTGCCTTAAAACTGCGAAAACTGACGATACTAAATATTTGGCAAATGTAATTTTGCGTAAAATGAGTTATTCCAACTGAAATATTTGACTAAATAAAAATTGGTAAAAGTACTAGTTGGTAAACAAGTTATTGTTTAAACGTTCACTTGCCAAACATTAGGTTTGGGTTACAATTATTTGTGAAGAGATTTTTTGCTAAGTAATAATTTGGCAAATGAAATTATGCGGAAAATTGTTTGGGAAGTGATAATTTGGCAAAATCTTTTTGGCAAAACAAGGGAGACCCCATGGGAGACCCGCATAATATACATCTCGACATTAAAAATAATATATATCAACAAAAGGTTACACAGCCCTGAACATCCTCTTTTTTTCGACGCAGGAGGCACAGGCGTGTGGCGTGCAGCCTACACGTGGCGGCCATTTATAAAACAACCATTTTTATATCTATGCATTTCGAATCTTCCGGCTCCTTATGCATTTTACGTCATAACGCTTTCAAAATAAAGTCCTTTTCGATTCCATCTTTGGTTTCACAATAATGATATTTTTTGTAACGATGCTAGCTAGATTAGGCTAAAGATTTATGTAGTTCAAAATTATTTGTTATTTCCTGCCTTTAGTTTTGTCAAATAGTTACATGAAGACTTGTTCCAGTTTATCAGTCTTACCATTGGGAATCGTGTTACCTAGTCAATGGGTTGTGGAAGTCAGATAGGCAGTCATAATCTAGCCTATAGTGTACCCACTGCTGGGACACAGGCCTCCTCTCTGTGAGAGGGAGTGGGCCGTAATCTACCACGCGGGCCCAGTGGAGGTTGGTAGATGTCACATGTCTTCGAATTCTTGTTTCTAGGACGACATGAAATATTTACCTACACAAAGTAAACTTGGGTTCACAAAAAAAAAATGTTGTTATGTTATCGCGCTTTTCTTTCTTTTCTATGCAGTCCGATAATGACCGCGCTTTAGATCATGTAGTCCCTTTAAACCTCTCTGCCTAGGTACCTCTTCGGATAAGATGTTATTCTATGTCATTTTACTGGTTATTTCCTGCTTTTCGTATTGTCAAAATAATGCGTTATTTCCGCTTTTTTTATTTGATTGAAATCTTAAGACGGAAAGCCTTTTCCTGTCGTTGCATTAGAATCTACTCGTAAATAGTAAGGAAGTGATAAGGTTTATGTGTTCTGTTATCACATTACATCAAGCTATTATTTTTTATTGGAACTTGGACTGTTGTTCTGATAGTCATCGGTTTGGGTTCCTTTCTTTAGATGAGATACATAGTGGCCTGTATTCATAAACACTTGCGTGCAAAAAAAACTTTCCCACCCCATGCTCTTCGATTTGAAACAATATATTCGACAAGTCTTACTAACATTATCCTAATAGGTATGTTCTACATACTTTCAGGAAGGTTTTGATATACAATATATTGTATATCAAAACCTTCCTGAAAGTATGTAGATTACGTTAGTGACACAATTATCAAACATGATATTTAATTTTTGAGAAAAATACGAACTTACAAATGGGGGTTGAATAAGGAACCTCCTTTTTTTAGGGTTCCGTACCCAAAGGGTAAAAACGGAACCCTATTACTAAGACTTCGCTGTCCGTCCGTCCGTCCGTCTGTCTGTCACCAGGCTGTATCTCAAGAACCGCGGTAGCTAGACAGTTGAAATTTTCACAGATGATGTATTTCTGTTGCCGCTATAACAACAAATACTAAAAACAAAATAAAATTAATATTTAAGGGGGGCTCCCATACAAAAAAACGTGTTTTTTTCGGCGTTTTTGCCGTCTGTCTGTCGCCAGGCTGTATCTCAAGAACCGCGGTAGCTAGACAGTTGAAATTTTCACAGATGATGTATTTCTGTTGCCGCTATAACAACAAATACTAAAAACAAAATAAAATTAATATTTAAGGGGGGCTCCCATACAAAAAAGGTTTTTTTTTTCGGCGTTTTTGCCTTGTGGTACGGAACCCTTCGTGTGCGAGTCCGACTCTCACTTGGCCAGTTTTTTAAGTCCGTTATAAAATCAGGTTCAATTTTGATTAAACAAACAGAAATAAACAACATTTAACGTTTGTCTGCAATTTCATTGACAAAAAAGTTCCCTACGCATTTTTCCGAGCAAAAATGAGGACATCTGAAGAATCGAGTCGATCTTGTCAAGAATATGGCTTTCATCAAAATTTTGTGTAGGTACTAGCAGCGCCCCGCGGTTTCACCCGCATAAGTGTCGATCCCGTGGGAATATTGGGATAAAAACCATTCTATGTTCTTCCCCGGGATGCAATCTATCTCTCTGCCAAATTTTATCGAAATCCGTGTAGTGGTTTAGGCGTGAAAAGGTAACATACAGACAGACAGACGAGTTACTTTCGAATTTATAATATTAGTAGGTATGGATTTTCAAATAAACTGTACCTTACGCTTTACACAATATAAAATAATAAATAGATCATTACGATTTTTGAGATATCGTCTCTCAAATGGAGAGCATGGGGTGGGCCAATTCTTTGCACGCAAGTGTATAAGAGCAGTGGTGGTGGTGGCCAAGTAGAGCAGTGGTGGCCAAGTAGTAACAGCCGCGACTTACGAGTTGTAGGTCGTAGGTTCGAACCCAGACAGGCGCTTTACTTTGTGTAAATTATTTCATCACCACTGCTCTCAAAACGGTGAAGGAAAACATCGTGAGGAAACCGGCATGTCCTAGAACCAAAAATTCGAAGACATGTGACATCTGCCAATCCGCACTGGGCCCGCGTGGTGGATTACGGCCCACTCCCTCTCATCGAGAAGAGGCCTGTGTCCCAGCAGTGGGAACATTATAGGCTGATTATGTATGTTATGTAAGTGTATATCATCACGCCTGTATTCACCGAAGTGTTACGCAGAGCTGTGTATGGTACTGCCACATTTCGCCAGTGGTGTTCAATTCCCGTAGGTAAGGAGGCGAAGCAACTGCCCCGTTGGTCTCGTGGTCGTGCGCGGCTGCGGAGCGTGGGGTCCTTGGTTCGATTCGCAGTTCGGGTAGTGTTATTGGGTTTTCCCATTAGGAATGTTATAGTAGCAGGCCGTTGTCAAACCATCTAAGCATACTCTGAAGTCTGAACCGGAGTTTGTCTATTCGATAGTATTTATTTATTTATACATACTTTATTGTACACCAGAAAATACATAACAATAAAATACGATTAATACAAAACATACAATGGGCGGCCTTTAGTATCTATTCATCTTCTGCCTAACTTTTCCCAACCAGTTGGGGTCGTCTTCCAGTCTAACCGGATGCAGCAAAATACCAGTATTTTACATGGAGCAACTGCCTATCTGACCTCCACAACCCAATTACTGGGTAATACGATACCCCTGGTAAGACTGGTTGTCAGACTTTCGGGCTTCTGACTACCCGTAACGACCGCGACTGTCGAAGATCCACGAATGACAGCCGGGACCAACGGCTTAACGTGTTTTCCGAGGGATGGAGGGTTCACGGTATGTAAAGATGGTCACCCATCCACAAGCTAACCGCGGCAAGCGTATCTTAACCTGATCGATCGACCTGTGCGGCTGTTAAATTATATAGCCACGGGCCGCTCGATAGTAGCTAGGTATTATTGATTCGATATTATCTTTTTTCTGAACACCCAGTTACAAGAACGCAAATGACGTACTTACCTATTTAAAAATCAGTGCCAAAAAAGCATATCCTACGTACCGACGCGACGTGCAGTGCCAATGTCAGAACTTTTTCCGGCAACTCGACACCGGAACTGACGACACAGCACCACTTTCTTCATCCTACATACGGAAATGGGGCAAACACGATATATAATGGGATATCCTTTTTATTGTTCAGAGGAACCGGAAGTGCACGGCGGCAACCGTCAGAGGATATTATACCATGTTTTGCATACACTTCCCGTCAATTGAGCGACTGTTAATTTACTTATTGTTTAATTTTTCTGTTAATTATTTTGTTATTATGATCTTGAGATGGACGGGAATTTTAAATATGCTTGAATGCTTTGTTAACAGTGTTTGTTATTTAAATCCAGGTAGATCAAGTTCTTCTAACTGAACAGACAGCTGTACTGCTGGACAGTTTGTTGCGCCACTTCTTGTTTTCAGCTAAAGCACTAGGAAGTGGTGAAGGGCAGGCGTGTCTTATGTCATTTTGATGGTCAAAAAGTATTGATTTCCAGCCTAGTTTGAATAAATCATAGATTTAGTATACAGGGTGTAAAAAGACACGTCTAATAGCCGTCAAGTAGGTACGTATTCTGTACATCAAACTAAGTAACAATTTGCTGAAAAATAATTGTTGGGAAACGACTTTTATTTTAGGTGTGAATTTTTATTTTATTTTTTTATTTGATATGGGTTTGCTAGACTCTAGTCTAGGTCAGAGGTCACAGAGACAAAGTCGATGGACAAATGGACAAAATCCATTTGCTGTTTGCGGTACCTAGTGCGCAATGTACCTAACACACAAAACATTGTGCTTATGGGTGCACCCAATGGTACTGGGGTCGTGGGGGTATCTAAAGTTGTGTTATAACATTAAAAAGGCTTCGAATTTGTTTTCGTAAAAAAAAAGTCAGTAAAAGTTGGATTGGAATTTCCCTTCAATTTCTCCAGAAGGTTCCCAGGTATTTTTTTATCCATTTATTTCAGGCATCAAGGCCCATATAAACACATGCAATAGAATATTAATATAACTTAAAAATACTATCACACTAATATTATAAAGGCCAAAGTTTGTGAGTGTGTGTGTGTGGGGGTGTGTGTGTGTGTGTATGTGGGTGACGGGGTGTGGGGTGTGTGTATGTGGGTGAGGGGGTGTAGGGTGTGTGTTTGTCTGTAGGGGTGTGTTTATATGTTTGTTACTTCTTCACGCTCAAACGGCTGGACCTATTTTGATAAAATTTTGTACGGAGGTAGCTGACACCCTGGATTAACATATAGGCTACTTTTTATCCCGATATTCCCCCGGGATCGACATTTACGCGGGTGAAACCGCGTGGCGCAGCTAGTATATGTATAAATACATACAACATTATAATTACACTAACAAACCAACGCACACGAAGTGTCTGCGTCGTGTTTCGCTGACTGGTGTCATGTAGCCGGCCACGAGATCGGCGGTACACAACACCCTTCGGCCAGAACTCTTCCTTGAGGAACTTCTCGAGATGATGTGTCGGAACACGCACCATGAACGACCTGAAGTTCGTGTTGTGACGCGGTTCTAACTTCTCGACCCTCAAAGTCCAGTTGGTCTTCACACGCATGTACTCCACGATCTCCTCAACCTTCGTGGAATGGTGCAGTCTGGACATGTACCTACAGCTGCGTCGTCGGGATTGCTGGACGCAGCAGCATGTTGGGTCCTGCCAACGCGGTGCCGCACTGGTTCTGACAAGGAGGCTAGTTCTTCTTCTCCACCTTGATGAAACCATCCTTCTCGCACGTGTCCTTCTCTGGATCCTGCCTTTTCAAAACCTTGTTCGGTTTCGATGAACTAATACAAAAAAAAAACAATAACGGGGAGTACACTGACTCTCGGCTTCGTTAAGTGTCTTTTTACACCCGTTATACTATAAATGACTTTTGATTTTGATGTAGATAGGCCCAGTGAGAGTAGCTCTAACTTTTGTTGAGAGAAAAACAGTGGCACTCCGGGAGCACATTGTCTACTCATGTGCCGGGAGTTCCGACAGAAGTGAAAACAAAACACAAACAGAATTCTTTGCCACAACATCTCACCGACATATCGGATAGAGTCTGTCTATTGAAAGCTGAGAGTGAAAATGAGCGGCAAATTTAAAAAAAATAGGTCGTGTATCCCCGGATCAACTACCATACCATAATCAGCCTATAATGTTCCCACTGCTGGGACACTGGCCTCCTATCTGTGGGAGGGAGTGGGCCGTAATCCACCACGCGGGCCCAGTGCGGGTTGGCAGATGTCACATGTCTTCGAATTTTTGGTTCTAGGACATGCCGGTTTCCTCACGATGTTTTCCTTCACCGTTTTGAGAGCAGTGGTGATGAAATAATTTTCAAAGTAAAGCGCCTGTCTGGGTTCGAACCTACGACCTACAACTCGTAAGTCGCGGCCGTTACTACTACAACTAGGAAAAAACATATTTGATAGAAATTTTAATATATTTTAAGATATTCAAGTATCAAATATGTTTTTTCCTAGTTGATACGGGGATACACGACCTATTTTTTTTAAATTTGCCGCTCATTTTCACTCTCAGCTTTCAATAGACAGACTTTTTACATTAAAACCGAGTACATCCCGAGGACAGCCGAATACATTCGAAGCGGGTATCTTTTTAAACGTCATAAACAAAACATGCGCGGTGTCGCTTACGGTAACAGTGGCGCGAGTTCAATGGTTTTTTCCTATCTCAAAAAATGCCCAACGCGCAGTTTTCACTTCAAAAATGTAAGTAAATGTATTTTCTTCTTTTCGCGCAGGAATTTTTAGGAACTTGGCATTTCTCGCTCGCTAGGCTCGCCTTCATTACATGGTACTTAGACTTGGACAAATGAACAGACGCCAGCACATTAAGCTACCCTAAACTGTCAAATTTTCCCAATCAACTTTGAACCTTATGCTTTAGTGATAAAGTTGAAAGTCTATTAAAGAAATTTGACAGACTGTAGTAGCTTAATGTGCTGGCGTCTGTACATTGATTTTGATACTTCTCCCTATCCATTCGGGGTATACAGGCGTGAAGTTACGTAGAAATAAAACCATCACAAAAACATTATGGAATCGGAATTTATTAAAGTAATATTTACAGTTTGATTTTTAACTTACATATCTAGTTTTTATTACTTATGGCAATATGACACTTATAGCTAATAAATATTAGGTCTATAATCGTATGGTAGATGATTTTAGAAGTTGGAAAATTACAGTGGGCCAGTAAGGTCCAACAAAATGGGTCTTATTGAACTATAAAGTATGAACATAACTTTAACATTTATTATTTTACATAACCCATTTCGCCGTGAAAAAAAATCTAATATTTTTCATCAAAATGCCTTCTGTCTAATTCATCTCTCATTCGATTGAATAGAAACTTCATTGATTTTTGAAAACATATCTGACATTTGTAATTTGAAAACTTTTTTCGAAATAACTTTTTTTTTTGCAAAATTTCTCTTCGGAATATTTATTTGTAGGCCATTTACAAATATGTCTTCCTAACCTGCGACCCGTAGCGCAACAGCCAATCTATCAACGACTGCGGCATCGGGTAAAAGTTTTCATACAACAAATTTAAATACATTTTCAATTATATTTAAACTTACGACTATAAACTATTTACATACTTATACAGTATAGAAAAAATTGTTGCGTTGGATTGAAAAATGTATACCGTCGATGTTTTTTTTTCTATACATACAAAAAGTTGGCTAAAATTGTCTTCTATCTAACTTTTTCCTAGTATGTTGTGGTCAGCTTCCAGTCTAACCGGATGCAGCACTTTTTTTAAGGCAAAAATAAGCTATTTCATAAGGCATTATATTTGTGAAAGTTTTTTTTTGAAGTAACAATTTAATCTGAGAGACAATTCGCGTATTTTTAAGAAAAATCTCAATCTGTCAAAAATACCTCCATTTTCATAATTTTTTGACAAGTTTTTGACATTGATTTTCTCTGAGATGAGATTGCGACTAGATTTTGAACGTTTTTAGTTACGGGAATTGGCCCTCTGATTTACTGATGAGACTTTTATAACAGTTTTTTTTATTTTTCTTTTTCAACCAACGCAACAATCATTACTTTCTCAAAATGGAATTTTTAATTCTAGGAGGAAAAGGAGTTTTTTTATAATTATATAATTAATTATATGGAATAATAAATAATTTTTACGTAATATACAAATATGTGCAAAATTTCTCGTTTTTGGATATAACACGGATGTATTTAAAATTAATTATAGATTTATTAATGTATACCGATTTTATTTGACAGTCGTTAAAAACCGTAACTAATTAAAAAAAAACCGTAACTAATTTTAAATAAGCCGTAACCTATTCTAGTATGTACATTATTTATTATGCGTAATTCCGGTGTTCATAATAATCTTTCATCGTCAACTTTGTGTCTTGCGTACAACTGAATAATCACCGGTTTTTAAAAGCTAGTTTTAAATCTGTTGTGTTAACATGATATTTGACACCAGACTTACTGAACAGGCTATTAAAAACCAGATGTTAAACATTTGGTAGTTTCATCATTTAAAATATCATTCTACTATATTGTAGATGCTTTCAAGATTTTTTTCAGTGCACTGTCAGTTTTGACATATGTTTGACATTTCAGTGGCACTCAATATGGCGCCAATTTTTGACAAAAGAATGACATTTCGGTAATAATGAAATTGGCGTCAACTTTTGACATTAGAATGTCCGCCATGACAGTTTATCGAATGAATGAGCCCTAAAATGTTGCTGTAAGTTTTATTAAGAAAAAGATTAGACGGAATGTAATATCCCAGGAAATAGGAAGAATTATTATTTAAATATCCAATAGGTTTTTGGTACAGTGAGCGAATTGATTTGGGAAAATGGAAAATACTGCTATCATATTTTTGTAATATAGAAATTTTAACATAGTCTTAGCATTTTTACATGATAATAATTTATCGTAAGATATCAACAGATACCTGTTATTAAGGGGGATACGCTTAGGTATCCCGCGAAATTCAAATTTTCTTACGTTTTTTTGCAATTTGCAGGTCAGGTTGTATATTGATCTAAATAGGATTCGCGGCCGTAAAAAATATTTATTTATAGAAAAAACATTTTTAGTTCATATTACCCTATTTCATGAAATCATGACATTTGAGGCCAACTCTAACTCCAGGAGTATTGCTGATTCTCATGATTATAATTCTGTAAAGCCGTATTTGTTACGGTCACGAATCTTTAGATCAACATCAACAGTCAGTATCCTGACTAAAAATTGCAAAAAACGTAATTAAATTTCGCGGTCTTATCTGACGCTTTCACCTTAGGATCAAATGTAGAAATACGTACAGAAGCTATCACATCAATCTACCCGAAACTGTCAAATTTTCGCAATCAACTTTAAACCTTATGCTTTTGCGATAAAGTTGAAAATCTATCTAAAGAAATTGGACAGATTATGGTAGATTGATGTGCTGACGTCTGTATTTTATGATATTTTTTTTTTGCTTTCTGGTTTTTGCCTATCCCATCAATACGCTTTAATAAGATATTATAAAACACGCAGTTCCTCGCTAACTGTACTCAAATTGTTTCATACCTAATATTGCACAAGTATCACTTAGTTTATCGCTTTGCTTCGCTCGTATCTAAGACCATCGAATACCTCTTCTTTGAACTCGGTTAAATAAAAAAGGCATTGATTATTTTAACAATATTGTTAAAAAGCGAGTTTAGTTTTTATTAAAATCATTTTTCACAAGGAATTTATTTAATTTAAAAATCCTTGGGCGAGCGAAGCATATATTTTCCACATTTGTTCACAAAATCTTCGACATTCTTATATGCTTTTACATCAGAAACGTACATTTCAGGAATGGGAAGGCAAACATTAAATGCATTGAAAAACGGCAAAAACCCGTTACAAAAAAAAACCAATGAATTTGACAGCTACTGTCAAAATTGTACTTTGAAAACGTCGCTTTGACAGGTAACACTAGGATTAAAAAAGTCTTAAACGTCATTTTTGACAGTCGAGAAATGTAATTTTTTGTTGATAAATCGGAAGGTTTTTAAAAATTATAGTTAGGCAGTCAAACTGGTAATCAATTGCTCGCATAGCTTCCCATACTCCCTTTGGTCGCCGGATATCCTCCGCATCTTCAAACCCTTTTTCTCCATAGCCTTATTTTCACACAACACTAACTCTATCTGAATCCCTCCCGAATATTCTAAGTTCAAGTAACCTGTCAAAGTCCCATCGCCATCTTTTTGGTCAGTCTCCACGAATATACTCTGTGGCGGAACCCTCGTATTAATCGCTTCCTTTAACAACTCGACGATTCTTTGTGAATCTAGCTTCGAACACACTGTTGATAACGTCACTTCGTAGTATTCCTGTACGCAGGATACTTTTTGAGGACTTAAAAGTATAGGAATTTTTTGACTCTCCTCTGGCCTACATATTTCTGTTAGTCTTAAGTCCATTGTGGACCTTTGTAGTTTCTCTATTTCCTCGCTAGGTGGCGTCCCTTCCTCGTCACACTTCTCCAGACATAGTCTGCTATTGTCTCTGGACATGTACACATCTTCGTAGTACTCTTTGACTTCTCCTAGAGTACCTTGTGCGGAGAAAGATGATCTTGGAGTTTCACCTTTTTCTGAAAAGCTACCTCTTCCGAAGTCGCTTTTTTCAGAGAACGAGGACCGTCCGAAGTCTCCCCTTTCAGAGAAACTCCCTCTATCAGAAAAAGAGAAAGATTCTCTGTGCTCAGAAAAACTGCCTCGGTTCTCGCTAAAACCCGAACTTACAGAGACTATGTTGGAGTACATAGATTGTACATTTTGTTCGCAATTCGGTGAGACATTAGCCGAATCATTGCTTAAGGAATCGTCGCTAAAACCGAGCGATTTATCGCTCCCTCGTCTAGGATACTTGATCTCCTCACTCAGAAATTTTGCAGTTTCGTCGACACTTTCCTTCGGCGATTGCATTTCGGAGTCTTTATCCGAAATTATTTCTTCTTTCGGTTCAGGTGGCTCCGTTTCTTGACTAACTTTTCGTCCGATACCTTTGGTAATTGAAGGCCTGTCATCCAAGTCTGACGGTTCAGATATCACGAATTGTGGTAAGGAATATTTCGTGTTTTCTAAACTATCCATACTGTCCTCGGAGGACGACGCAACGAGGGTAATTTCTGAACCTAAGCAATCTGTTAGGCTTATTTGAGGGTGTGTTGGCGCAAATGAAGGTATAAACCTCATATTTTCTTGAAAAATCCTATCCAAGTGTGTCCCGTTCCCAATTTCTTCCTGTATCATGTCTAAAGGGGACCCAGGATTTGATATAGGAGAGTTATTTAACGACCTATGTGTGACCATGTGTATTTGCGAGTGAACTAGGGGATGTAACTGTGCGTACTGTCCTGTGTCCATATCGACATTACTTCGGAGGTCTAGAGGTGTGGCAGATGCTTGGGGGGTACCTCTAGTTATCGATCCTGTGTGTAGATAACTTAGACCTTCAGTTATTTGGTGTAGAGGTGACCCTGGACTCGCTGGTGACGTATGACCGGAGAGAAGAGCGTAGTTGTTGTAAGAATGGATTGATTTTATAATTTCTTGGGAGATGTTGACGTGTGGAGAGTATAAGGCGTGGAGGTTGATTCCGATTTTGAGCGCTATGTCCTGTGGAAGAGAGAGGTTTTGAGTTAGTTGTGATATGGACACTTACTTCTCGGGCATAGAGTTTAGTTTTCGTTGTAATGCAATGCACACTTGGGAGCAAAGATTCCAAGTCTGTTGTGAAATTGGCGCAAGAACTGTTTTTAACTATAAAAACTACACAGACGTAATTGGTATCGGTGTCAAAACTGATTTAACAAAAAACTGACTTTAACTGATTAAATTTTTAAAGAAAACAGCTGATGCCGTCGGGGCAACGACCTCATATCGCGATTAAATGTATACTAATATTATAAATGCGAAAGTGTGTCTGTCTGTTACCTCTTGACGCTTAAACCGCTGAACCGATTTAGATGAAATTTGGTATAGAGACAGTTTGAGTCCCGGGAAAGGACAAAGGATAGTTTTTATCCCGATATTCCCACGGGATCGACTCTTATGAGGATGAAACCGCGGGGCGCTGCTAGTGTAAAATGTGTTATTGATCGTAGATGCCCATTATATCTGTGAAATTTCATGTGGCTCTGTATTTATTTCGTACATAACTGTAATACTAACGTGACGGGGTGAGTGACAATGTTTCTAACGGCGAGTAGAACTATAATAGGGCCAATCAAATTAACTGACAAAACTTCACAAATGTGGATTCGTATCAAGTGTGTCACAGTTTTGCTAGTTAACTTAATTGGACCCTCTATTATGATGAAATGTTTTTTTATGTGTATTGTTTACCTGAGTGAGTACCAAGGTGGTGTGCAGTTCTAGTGCTGCTGGGTCCGTGATGATGTTCCTGACAGCCAGCAGCACCGCGCGCGCAGCCTCCGGCGTCACCGTGTTGAGGTCCAGCGGAGACGCGCCGTGCTGGTGGATGGGCGAGCCTGTGGGGGAAGGTCATTAGTTAAATTAATTCACATCAAGCTACTACAATCTGTCAAATTTCTTTACTAGATTTTCGACTTTATCCCTAAAGCATAAGGTTCAAAGTTGATTGGGAAAATTTGACAGTTTCGGGTACATTAATGTGCTGGCGTCTGTACACGTCTGTCACGTAGTGGCGTGACATGTCACAAGTTTGTATGCACCTTAACTAGCTGTGCCCGCGACTTCGTCTGCTTAGAAGTCGGAACACAGCCTTGAATTGAATCTACATAACCGATATACGTATTAAATTGCAAGATTTGAATTTAATGAAAACACTTTTTATCGTCAAAATTGTTTTTGTTAACATAGCATAATCAGCCTATAATGTTCCCACTGCTGGGACACAGGCCTCCTCTCGGTGAGAGGGAGTGGGCCGTAATCCACCACGCGGCCATAGTGCGGGTTGGTAAATGTCACATGTCTTCGAATTTTTGGTTCTAGGACATGCCGGTTTCCTCAAGATGTTTTCCCCTTCACCGTTTTGCGAGCAGTGGTGATTAAATAAATTTACACAAAGTAAAGCGCCTGTCTGGGTTCGAACTTGAACAGTTATCAGAGTAAAGATTTAAGTTTTTTCGGTTACAAAAATAACATAATTTTTGCTTTTCTTTTGGTTTTATATTTCAAACGCTTACCAGGCATGGAAGTCCCCGGCGTGTGCAACCTCACGTCAGCATGCGGGGGCGAAGCTCCCGGGCCTCCGCTACGGCGCTCCAGGCCGCGCTGTGAATAATAACATATACATGAAGCGCAAAGATGATACGACTATGTAATCCGCTGTAAACGTTTGTGCAGTTATAAATATTTTCGTGAACGTTTTTAGGGTTCCGTACCGAAATTGTAAAATGGAACCCTTATGGTGAGACTCAGTCTGTCTGTCTGTCTGTCCGTCTGTCACAAAACGTCTTCTGGGTCTGGAAAATTCGAAGTGGGGATGGGAGGTATCTTATGAAAGAGTTTTCAAATTCTCAAACATTTTTACTTTTTTTTAGGCCGCATAGTTTTCGACTTTTGATGAAAAATGTAAAAAAAAAGAACCCAGTGATGTGAGATTTACCGACAGCAGCATTTTAGTGGCCTGCGGGTAATTGCGTAATGCACTAACAGTAGTATACAAGTATACATTCATTTTGACAGTTCAACAACATTCTTCATCATCATCATCATTCTTCATTCGTTCATTCTTCATCATTTTTCTTCTTCTTCATTCTTCTTTTCTTTCTTCTTCATTTTTTTCTTTCGTATTTCTATTCAATTCTATTCTTCATATTTTCTGGCAACTAGCTTCATATTTTCTGACTGACCAACTTCTTGACAATTCAAAAGTGCCTGTAAATGGTTTAATTGAAATAAATGCTTTGAGTTTGAGTTTGATTCATTGCGTTATTTACGTTGTTGAGCAGATAATGTTTTCGAACATATGAAGCAATGGATTAATATTGACCTGCTACAAAGGGTAACCCCAGAATCCCCGAAAAATTATTACTAATTTCTAGCGTTAGGACCAGACCAGACCAGGTGGGGGGTAATTATTTCCAATAAACATGTCATCCAATCTGCCCAGCGATCTCTCAATTATGTTGAGGTCGGCTTCCAGTCCAATCGGATGCAGCTGAATACCAGTATTTTACATGGAGCGACTGCCTATCTGACCTCCACGACGCTTTTAACGCGTACGTCTTTTTTACATCGTTCTCACATAATAATATAATTATAAATTCAACATTAATGATGTAACTAATATTTTTGTAAAAGAGTGTCCATGGAGTTTCTTGCCCGTTCTTCTTCATAGGTACCTACGCTTTGGAATGGGCAACTATAATAGCTTCATATTTTCTGACTGCCGACTTCTTGACAATTCAAAAGTGTCTGTAAATGGTTTCATCATCATCATTTCAGCCGAAAGACGTCCACTGCTGGACATAGGCCTCCCCCAAGCACCTCCACTTGGACCGGTTCTGTGCTTCTCGCATCCAACGGGTTCCTGCGGCCTTCACAAAGACGTCCACTGCTGGACATAGGCCTCCCCCAAGCACCTCCACTTGGACCGGTTCTGTGCTTCTCGCATCCAACGGGTTCCTGCGGCCTTCACAAGGTCGTCGGTTCACCTTGGCCTTCCAACGCTACGTCTTCCGGTACGCGGTCGCCACTCCAGAACCTTTCGGCCCCATCGGCCATCTGTTCTGCGAGCAATGTGCCCTGCCCACTGCCACTTCAGTTTGGCAATTCTTCGGGCTATGTCGGTTACCTTGGTTCTGCGGATCTCCTCATTCCTGATTCGATCACGCAGTGAAACTCCAAGCATAGCCGTCTCCATTGCCCTTTGGGTACGTCATGCTCCCCAGCCACCCCATGATCGATTTTGCTGTTTTTAAATTCATACAACAATTGTACGCAATGGTGACTTTTAGCCTTCTTATAAGGCCCATTGTGAGCGACCACAAATGGTTTAATGGAAATAAATGGTTTGAGTTTGACAACCCAGTTACTGATTAATATACCCCTTGGTGAGCCAATTAACATGTGTGTTCGGTAATTTGCATTGTAGGTGTTTACAATAAGAAGAATTAATGACCAACTTACCTGCAATTGTTGATACTCCAGTCTGGCGGACGCAATGTCATGTGCGACTCTTGGAGGCGAACATTCAGCGCGACGCACCGGGGAGTACCGCTCGGCGTGCTCGCGAGCTGTAAGTGAGGCTGTAGTTGTAGTGACGATACAGAATTTGTAGTGTTGTCAGATGAAGAAAAAATATTATTTTAGTAAAGCTATGGGCCGTGGGGCCAACATGGCCAGGGATCGCACAAAATACCTAGTCGTTTGGAAAGAAAAAAGGATGGTCTTTGCCCACTAGTGGGACATAATGTTGGCTAGCAAAAAAAAAGTCAAGGGCAAAAATATGTTAACATTTAATAATGAATTAAAAATTCCTTTTCTATTAAACGTTTTTTTTTATTGCGTTTTTTTTAAACGTGCCTACAGTATCAGATCTGCCTAGACAAATTATTGATATGATGAGTTTTGTGAAATAAAAAAGTCATTTATCCTCAATTGTCCTGTTTGTTCTCAATAACGTTCATCTCTGCTTTAAACTGCTGTGGTGGCGATACAAAGGTCACTTCGCGATTCATTTTTCACATTAGTATTTCATGTCTAATTTGGGAGTCGAACCCAGGACATTAAAGTTAGCAGCAGCATTCGACTGGCTAGTATAAAACAATGAGATGTTTAGTTATTTATCTTCAAATGAAACAAATAATATTCAATCTTCAAAAATCAATAAAAAAAAATCTCAAGTTAGTGTAAAAAAAACAGAACAACAACTACAAATATACAACAGTGCACACACAACTACATAAAACACACACACACACAACATTACACTCGCATGCAAAAAACTGTACACACGCTACTTACAACAACAAAAAAATAGGAAAATTACCTTCGTTGATATTGTACTGAAAATAATGAATTTAGTTTAAATGTTTTAAAAACCCTTCACAATGTGAATTTATTAATGTACGGAAAGATTAATGATAATTTTTTTTTTCTTTTCAGAAAAGAAGAAGGTTGGGCAGTGGTGTATCTATGTACAGAGGCCAGCACATCATGCTACTACAATCTGTCAAATTTCTTTAATAGATTTTCAACTTTATCGCTACACTATAAGGTTCAAAGTTGATTGGGAAAATTTGACAGTTTCGGGTAGCTTGATGTGCTGGCGTCTGTACACTCACATTTTGCCAGTTATGTCACACTGCACCCGCAGATAACGTGCCCCCCCGCGCATGACTTCTTACATACAATTTCAATAAAAACGCGCTTCCGTGCGGGGAATTTGGCTTCGTTTCACGCACCCCGCTCCGTAATGCGGTGCAGTGTGCCAATCACCCAAGTCCCATGTAATAGGGGGCGAGCCTATTGCCGTCAACCGGGCACAAATCCAGTATCCGGGCTGCTACTGAGAACTTCCAGATGGAAAAACCCAATCAACACTTTGCCCGACCTGGGAATGGAACCCAGGACCTCATGCTCAGGGATAGCGCTTGCGAGCAGTTGACCAACGAGGCAGTTCAGCCGATGTGTTCTGTACAAATCTCTTTGTGAAAACTTGGGTAAAGTGAGCTGTCAATAGTGTTGTAGCGCCATCTATACCGCCACATGCGAACGACGCATGACACTAACGTCACGCAAAATCCTGCATCGCGCAAGCAGAGTTTACCGCGCAACTAGCATATACAGGGTTAGTTTTTTAAATTCAGCCATTCCATACGTTTAGGTCGAGTAGGTACTAGTTTTCTATGGGACAGTTGATTTTTCGCGATTACGAGTTGGTACCATGGAGAAAGTAGTTTGATGGTCTGTACCTCATCACCCTTAAATTTGACTGGTCTTTGAAAACTAACCCTCTATACAACGTCCCGAAATCACTAGTCGGGCAGTTGCCAATCTGACTCACACTTTTGGTCGGAGGACCCTCCCTTGTCTATGAACGATGAGTGAACCTTACACCCCGTTCCTCATACCTCTATAGCAGGGGTGGCCAACCGGTCGATCGCGACTATTAGTCCAGTCGATCGTGGCAAGGCAAAAAATATTTCCAACTACAAACCTGATTTCGCTAATCTAGCGAAAGATGCTCAAGTCAATGCTCACATTAATATAAATAAGTAGTTACTAAGAATAATTTTCGGTTTAATATTATCCCTCATATTAAAATAAAAAATACTACATAATTGTGTACTGAACTATGCTATTTAATTTAAGATTTCAAGAAGTATGTAATTGGTAGGTCGCTCAGGGTGTCAGTGAACAGGGGGCCTAAAAAGGCCACTTTTGCAGAATCATAAAAGGAATTCATCAAATCATTATAAATCATAATAGACAGTTAACTGTTAAGTTAATCGTATCAAATCCCATTGGTGAAGGATTTTTCAGTTATTTTTTTTTTTGTCTGTGCTTAAATACCAATCCAAATCCAATCCCAATCTCTTGCAACGAAAAAAAGCAAAATACGTTTATGATTCTGCCAAAGTGGCCTTTTTAGGCTTCCAGAAGTTGGCCACCCCTGCCCTATAGTGTCAATCCCTAGCGCCATGTGGAATGACAGTTCACTTCTAGTAAGTTTTCACGTTGAGATTCTAACAAAATAAATACTTAATGTATTGTTAGTTTTTCCGACTTCACTCACGTTTTTGTAACGTGACCTTGATGTAGTTTTTTATGAATAAAAACCCCGTTAACACTCGAAACTGCGGGACTCGACCGCATAGGTCCAACGTATGAAGCAGCAAATTTTGCACAGCTCTTAATGCGAAGCATTGGAGAGTGCTTTACGCTCGTTTTTTTTTTTTTTTTAAACAAAACTTCTTTCGTCGCGTTGGGCATTTTTTGAGATGGGAAAAAACCATTGAACTCGCGACACTGTTATCGTAACCGACACCGCGCTACATTCGGATGTGTTCGGTTGTCCTCGGGATGTTCTCGGTTTTAATGTATAATCCGATATGTCAGTGAGTGATGGCAAAGTATTCTGTATGTGCGATTAAAAAAATACACACGTAATTGTTCAAGTTTTCACTTCTGTCGGCAATCCCGGAGTGCCACTGTTTTTTTTTGCCTCCTTTCTGCAACTTAGAAACAGTTGCAGAAAGGAGGCAAAAAAAAACAGTGTTGTTATACTCCTGCTAGTACACAGAACCTACTTAATTTATATACCATTGTATAGATAATTTAATGGAGATTAATTCTGTAATTTTCAAAAATTGTTTTAATGTAGTAGAACCGAAAAAAACATCAAAATAATTTTCTAAAAAAATTCCCGTCAATCAAGTGTAACAATAGCTTGCGAAAAAATCAATTAATTGTCAATTTTTTTTTAATAGATTCGTACCACCCGTAGAAGAAACCCTATTGAAAATGGCTCTTTTATTGAAAGTAGTTTAATTACTAACTAATATAATATCTATGGTTTTTTATACGATCAAATAATAATAATAATATTCCACAACTATCACACAACGCCGTCTAGTCTCAAGCTAAGCAGAGCTTGTGTTATGAGTACTAGACAACTGATAAACATACTTATATATTTCTAAATACATACATATATAGATAAATTACACCCAGACAAATGAGCAATAAGAGTCGTCCACTTTGGGATTTTCCAATTTTTTTTTATAACCTTGGTAAAATTTCAACGCAATGGGATTCAGAATCATGTATTGAATTAATGGTTACAGCCGGTCGATTCTGTAAAAATCTCACCGTGATAACTGAGGTGATGCGAGTTTGTTTTTGCTAGGAATTGACACTATTGACAGCTCACTCCACGCTCACTTCACCTAAGTTTTCACGGTGAGATTTTTACAGAATAGCACCACAGGTTGCGCGATGTCCCGCCACCTTGTATGAAACAGAAATATTATTCTCCGATTTGATTGAGAATCTTTAAGAGCTCAACAGCTTTAGCCCTTACCACCCAAGGGCGATTTTTTATCGTGCATTGAATTTTCAACACTCTGCCTGGTGCCGAGAGTTGAAAATCTAACAGTGCGTTTTTTGACGCGCCGGGTTGGATGCTGTTGGATTTTCAATGCTTGCTTCAACACAGAGAGTTGAGAATCCAATGCGCGATAAATAAACGTCGCATTAAAAAATCGCTCGTGCCACCTGGGTTCACTAGACTTTGGTAACTTAAAATCGCGTACAAACTGTGTATGTATGTATACAGTTTTTTGCACGCGAGTGTTTGCCATTACTACACTTTTACAATGAGTTTTTTTCACTCACGTTCGATTGCGAGCGAATTAGAATTTTATATGGGAAAAAGTTATAGCGCCACCTGGTGGTCACTAGGAGAAACATAATTTTCCATACAAAATTCTAACGCACTCGCCATAGAACGTGAGTCGAAAAAACTCACACTAAGGCCACAGTACTGCCGTCAAACGAATGCGATCCTGACACATGTCAGTGTGACAATTCCAGTCTGTATTAATATTAAAAAGGTTAACCAGGTTCTCAGGAACTCCCAATCGGATTTGAAAAATTAGTTTTCTTGAGAAAGGCGACAGACTATTTATCAGCTTCCAGTCTAATCGGATGCAACTGAATACCCGTATTTTACATGGAGCGACTGCTTTTCTGACCTCCACAACCCAGTTACTGGGTAATACCTCTAGGTAAGACTGTTTGTCAGATTTTCGGGCTTCCGACTACCCGTAACGACTGTCAAAGATCCACGAATGACAGCCGGGACCAACAGCTTTACGTGCTTTCCGAGGCACAGAGGGGTCTCGGTAAAGATGGTCACCCATCCACAGACCAACCGCGGCAAGCGTAGCTTAACCTGATCGATCGACCTGTGCGGCTGTTATTATTTAGCCACGGGCCCCTCGACTAATAAAGATCAAATTCGCAAAACACGCAATCGTTTGTATGAAACTGGGGGTCAAGAACGCATTCTGTCGACGGCCGACTGTAGCAAAATAACTACATATTTTTATGTACAGACGCAATCACATCAAGCTACTTCAATCAGTCAAATTATTTTAATAGATATTCAACTTTATAGCTAAAGCTATTAGGTTCTAAGTTGATTGGGAAAATTTGACAGTTTCGGGTAGCTTGATGTGCTGGCGTCTGTACTAGGTAATTGTGAAAAATATGGCACTATTTTTAAATAATTATGTTAGATCTTTGGTGCCTCCAAAAACAATATACTTCCGTCTTCCCTTTAAATGACGGAACACTACAAACAAAAATCCCTACTTCCCTTATAGAAACAAAGGACTAACACAAAAAAATCCCTAAGGCTACGTACACATTGAGTTGGCTAGCTTAGCGCCTAAAGCCTCGTGACTTAGCAACCTTCTATACAGGCTAGGCGACTAGAGGCGACTAGCGCCAAGCGCGCAGTGCGGCCGTTTAGAAAATTCTTGAGCGTTCGTTTCACGTCGCTACTCGCAAGGTAACTCGCTAGGCTTTAGGCGCTAAGCAAGCCACCCCTCAGTGCGTACGTATCCTAATACCTTATTAAAAACTACCGTCACCTGTAAAAAAAAATACAAAAAAAAAAACAATTACCCATTTCCTGCACAGTAGCTAACATTTGTAACTTAACCCGCTGAGGTCCGGAGTACTTTCTCTGCTTGTTATTATACTGATTAGGGTTGTAAGTACCGGTAGCAACCGGTAAGGGCGTTCCCGCAGTTATTGAACCGGTTTGCATAGCAACACCGGTTATACCTCCCTGGGTATTTTGAAATTGGTTCATTTGTGGCCCCTGGTTCATAGGTGTACCGGTTGAAATTGACCCTTGATACTGTTGGTTCATTTGTGGCCCCTGGTTCATGGGTTTACCGGTTGAAATTGACCCCTGATACGGTGGGTTCATTTGTGGCCCCTGGTTCATGGGTGCACCGGTTGAAATTGACCCCTGATACGGTGGGTTCATTTGTGGCCCCTGGTTCATGGGTGTACCGGTTGAAATTGACCCCTGATACGGTGGGTTCATTTGTGGACCCTGGCTCATGGGTGCACCGGTTGAAATTGACCCCTGATACGGTGGGTTCATTTGTGGACCCTGGTTCATGGGTGCACCGGTTGAAATTGACCCCTGATACGGTGGGTTCATTTGTTGGTCCTGGTTCGTATGTGTACCAGTTGAAATTGACCCCTGATTCGGTTGTGAAAAAGGGGTGTTTCCAGTAATTGGGCTTACAGTGGGGTTCGGGAATGAAGATTGATTCATTAAGGACCCTTGGTTCGGTGGGGGTGTTTGGTAGGCTTGGTTCAGGGGGGTGATACTAATAGGGGGTTGGTTTAATTGGGTAGTACCCATAGGCGTGTTTTGGTATGAATTTAAAGATTCCTGGTTAGTGAAAAACCCTTGTCCTTGAATAGGGGTACCTTCAGTAATTGACCCCTTTTTCATAGGGGGTGCAATAATGGAATCTGAAGTGAAATTGCTTTGGTATATTGGTGTGCTCTCAAAAGTCTGATTAATTGCAGGATTTGAGAAAGATCCGGTCATAGGACCTTGATTTGGTAGATTTTGGAATGATCCTTGATTCATAGGAGGATTTTGGAATGTTCCCTGATTCATAGTAAGATTTTGAAATGGGGTCGTAATAGGGGTGCCATCAGTAATAGATCCTTTTTTAATAGGGGTACTTGAAAATGGAGTTTGATTCATAGGAGCGTTTTGATATGGAACCTGATTCGTTTGGGTTTGGAATGGATTCTGATTAATAGGTGTACCATCAGTAATTGAACCTTTTTTGATTGGGGCGCTTGAAAATGAGGACTCGTACTGATCCATAGTTTGATATGAACCCTGATTCATTTGTGTACTTTGGAATGGATTTTGATTAATAGGTGTACCATCAGTAATTGAACCTTTTTTGATTGGGGCGCTTGAAAATGAGGACTCGTACTGATCCATAGTTTGATATGAACCCTGATTCATTTGTGTACTTTGGAATGGATACTGATTAATAGGTGTACCATCAGTAATTGAACCTTTTTTGATGGGTGTGCCTGAAAATGATGAGTCGTACTGATCCATAGTCTGATAAGAACCTTGATTTAAAGGAGGCTGAAAAGAACCCTGATTCATAGAAGTACCACCAGATATTGATCCTTGGGACATAGGGGCGTTTTGGTAACCTTCCTGGTTCATAGGTGTACCACTTGTAATAGAACCGAAAGTATTCACAGTCTGAGCATTATATGGACGACTAGGGGTGCTTCCAAAGGTATTATTGGTACCAAAAGTAAAAGTCTTCGCTGTATCATAACTTGGTGTACCAGAAATTATCGATCCTTGATTTAGAGCTGCACCACAAGTTATCGACCCCACATTTTGTACCACACTACCATGACTTGGAGAAAATTGTCCCATAGTTGGCGTAAATGGGGACACAGCTTGGCTTATAGGTGTTCCAGACATTTTGGTCCCCATAATACTGCCTTGGGGTATTGTCTGAAGTGATGGTTTCATTGATTTCTGGTTGCCTGTGTTTTGGGAGTAATTAGGGGTGCCTGCAGTAATTGAACCCTGAGTTGGGGATTGGGGGACAGGATTTGGGGGACCAGTGGAAGTTGGGGGACTTTGGTATCCACTTTGATATTGCATTGAAGGCGGTAAATAATTCCTCTTCATTCTTGCTTCGACCTCCATTACTAATTCTGGGCTAATTACTAAAAAATAATAATAAAAAGAAAAATAAAGTAAAAAAAATGGCAAAATATATGATCTAAAAAAAATAGTAGCAAAAAATAGATGCAATTTACTAAAGCCATGCTTACATTAACTAATTGGTTCAAACTTTCAATAAAGAAAATATAGGAATGTTGAGATGTTTTTCAGAATAATAATAAATAATAATAATATTCCACAACTATCACACAACGCCGTCTAGTCTCAAGCTAAGCAGAGCTTGTGTTATGAGTACTAGACAACTGATAAACATACTTATATATTTCTAAATACATACATATATAGATAAATTACACTATTTTATTATTAGAATCATTAAAAACTGTCTTTTGGCGAACTTAAACGCTAAAAACTTACACCTTAGAGGTATATTGTAGAATACTTTTTAATTTTGACTAACTATATCTGCTAACCATTTGCAGCAACAATTAACAATATTCTATTTTTAAATGATTTCAAACACATTTTAAAGTAAAAAAAAAACCTCAACGTTCCATAGAGCAATCAAATTACAACATTTAATTACAACAACATTATCATTGCATAATATACAGAACGGTAGCGAGTTTATTAATATCCTAAGGAAAAACACGTAGTGATACAAAAAATATTACTTAGCTTTGAAACTTTTTATTAGACCAGAAATATAATTTCGTTAAATACATGGCCTGGCCAACCTTCACAAATGTGATGAGTAACTATCTACATTTAAACTATAAAATCGAAGTGTCTTTTTGTAAGTGAAAATAACTATGTACTCAAAACAAACTTACACAAGTAACAAAAAAACGATTTAAATAATTTTGTGTCTGTTTGTCACGGCTAAATCTCTGAAACGGCTGAACCGATTTTGACGAGGCTTTAACTGCCAGTTATAAGGAGCTGACGTTATAAGGAGTTTTATGCTACTTTCATTTTAGAAAAAGTACTAGGGTTCTGCGCAAAATAATAAAACCTATGAAATCCAATTTGTTATCCGACATGCTCGCGAAAAGTCGCGTGCGCAGCTAGGAAAAGTTTCTTAAAATTATGAGTTAACTGAATCTCTTTTTTTGTTTTATTTTTATTCGATACTATGACGTCTGTGAAGTCTGACCAATTAATTATAAAAAAAAAACTTGTATTTAAAAAATAATATATTAACGATATTACGACCACCATTACCTATAGAATACTAACAAACTCGAGAGCATCCTTTACTGACATTTCATTACATAGCATAGTATATATATTATTATGTGACGTCACTTACCAGGTGGTCGCTCCGTGACGGTTAATAAACCGGTTCTTCTGACACGTATGCTGGTTGTTGACGAGGGGGATGAGCTTTGCTGTTGAACGAAGAAATTTGGTAGTTAAAAATACCTGTATTTGAAAAATTATCATCACTCTAAACAAACGTAGCGTGTGATTTGGCTTAGACATATTCCCGTAGACAGAGTAATCTATAGACTCATGGTATCCGTGTCACCGAAAGGGACAAAAATATCCGGCAATCTTCATCATACTATCATTTTTACAGCTTATTACACTGCACCTTATCATTTTCACAGTTGCGCAAATGTACTATTATTGAATTATGCACGAAAAATAACATAATTTCCGTTTAATCGCGGTGTATTATTTATTATTTCTTCATTAACGTCAAACTTGTTGTGCACATTCATGTGCTTAGCCGACACGCAGTAAGGGACAGAAATATTCTTACTCTGTCTCGTTTCATTGCTAGTGACGTTAATAAATTTCTCTTTTTCTTGTGCCAATGAAAAAGAAGATATGCAGCAGTCTATAGTTTACTCTGTCTACGCATATTCCCGTCTCTATCTTGCACTTTTGGTTTGACAGTTGTGTGATATTGACAGGTATAATGCTTAGCTAAGAAAGTGCATATAGTGTTCCCACTGCTGGCACTCTGGACTCTCTGTGAGAGGCAGTGTGTCGTGCTGCACCACGCCGCACACTGCGGGATGCGAGATGTCACATGTCTTCGAGTTTTTGGGTCTAGGACATGCCGGTTTCCTCACGTTGTTTTCCTTCACCGTTTTGAGAGCAGTGGTGATGAAAAAATTTACACAAAGTAATGCGCCTGGCTGGGTTCGAACCTACGACCTACAACTATTAAGTCGCAGCTTTGCCACTGGGTCACCACTGCTCAATGAAGCGATTGGCTGTTGGTAATACAGTTAACCAATCACAGCAGGTTACGCGCGCTAAACAATTTTTTTTTCAAATTTTTGTTTTGATTTTCGTTCCAGAATTCGGGCGTTAGTGTCATCGACAACTCACCATAGAGCCAGTGCTAGATGTGACGACGTTTGCCGCGTCTTCCGGTGTCGCCATTGTATGTCGTTTACTGCTGCCTCGGTTCATCATGTACCTAAAAACAATAGAAAGAAATAAATTAAAGAATAAAAAAAAATACAAATAAAACAAATAGAAAAAACAAAGAAAGAAAGAAGAATAAAAAGAAGTAGAAAAGTGGTAGATAATTTTATGTTATTTAGGGACTGATTTTTCCAAGGCCAGATAATTTTATCGGAGGAATAATTTTGAATTTTTGACAGTTCTTCCATACAAAAACCGTCAGACGTCAATTTTATTCCACAAATTAAAAAATATCAGTCGCTGGAAAAGTCAGCCCTTAGATAAATTAATATTCAGCAAATTATATCATCATCATCTGCCTAACCTTTTCCCAACTCAACGACAATGTTGGGGTCGATTTCCAGTCTAACTGGTGTCAGTAAATATAGATCTTACTGAACATACATTCAGAAACATGGTTTTGTCCTATGACAATAAAACTGAAAATGATTATGTAATAATTGACAATACAATTCAGTTTTGCAGCTAATCAGCAATGTAGTAGTGGGGCTGGTTATTTCATTAATAATTAATTAATTTTTTAGGTTTTCTTATGGCGAAAGCGCTAAGGTAGCCCGCGAAATTCAATTTTTTTTAGGTTTTTTGCAATTTGCTGGTCAGTATTAAGTTGTACGTTGATTAAAATATGATTGACCAGCAAATTGCAAAAAAGGGTAAGAAAATTTGAATTTCGCGGGCTACCTTAGCGCTTTCCCCTTAACAGCTGACGAGTAGTGAAATTTTGAGTTTGTTTTTTGACAATAGCATATCAATATTCTAGAAATAAAATACAACAATGATTGAATTTAAACTTTTTAGCGTATCAATGGCCAATACTTTAAATATTTTTTTCCAAAATTTAGCTGCAACTATCTCACCTGCATAAATTAGTGTTGTAAGCAGAGTCGGTGTTCTGTTCCTCAGACTGTTCCTCCTCTGCGCGCGCAGGAGTGCCGCTGTCGGATACCTGTGGGGTGAACATTGCCATTAAAATAACAGTAACTTGTAATAGTACATTATGATATATGTGTGCTATGGTCAACGCACACGCGTTTTATACGATGTTTTTCAACACACTTGCGAGGAAAAAAACATTAACTTTTATGGAAAATGGCGCGCTGGTTTTGTTTTTCCGCGCGCCGCGCTAGCGATGCGCACGCAGGTGTAAATAAAGGCACTGGCAAAATTGCTAAACAGCCTATATGAAAAATATAATAAACACAAAATAATTATGCTTATCACAAAATAATGAGATGATCTATATGCGATACTCACGTGATGCGTGGGCGCGGAGTGCGTGCACGCGCGCTCGCGTCCGCGCGGTACGTGCGCGCCGCCGTCCGACGCGCGCCGACCGAACGTGGACGCTGGGGGGACAATTCACTCAGTGAAAATCGCTTCGCAAGGTTAAGCAGCACTTACCAAGGTCAGTTTTTGGATGGGTGACCATTATGATTTACATTAAGTAGCTCGTGGTAAGTGTAGCCACCAGATTAAGCAGCGCCTGCCGAGGGCAGTTCTTGGATGTGTGAATTTTTTTTTTGTAATTTTTTTTTTTTGACTAAAGTATTATTTTATTTACCTTGTGTCTGCATAGCGTGCGGCGGCTTCAGCAGATGCTGGTCCTTGACGCTGAAGTAGCGCGGCGGCTGGTGCTGCACGGCCGGCAGCTTGGCGGCCAGGTTCGTGTTGGGCAGCAGGGACACGTTGGGGGTGGCTTGTTGCTGTGGACGACAAAATAATCATATAAATAATTGCGAAATATTAAACAACTTAGGTTTGAAGAAAGTTAAAATAAGGGAAGAAAAAAAATAACTGAACAATATCTTTGATTGTCATTTTCTACCGTACGCAAAATACGCGCTTTGACGTGGAGTTGCGGAAACCAGCCCGTTTTACCTATGTTGTCATTTTCTAGAGATTTTGATATTATAAAATTTTGATATGCTACGATTTTGATATTGTAAGATTATGATATGCTATTCAGAGTTCATTTATTTGTCAGAATGGTGAGTATGCACACAAAGCATGCAAGATGTTAAGTACATTACAGAAAGGATCACAGTCATGTTTTACCTTTACGGCGTAAGTATTATAATAACATTTGTATGTTGTAACTATGTATTAATTATTAAAAAAATACAATTAATTGAAATTCATTTGTTAAAGATTACAATAAATTACATTTGCAAACATCAATTAAATTAAGTAAAAGAACACAATATCATTGTCAAAATTAATTCAAATGTCAAAATAAGATAAAAATGTAAATATTAAATTATGTAAATATTAAATCTAATTTTGTCATTACTCAATGTCAAAATGTTCAGAAGATAATGTTAGAATATGATTTTGTCATTACTCAATGTCAAAATGTTCAGAAGATTTTGTCATCATCGAATCATGTACTGAATCCATGACAGGTTGCTTACGAATCCCCTGCCACCCTGTGTTTTGACACTGTGTTATTTTAAGAGTGATGATCACAAGAGTGTAAATATCACGAGATATCAGTGAACATTTGACATTCAGTGATTCTACTTACGTTAAAGTGCGCGGACACATAGAGCGGTGAAGGTCGTAGATCAGCGGACGCGGCGCCACACACTCCCAGCTCACCGCCCTGCAATAAATAATAACGTATCTTTCCTGGCTCTATCAACAACTCTATGCAGCTGTAAGTTTCATACAAACCTTATCTTCATTGAAATAAGGATCATATTCCTGTGAAACGCTTGTTAGATAGGAACTCTTGCGCAGCTAAGAGCGTGATTCACAGACGCACTGGTTCATTACAAATGTGAACCTTATTGTTTTTTAATTCCCATAATCTTGCCAGGACCCTTTATCAGCAAAACTTCACAAACGTCTGTCGCGTCTGTGAAGTTTGGCTCGTTAATTTAATTTGACCCTGTAACTCCTGGAAGCTCTCCATCATTAACTGCGTATCCCTAGTCTCCAGGATTCGTTATCAGCAAAACTTTTTTTTGGCTAGTTAATTTAATTTGACCATGTAACTCCTGGAAGTTCTCCATCATGACCTGCGTATATAGTCTCCTGGACCCGTTATCAGCGAATCTTCACAAACGTCGGTCGCGTCTGTGAAGTTTGGCTAGCTAATTAAATTTTACCCAGTAACTCCTGGAAGCTCTCCACCATTACCTGCGTATGCCTAGTCTCCTGGACCCATTATCAGCAAAACTTCACAAACGTCAGTCGCATCTGTGAAGTTTGACTAGCTAATAAAATTTAACCCAGTAACTCCTGGAAGCTCCCCATCTTTACCTGAGTATGCCTACAGTCTCCAGGCCCGACGGTGTGTCTCCTGGTGGCGTGCGTCTCCGGCGAGCTGGTCAGCACTGGTTGAGAAGGTGGCTCCTCGATTACTGGGGTTACTGTGGAGCCGAACTGGAAGGGAGTAATTGAGTTTAGAAGTTGATAGTCTAAAATTGATGACATCTTTATATTATAAAGTACTGGAAATACTTTAATTTTGTATGATTTTATTTTACTAAAAACTGAAACTGAAGATCTAAGCTAGCTTTTTTTTCAAGGTTATTGCTATTTTTAATCAAAACTCTTGGAATTATACAATTGTGCACACGTATTGAGAAAAGGGCGAAAAGCTCATTGGCCATCAAAGAATCTAACCCATTGTCAATAAAATTGACGTTCGACAGATTTCTTCGTGGTTTGTTTTGCTTTTTTGACAGTTACTCATGTTTTTTGGTTCTAATGTAACTAAATCTTGTTGATTGGGTGCACATGATTTATTTATTTATTTGAGATTTTATACAACCGACTTCTGGTGCTATAAATACCGTCTCCGGTTAATAAACGGAAGCCGATTGGAACCTGGATTAAAATTTTATTTCCGGAAGCTTAGCACGCCACCTATTTGCCGTTTTTAGATGTAGAAAGGTCATGCCAGTGAATTTTAAAGTTAGTTTTGTACAGAATAAAGAGCTTTAACGTTGAGCTGCTCGTTTTCATGTCCCAATCTGTTCCGATTTCCTACACTCAAAACTGACAAATATGAAAAAAATGGGGTATGGCTGTGTCATGGACACGGCCGTGTGTAGTACGTGAATACGTTTACGTAACGGGGTTGATCCGCTCGGCCGCATTCATTCTTTTACGTTCCCGGCACTGCTTGACTCGGTCATATGGTGTTTTATTGATACCATTCGATTGCTCTTGAGAAGCCCTTTCCAACCGTATACGATTTCAGACATTATATATTTTTGATATTATTTTTCTTTATATTTTAACACATTATATTCACTGTCACTATTTTATACTAATGTTTTGTGTGCAATCGATAGATTTTAATCGACAGATTTTGACTAGAGCTGACGATTGAAACTTAAACGAACGTCGTAGCTTTTCCGAGTCAAAAGTTATACTAATCGGAAATCTCGATACGCAGCAAAATGACCTCAAAATGGCGGCGCTTCCTCCTCCAGCATGCGCGATGCGTCACAGTCCTCACTTGGCGTAATTAATTCTTTGATCCATTAGCTATCCAATGGTGTAATTGAATTGAAGATGGAGATGATACACCTGATGCTGCAACACCAAACTGTATCCCCCGATTTTGTTATCATTGATTTTTTAGACTTGCCTCCCACTATGGAAGCAATTTTAAAGACGTATTTCACGTCAAAATTCTTTCTTGAATAAAGTTAGACTATTGGAAAAGTTCAAATTAATCAAAGCATTGCTAGTTTGTGGCGAAAATGCTATTGCCAATGACCATTTTTCGAACAAATAGTTTTCGCGATGTGTTGTTTCAGGATCCTCTTCGTTAGGCTAACATAAACTAAAATAGTGTTAGTATCTTAGCCTATTTTACCTTCTCCAAGTTCTCAGGCTCGTCAGTCAGGTAGTCTACTGGTTCACACGGAACCGTGACGAGGCAGTCTTGTGCGGTGGACTCTTCGGCGTCCATTTGTTCCTCTTCTACGTTCTAGAAAGACGTTTAGTTTAGTTGCGAGGAATATGATATTTGGTTTGAGTAAGTACTTGCTTAATGATTAAATATATATAAAGATAAAGATAAAAATGGTTTACCTCTGACGGCGAGATTTACAAACCGCACTTACAGTTTACTTTGCTTTGCAAGCATTTCATACCTAAATATGAACCTTATTTTAATTTTCATATTTGTAGGTGAATGTGAACAAGATTTTTAAATGAATATAAACTTTAATTTCATACTAATAACGTTCTTATTCGTATGAAGGGCTTACTACTTGGCAAAGTCAAGCCAAAGTGCCGTCTGCGAATCTCGCCCTAAGAATCAAAGTAAAGTGGAACGAAGTGTTATTTTGAAGTTTGTAAATTGTTGATCGAAGTCGAACTTAGGGCCTGTGCACACCACGTTTTTTAAACGCGCAGTTGACGCGCGTTTTTGAAACGTGCGTCGCCTGCGCGCTTTTATCCTACAGAGCAGTGCCTGCCAGTATCTCGCTCGCGTCCGTATCGCGTCTGTATCGCTACAAACGCGCGTCAACGGCGCGTTTAAAAAACGTGGTGTGTACAGGCCCTTAAATTTTAAAATAAATGTTTTTAAATTTTGTAGATTTCTTACCTTACAGCTAGTGAGATCCAGAGGTTGGCCAGTCGTTGAGTCTAATGAATCTAAAACAATAATATTTGACATAAATTGGTGAAACAGTCTTTCCTTTTACAGAATCATTTCATCAGAAAGTGGATTGCAGATCTTTATATGGAGGCTGGCATACCGATTGTCGCGCCATTTTGATTTTTTATTAAAAATAACGTTCAAAGTTGATATGGATGTCACGTGATCAACTTTGAACGTTAATAGCTCTGAATCTTCATGCCTCGGAAAGCACGTTAAGCCGTTAGTCCACAGCATCATATTGTAGTCTTTGCGTTAGTCCCGGCTGTCATTCGTGGACCTTTGACAGTTGTTACGGGTCGTCAGAAGCCCGAAAGTCTGACCACCAGTCTTACCAAGGGGTATCGTGTTACCCAGTAACTGGGTTGTGGACGTCAGATAGGCAGTCGCTCCGTGTAAAGTACTGGTACTCAGCTGCATCCGGTTAGACTGGAAGCCGACTCCAACATATTTAGGAAAAGGCAGGCATATGTGATAATCTGATCCAATCAGAATATCTGCATACAATTATTTTCAAATAGTATAGCTGCGCGGTGCGGGAGGGGTGACAGTTGTCACAAGTTGACGAATCCCTGAGCTGTCGCATTACGTCACCACACCCCTCCCGCACCGCGCTGCTACCTCAGGCAACGTCTCAGATAAGCGGTCGGCCTATAGCAACAATATTGTGCAATTCTTGGCAATTCTGGTTAACTAATGCAATTTAGGGCAATGCCAAGATACATACATACATAATCAGCCTATAATGTTCCCACTGCTGGGACACGGACCTCCTCTCTCTGAGAGGGAGTGGGCCGTTATCCACCACGCGGGCAAAGTGCGGGTTGGTAGATGTCACATGTCTTCGAATTTTTGGTTCTAGGACATGCCGGTTTCCTCACAATGTTTTCCTTCACCGTTTTGAGAGCAGTGGTGATGATATACTTTACACAAAGTAAAGCGCCTGTCTGGGTTCGAACCTACGACCTACAACTCGTAAGTCGCGGCCGTCACCACTTGGCCACCTCTGCTCTCTCTCAAGATTGTATAGGAGTTGCCAATGCCAAGATATGCGTAATTTTAGTTGTTATGTAAGATATGCGTAATATGTTTTTATCTTTTAGCAACCCGAGCAATATTTGTGATGATCATACCTCTATGCTGCAGGCTATTTCTAGCGCTCGTCCGTTGTTGTAACTTGTCCATTAATAAGTGGTATATGGCTGATATGTGGTCGAAACGGTCTTCTTGGATTGCCTGCGGAAAAATATTAGTTTTTAGACATCATCAAAATTATAAAGGCAAAAGTTTGTGAGTGTGTGTGTGTTTATATGTTTGTTACTTCTTCACGCTCAAACGGCTGGACCAATTTTGATAAAATTTTGTATGGAGGTAGCTGACACCCTGGATTATGGAGGACTACTTTTTATCCCGATATTCCCACGACATCAAAACTTATGCGGGTGAAACCGCGGGGCGCTGCTAGTGTAGTTTCCTGCGTTATGATCTCTCTCACCTGTTCGATGTGCTGGTGCGTGAGGCCCGGCAGCGTCAGCATGTGCGCGACCACAGTGTCGCGCTGCGCCGCGTCCGTGCGCGTCGCGCCGTTAGTGTGGCACGAGCAGGCGCCGCCCCACGCCGCTGCGGGCAATAGTACAAGTGCAATAGACGCACGAGCGCAACAATTCATAGAAATAGCGACTCCTGCTACTAAGCAATAAAGTGCAATTCAGCTCGCATAAGCGCTTAGTGCCTAACGCGATATTCACCTAAACGTTGCCGCTCTCTTCTAACGCGTAACTCTGTCGCTGTCTGGCGCGGAGTGACGCGCTAGCTGTGGCGCTAGGGTTGTCGGCTTTCCGCTGCTACTATATTCATCGTCTATCTACCTACTTGACGTAATCTATCCTATGTTTGATGCGTATTAGACAATGAATATTAAAGTCCGTCATTTGTAATTAACAAATGAAAACAAACCTTTAATCTTTAGGCTACCTAGATACCTCTCTCTCATTTTGCATTAATTAAAAAGTTCGTATTACGTAGTGAAAATGTAAACAACCAGAATTTTTGAAAACATCAAAAATTCTGGTAGTTTACATTTTCACTATACTAATTCTTAATTATCTCCTAAACTCGTAGACCGATTTACATGATTCAACCGGATAAAAAGGTTTTATTATTATTATTTATTATTGATCAAGTAACATAGACTCAATTACAATACAATTTTAGGCATACAATGTCAGAAGCAATAATTACACTTAAAAACAAATAAATAAATTAAATTAATAGAAAATAGAATAATTTTCAAGTTGCTCTCGTAATTATCCAACATTATCCACATGCGTCAAATGAGTAATGCTTTAAACCAGCCATTCTTGTTACACACTATTCGAACAGTGCTGCCAACTTTGGGGTTTTCCCCCTAAATTTAGGGGGAAGAAGTCTTAAAAGGGGTATTTTTAGGGACAGGTTTTTTTTGGGGTTATTTTTAGGGGCTAAAAGTTTGCTGTGGCGTTATCGATGCTGCCCGTATCCAACGCCTCCGTAGAGCGTGCCTTTTCTATTTATGCCATTATTTAAAAATACTTAGGAATCGTTTATCCCTGATCAACAATATTACAATTTAGTTAGTAGTTTAACAATAGGTATTTAGGTACCTAGTCTTTTTTTTTTTACAAACTATGTACCTATGCGTTTTATTTTGTGAGTTAGGAACGACTTAGGGAGTTGGGCACTGCATCAAAGAAATTTACCTTATGTGAACCTATACTTAGGGTTTTTTTAGGGGGATTTTTAAAAAATCTTGGGGGCAAATTTTGTTATTGGTTGGTAACACTGTATTCGAAACTTATTTAAAATATTACGCACGCGCGAGCACTGCGCGCGAGCGGTGACAACCGACTGGCGGAGTGGCCGCGGCGCCACGCGAATGTGTAGGCATTTATCGCTGTAGGTACGGCCGAGTGAAGGAGGCCTCATTAGGTGGCTAACCAATTTGTAGGCTCTTGGCTAACTTCATTTCGAGGGGCTCGTGGCTAAGTAACTTTAGGGAGCTCGTGGCTAGTTACGTTAAAGGGGCTAATGGCTAAAGAAGTTAATGAGGGTCGTGGCTAAATACGTCTTGATGATATGTAACGGATGGTAAGACGCCCAAAAGTCTGACAACCAACCAAGTGGTATCGTATTACCCAGAACTGGGTTGTGGAGGTCAGATAGTCAGTCGCTTCATGTAAAATACTAGTATTCAGCTGCATCCAGTTGGATTGGAAGACGACGTTGGGAAAAGGCTGGCAGATGATGATGATTGCTATCCTACGGGTACCATACTTGCCGGGCCCAAGGCCTGGTTGGTGCACCGCGAGCCATCTATATCACCACAATACGGATTGCTTCATTCTCTTCTCATTGTATCACCTCTAGTTTCAGAGGGGCTCGTGGCTAAGTATGTTCAGAGGGCCTCATGGCTAAGTAAACTATAGGGTCTCGTGGCTGAGCACCTTCTGAAGAGGTCGTGGCTAAGTATCTTCTGAGAGGTTCGTGGCTAAGTAACTATTGTATGACTCACCATAATGTCCTGGCCCCGGGCCGGGCTGGTGCGCGGCGAGCCACCTGTGTCTGACCACACTGCGGAGCGAGAGCCTCTTCTCTGGCTCCACGACCAGCATGTGACGGATTAGGTGCTCGCAGTCTGTGGGACAGAGAGGAAATCAAAAGTCATTTATTCAAATTAGAGTTTTATAATTCTGTAAATACATATTTGTTACGGCCGCAAATCATATTTTAATCAACGTACAACTTAATACTGGTCAGCAAATTGCAAAAAACGTAAGAAAATTTGAATTTCGCGGGCTACACTGGCGCTTTCGCCTTATTTATTTATTATTTTATTTATTTATTTCATTAACTATTTTTACATTGTGTCGAAATTAGCATATTTAAATCTAAAATAACATAAAAAGCAACATAAAGATAGAAAAATAAAATAAAAAGTTAAGTACCTATACTAGCGGTATAAGTATCCCTTTCCTTAATGAGATGATGATGAGAGAGATTTTTTGAATTGAAAACTTCTTTAGTCGCGTTGGGCATTTTTTGAGATGGGAAAAAACCATTGAACTCGCGACACTGTTACCGTAACCGACACCGCACTACATTCGGATGTGTTCGGCTGTCCTCGGGATGTACTCAGTTTTAATGCATATTCGATATATCAGTGTGTGATGGCGCAGTGTGTTGTTGAGAAATTTAAAGTTGAAACTGAGGACGATTTTTAAATTCTCACCTTGCGACATAAAGTAGGGTATCCTAAACTTTCCGCTCAGCACAACACTTCTGAGCTCCTGTAGTGTGCTGCCGTCGAATGGCAGGGCTCCACACACCAGCACGTACAGGACTACGCCAAGTGACTGTGGAAAGAAAAGGCGCAATTAGTTGAAAATAATTATAATGTCAGACATTTTCCGGATGAACTTTACGCCACAGATGTTTAAGAAATCTAGCATTTGGGCAATGAAACAACTCACCCAAATATCGGCTTTAGGTCCGTCGTACTGTCTCCCTTCGAAGAGCTCGGGGGCCGCGTAAGGGGGGCTGCCACACCACGTGGCGAGGGGGGATCCTGATGTGTACTCGTTGCTGAAGCCAAAGTCTGCCAGCTGGAGAAAAAAGGAAAGAAAAAACATATAACTAAAGAACAAAAACAATATTTGCCATAGAAACACTGCATATTTACAGATAACTCAATGACCGTTCACGATTTATTTGCCAAACATGTAAATAAACATGAGTATTTGGAAAAATAACTCTAATGCCCACACAATAAAGTTCAACTTAAAAAAAACGCTTCAAGCTTTCAAACTTTTTTATAACTTTTTAAATAGTGCTAGTCACTCTGAAATGAACTTAATTACTACTAAAATAAAGTTGATATTTGTTTAACTTGAAATAACATCAATTGGAAACATAAATTTGAATAGACCTTAGTACCAGATCATCATCATCATCATCTGCCTGCCTTTTCCCAACTATGTTAGGGTCGGCTTCCATTTTAACCAGATGCAGCTGGATACCAGTATTTTACATGGAGCGACTGCCTATCTGACCTTCACAACCCAGTTGCTGGGTAATACGATACCCCTTGGTAAGACTGGTTGTCAGACTTTCGGGCTTCTGACTACCCGTAACGACTGTCAAAGATCCTCGAATGACAGCCGGGACCAACGGTTAAACGTGATTTCCGAGGCACGGAGGGGTCACGTTATGTAAAGATGGTCACCCATCCACAGACCAACCACGGCAAGCGTAGCTGAACCTGATCGATTGACCTGTGCAGCTGTTATTATTTAGCCACGAGCCCCTCAAGTACTAGATACCTTTAAGAACACCTTTTTTACCTTAGTACTAGATATGCCTAATTAATTAATCCCATGTCCGAGCCCGTTGGCATTAATCCAGCCTTCATCCAAACTCTAGACTAAAACATTCCTAACAGGAAAACTCAAGTACACTTTACGCGTAACCCACTATTAATAGCAATGGTTTTCATTGTGACAGTTCAACAACATTCATTGCGCCATTTGCATTGATGAGCAGACGCATTTTTCGAACATATGCAGCAATGGATTAGAAATATCAAAATTATTCAAATTGAGAGTAATAGTGTGTTACGCAATTAGGGTGCTGGAGAACCAAGAGCAGTGGTGGCCCAGTGGTAAGGCTACTTACGAGTTGTAGGTCGTGGGTTCGAACCCAGACAAGCGTTTTACTTTGTGTAAAGAATTTCATCACCACTGCTCTCAAAACGGTGAAGGATAACATCGTGAGGAAACCGGCATGTCATATAACCAAAAAAAAAATTCAAAGACATGTGACATCTATCAACCCGCACTGGGCCCGCGTGGTAGATTAGAGCCCACTCCTCCCCGAAGAGAGGAGGCCTGTGTCCCAGCAGTGGGAACATTATAGGCTGATTATGTATGCAACCTGGGAATCGAACCTAGGATCGACCTGAAGCTCAGCAGTTGTGCTAACTACCACTAGACCAACGAAGCAGTCTCTAAAAATTGTTAAAGGAATATCAATAACGATGCACGATCTAAAATACATTCTTTGTTAAAAATAAAACAATCTTTCATATGGCTAGACTATATTTCAGAGATTTCTTTCACATCTGAAGCGTTAAGGAATGTCCAAGTGAGAGTTTTGTAAGAGATATCTATTAAAAAACCATTATAATTTTTTATGAGATGCATTCAGAATCTACAAGGCGTGAAAAGAATATTTTTTAGGTGGCAACATTGCAAAATTATTCGTTATTGATGTGATATCGTTATTTTCTTGGCATTTTAATATCTGCCCTGTTGGTTTCGTGGTCGCCAGCGCGACTGCGGTGCTATTCTGTAAAAATCTCACCGTGAAAACTTAGGTGGAGTGAGCGTGGAGTGAGCTGTCAATAGTGTCAATTCCTAGCAAAAACAAACTCACTTCCCCTAAGTTTTCACGGTGAGATTTTTACAGAATCGACCGGCTGTTTAGCGTGGGTAGTATCCACTTGAGATTTCACAAACAAGATTATTTTCTTCATAAAATCACGCCTGTATTCATTCAAAGGGTTGGGCAGGAGTGTAAGTATACCCACAAGTCGCCAGTAATTTTTTATCTTATTATTTATTTCTTTTAAATTTTTTTCGACATAGGTGTCATTTTCATGGTTTACGAGGTCGCTGATAACAAAATTGGGCTCAAAATGAAAATCCACGATGATGTTTGCAAAAAGTTTAAAATCTCGAGCGGCAAATCTCGGCTTTCGAGGGTGCTAAAGCCGATGGAGAGGTCAAAACGAAAATCCAAGATGGCGGACGCGAAACTTTTCAAACTTCCTCTCCCGGCGTTCCCACTCACAACTGCCTACTAAATACAATGAATAACACTGACCTTAATGATCATCATCATCATCTGCCTAGCCTTTACCCAACTATGGTTGGTTGGGGTCGGCTTCCAGTCTAACCGGATGCAGCTGAATACCAGTATTTTACATGGAGCGACTGCCTATCTGACCTCCACAACCCAGTTACTGGGTAATACGATACCCCTTGGTAACACTGACCTTAATATTCATATTCTTATCCAGCAGCAAGTTCTCTGCCTTAAGGTCCCTGTGCACGACCCCGTTCGCGTGGCAGTAGCCCACTGCGGCCACCATTTGTGCGAATGCGCGCGCCGCTTCGGGCTCCGTCATGCGACCTCGGGATACTAGGTGGTCTGGGGATTAAGAACACTTGGTTAAAGGTAGGTGAAAAGAACAGGGACCCAGCTACCATAATCATTTGTAGGGCAGGTCAGGGTCAAAATTGTTGTTGCACTGCGCATGACACCTCCTTTTCTTCTAGCTTCTAGCCGACTGATCTCTGAGAAGTAATGCTGAAGCAAACTCATAGGTTATAGCCTCTTTTTAAGTCCAGACATTACGGTAGAATGTTATGCGAATCTAACAACGTAGGGCAATTTATGGTCTTCAGAAGGCCTGGTGACTTATTTTATGGTATTTAGAAGGCCTGGTGATTTATTTTATGGTCTTCAGAAGGACTGGTGATTTATATTATGGTCTTCAGAAGGCCTGGTGATTTATTTTATGGTCTTCAGAAGGCCTGGTGATTTATTTTATGGTCTTCAGAAGGCCTGGTGATTTATTTAACTTTTGTTAAAGATGACACAAAAAGGACTGATCTGGCTGGCGATTAATAAAAGTTTTGCTTAAGATCCGAGTGAGGGGACGAAACATTTGTCAAAGAGATCTGGTATTAAAATACGACTTACCGAAAATTTCTCCGTTCGGAGCATATTCTGTTACTAAATATATTGTGTGACTGCTTTCCATAACCTGAAAATATTAATAATATCATTAATTTGCATCACATCCAGAAGGACATCTCGTGTGAAAAGTTTTAAGTCATCATCTGCCTGCCTTTTCCCAAGTATATTGGGACCGGCTTCCAGCCTAACCGGATTCAGTTGAATACCAGTATTTTACATGGAGCGACTGCCCATTTGACCTCCACAACATTAGTAGTTACTGGGTAATACGATAGCCTGCGGTAAGACTGGTTGTCAGACTTTTAGGCTTCTGACTACTCGTGACGACTGACAAAGATCTACGAATGACTGCCGGGACCAACGGCTTAAGAGGAAATGCGGTCGGAGAGACTTTAAAAATCCAAAATAAAAAGTCGTAATTCGAGGTTTGGCTCTCGCCTATTTCCTCCTCCACACTGGCCTGTATTATACAAGTGTATGATAGAGGTCACATTATTGGACCAATTTAAAAGATATTTCATAAACTGATTAAGAAGGTTATAAATGTATATACTGTGTCCCTATGTTTTTCTTTTTCCATTAATAGTAGTAAAATTTGTACACTAGGCCTCTGTTGACAGCGGTTTAAATCGGCATTTTTAAGGGTTCCAGAGCTTATAAAAATAATGTACTTATCATCAAAAAGGAAAACATAGGGAAAACAGGCGAGAGCGTTTCTATGGAGAAAAGTCCACTCGTATTTCCTCTTACGTACTTTCTGAGGCACGGAGGCAGATACAAAAAAAAATAGGTATCCTGCCTCGTTGGTGTAGTGGTCGCTAGAGCTACTGTTAAGCATGAGGTCCTGGGTTTGATTTCCAGGTCGGGCAAAGTGTTATTAGGTTTTTCTATCAGCAAATTCTCAGTAGCAGTCCGGAGTCCGGATTCGTGCCCAGTTGATGGCAATAGGCTCGCCCCCTATTACATGGGACTTGACCGTAACTGGTGAAATGTGCTACAGGCACACCTATGCCTAACCGTCCGGGAAAACGAGTTTGATGTGTTAGGTTTATAGATGGGCAATCCACCCGGGTTTAAACCCGGTGCTTTGATAAACACCCGTAAACACCCAATTTTCTGGGTGTTTATCGGAGGTTTATCAAAAGTACCGGGTTTAAACCCGGTGGATTGCCCATCTCTAGTTAGGTTATGTGTTTTCTTACTTACCTGATATAATCGCACTATATGTGGGTGTCTTAATTTCTTCATGATAGCTATCTCTCTGAACGTTTTCTTTAAATTATCTTCATCTAATCTTGATTTGTCTATAATTTTTATTGCTACCTGCAACATACGAAAAAGAACACTTTTCAATCATTAGTTTTGGTATCCACGAACTATGAAACTGAGCCCGCGTGGTGACATACAGCCCACTCCCTCTCACAGAGAGGAGGCCTGTGTCCCAGCAGTGGGAACATTATAGGTTGATTTTGCTAGATATAGTACCCGGTCGTAAATATAACACATCCGAGTTTCAGAATAGATTTATTAGAAGGCTAAAACTTTATAACAAAAAAAAAAAACCGACTTCCAAAAAAAACACTACAAAGTGAAAAATAACTTTTATTTCGGAAGTCGGTGTCTTTGGATCTGTATTTTAGTGTTTTGCCACCGACTTCCGAAATAAAAGTTATTTTTCACTTTGTAGTGTTTTTTTTGGAAGTCGGTTTTTTTTTTTTGTTAAAAAGTTTTTATTTCTCGGTTTTTAGTGTGTCTGTTTATAATGTATCTAAGTTACAATAGCCTAATGCCAACTTGCTCATCGCCTTTTACAAAATATTGCTTTTCCCGATGCAGGGACGTTAATTGTTGAGGAGTTCTCCTGGTATTCCACCATCAGCTCCGTTTCACCATTCGCATTGTGACGAGCATAACTTGCTTAGTAACCATATTAAAGTAAGTAATCGAATCGCAAACCGGTAAATACTTATTATTGAGTAGTTCGGGTGGCCATCTGTGGTTTTCATCATCAGTTCCATTTCACCAAATGATGCTTTCCGAGAGCAAATGCACGAGTTACTATAAAAAATACCCAAATCGCTATAGGTGTGCCTATAATACTTGAAGAGTTCCTTCGATTTCTCCAGGATCCCATCATCAGATCCTGACCTGATGACAATGGGACCACCTGGAAAGTATACCCTTTCAAACAAATAAATAATTTTTGAAATCGGTTCAGCCGTCTCCGAGTAATCGGGGAACATACATAAAAAAAAAAATAAAAAAAATAAAAAAATAAAAAAGATTCCGACGAATTGAGAACCTCCTCCTTTTTGAAGTCGGTTAAAAAGTCACCCAAAGGGCAATGAAGAGGGCTATGCTTGGAATTTCCCTGCGTGATCGAATCAGAAGTTAAGAGATCCATAGGGGAAACAAGGTAATCAATAAATCCCGAAGAATTGCTAAACTTAAGTAGCAGGGCACATTGCTCGCAGAACAGATGGCCGATGGGGCCGAAAGGTTTTGTAGTGGCGACCACGTACCGGAAGACGTAGCGTTGCAAGGCCTCCCAGAGGTGACCTTGTGAAGGCCGCAGGAATCCGCTGGATGCATGAAGCACGGAACCGGTCAAGTAGTGATGCTTGGTTCAGCGGTGCTATTCTGTAAAAATCTCACCGTGAAAACTTAGGTGAAGTGAGCGTAGAGTGAGCTGTCAATAGTGTCAATTCCTAGCAAAAACAAACTCACTTCACCTAAGTTTTCACGGTGAGATTTTTACAGAATCGACCGCCTAGTCTATGTCTAGCAGAGAACGTATTACGGTTGAAATGAGGTTTTGTTTGCACGTGTTCGTTTGACAAACAAACCTATGTATTTCAATTTTTTCTTTTTTTTAATCTCGATGTGCCAATAAACATCCGGGTATTGTAGATAACTGATGATCTTTGATGATTGATTCATAGTCCACGATGGACTTCTAAAGGTAGTTTTGTCAACGATAAAAGTACGGACTTACGTCCTTTCAAATCTGGTATCACGACGACGACATTATCAACTAAAATTGATGGTGCGAACTCAGTCAGTGATATAGTTTTAAACCTTAATGCTGAGACAAGAAATTATGTGTTTTATTTAAAGACAACATATTGTGGTTTTTATCCCGTTTAAATGAAAGAAGAAGGGTGAAACGTTAGGCTGCCATCAGACGGACTGCATCGCAGCAACCGCGCGCAGTCGATATATTCAACTGCATGCATGACCTTTAAGTAATGCTTCATCATCTACTAGCCTTTTCCCAACTATATTGGGATCGGCTGGATGCAGCTGAATTCCAGTATTTTACATGAAGCGACTGCCTATCTGATCTCCATAACCCAGTTATAGGCCGACCGCTTATCTGAGACGTTGCCTGAGGTAGCAGCGCGGTGCGGTGCGGGAGGGGTGTGGTGACGTGATCCGAGAGCTCAGGGATTCGTCAACTTGCGACAACTATCACCCCTCCCGCACCGCGCAGCTACCTCAGGCAACGTCTCAGTTAAGCGGTCCTTCCATCATTAATTTTTCATTCCTTCTTGCCTTTGATTCCCTTGTGCGAGTGCCAAAATATAGAGCATAAACGAAACATAAACATAATCTTTTGATTGCGTTGACTTAGAAGTTTGATTTTTTTACAGCTTCAAGGGATTGCAGCCTTGAGTATTTAATTTTGATATTAATTTGAACTTGATAACTCCACGCGTTCCTGAGAAAAAGGTTCTTGACAGACAGGGTTCCGTTTTTCCTTTTGAGGTATGGAACCCTAAAAAGGAGCAGAATGAGAGTAGGGGCCTTTGCCCTACAGCAGAAGAAAAACAATACAAAATGTGAACTCACTACGCCTTTATTTGTGACAAGTCACTGATAACAAAATCGGATACAAACTAATCTTCAAGATAACAATTACATAACGTTAAACGTGACAATAGTACAAGTGTGTTACAAAAACAATCGTGTGGGGGATCCCCCGCAGGAAATTCAAAATGAAAATCTAAGATGGCGACTGCAAAATATACAAAATGACGAAAAATTTTCGCAGTCGCCATCTTGGATTTTCATTTTGACCTCACGTTTAGCTTCAGCACCCTCGAAAACCATGAAAACTATCTTTCACCCCTCTCTCTCATAATAAAAAGTTGAATGGCCCCTCCATTCAACTTTTTGTGATCGTGACGTTTCGATTTCCGATACGAGTTTACTCCCACTGAGCTGCGTAATAGAACTTCGTTCCAAAAGATGGTGGCCCAGTGGTAACGACCCTGACTTACGTGTCGTAGGTTGTGGGTTCAAAGTGTTTGAACCCAGCTAGGCACTTTACTTTGTGAAAGAAGCGATGGATGGACTTGTTCTGGTTAAACATCAATGGAACCTCTAATCCCACGTTCGTAGACGTAAAAATATCGTGGCGAGATTTTATTGCCGGGTTTGTATTACAGCGGATTCTACAATACATCTGCGAAACATACAATACGTTGCTCAGTACTCTACCTACATCATAGGTAGTATACTAAAGATTTTCAGTACCGAATACGGCCTTGACCTCGTCTGACAGGTCGGGAGGTCGTGCCGCGACTTGTCGTATAATATTAAAATTATATTATCGACACACGTGTCGACTGTCGAGATTATAATGAAGAGATAAGGATTCAACGAGATTGTCACTTTGTAGGAATTTGTTGTGACGTACACGTTGCTTGGAAAATATTAGAATGAATTCCAATTCAATTTTGAACAAAATAACCTAATGTTACCGATGTTACGTCGTCGTTACGTCTGTACTCCACGAAGGCAGGCAGGAATGCACCCCTATGGTACACCCACATTTCACCAGTTATGTTTAAGTCCCATTCAGCTTTATTATTAGTATAGTACCTATAGATTGGAGTCAGCTTCCAGTCTAACCGAATGCAGCTGAATACCAGTATTTTACATGGAGCGATTGCCTGCCACATAAGTGGCAGTAGGCAGGGCACATTGCTCACAGAACAGATGGCCGATGGGGCCGAAAGGTTCTGGGGTGGAGACCGCGTACCTACCGGAAGACTTAGCGTTGGAAGGCCTCCCACAAGGTGGACCGACGACCTTGTGTGACCTTGTGTGTGATGTGAGAAGCACAGAGCCGGTCGAGGTGGAGGTGCTTGGGGGAGGCCTATGTCCAGCAGTGGACGTCTTTTGGCTGAAATGATGATAACTGCCTATCTGACTTCCTCATCCCAATTGTTAGTTATATTTAGCATGAGCATAATCAGCCTATAATGTTCCCACTGCTGGGACACAGGCCTCCTCTCTGTGGAAGGGAGTGGGCTGTAATCCACCACGCTGGCCCAGTGCGGGTTAGTAGATATCACATGTCTTCGAATTTTTGATTTTAGGACATGCCGGTTTCCTCAAGCAGCCGGTCGATTCTGTAAAAATCTCACCGTGAAAACTAAGCTGAAGTGAGTTTGTTTTTGCTAGGAATTGACACTATTGACAGCTCACTCCACGCTCACTTCACTTCAGTTTTCACGGTGACATCTTTACAGAATAGCACCGCTGAAGCTCCTTCCCAAAGATCTCAACAACATAGGTAATCAGCCTATAACGTTCCCACCTGCCGAGACACAGGCCTTCTCTCTGTGAGAGGGAGTGGGCCGTATACCCACCACGTGGATGTCACATGTCTTTACAAAGTATACTGCTCTACAGCTGCTGTCTAAACAGAAGAATTAAACATGTTTCTAGGCAGTTTGTTGCACTGTTTTCCTCTTAAAAAGCAGGTGTTTTTAGGGTCCAAACAACTTTTGCGTTACGATAACTTTGACAAGTTAAACTGTTACACAAAAAAGAACCCTTAAAAATGCAACTTTCAGCCACGTTTCCACGTCATTTAATTTTTTTCCTTATTTTTTTAAAGGTAAGTATTTTCCTTGTTACCATCATAACTAGCAGAGCAGAGCAGTGGTGGCTCAGTGGTAACGTTCGCGACTTAGGGCTCAAACACATAAACACGTTACGAAGACGTAACGTGGCACGGCACAGCACCGTGACGGGGATGTTTATGTCACGGTGCCGTGACGTGGAAATGGACGTCGAGCAACGTGAAAATCCACGTCACGTCAACGCAACGTGCCACGTTAAACAACGTCGTATAGAAGCCGTCGGTCGGTGGCGCATTAAATTTAGCACACCTCTTTCCATGCCGTTGTTTTCATATTTTTGGCCGTGTGGTGGATTACGGCCCACTCCTTCCCACAGAGAGAAGAGTTTGTGTCCCAGCAGTGGGCACATTATAGGCTGATTATGTTAGGAAACTAAAAACCTAACTTTTCAAGAACAATCATCATCACCAGCCTAGCATTTTCCCAACCATGTTGGGGTCGGCTCCCAGTCTAAAGCTGAATACCAGTATTTTACATGGAGCGACTGCCTATCTGACCTACAACAATAACAATCAGAAATATGATACCTTTTTGAAAATCGCGTGTATAATAGGTAACTTTGACTATAACCTTAGCACGGTTCGTACGGAGACCTTGAAACTCAAGGATGTTGCTTTGAACCTTGTGCGGAGGCAGTAGCCCAGGGTCTGGTCGAATTTCCGCTTTTGTTTGATAAAGATATAGAATGACAAGGACTGGGAAAAGCTGTCCAGTACTTTATACAAGAAAAGAAAGAAAAAAATATTACAGCGATGACTAATGCATGCATGAGATGCATGTCGTCTGTTGGTTGGGACCGGTTCCTTCTATCTGGCAGAATATTGATGCTCCGAAATTGATTTGGCATAACACACTTGGCATAATTTTCTTTAAACGAATATTTTTGAGGCGAAAGCGCCAGGGTAGCCCGCGAAATTCAATTTTTTTTAGGTTTTTTGCAATTTGCTGGTCAGTATTAAGTTGTACGTTAATTAAAATATGATTCGCGGTCGTAACAAATATGTATTTACAGAATTATAATACTCTAATTTGAATAAATGACTTTTGATTTCCTCTCTGTCCCACAGACTGCGAGCACCTAATCCGTCATATGCTGGTCGTGGAGCCAGAGAAGAGGCTCTCGCTCCGCAGTGTGGTCAGACACAGGTGGCTCGCCGCGCACCAGCCCGGCCCGGGGCCAGGACATTATGGTGAGTCATACAATAGTTACTTAGCCACGAACCTCTCAGAAGATACTAAGCCATCAACACAACTCTCTAAGACCATGTAATCCCCAAGAATGACTATTACATGGTCTTAGAGAGTTGTGTTGATGACTTTAATGATTATAATTCTGTTTTCGCGGGCCACCTTAGAACTTCCCCCTTTTTTTTTTTTTTTTTTTTTTTTTGCGGATGGGAAATCATCAAATGACCCCTCCCGCTCTGGGTGGAGCGGAAGGGAGTGTCAGACTCTTACTGACTAAAACCCACCCGTGTTCCTTCCTTAGCCCTTTATGTTCCGGGCCAGCGGTAACCCTTTCGGACAATCCCGCTGACCCGGCAGGCTTCGGCCCTATGGGGCCCCTCCTCGATGCTGACATCTCTTTGAGGCGCGCGTGGAACACGTACGCGCCGTCCGGCACGGGCCTGGTCCTGATCGGACGGTGAGCTACCCATTACTCTCCGCCCGCAGGCCCGCGCCTACGGTGGCCGGGAGTCGTCGCGCGGCTCCCGACGCCCGGAGCGTCTCCCGCGGCGGCTGGGACGGGAGGCTCTCTCCCTGAGCCGTCCCGCCACCTCCTTCGCTAGCATGACTGCTTCGCAGAAGGAGGTGACTGCCTCCCACTCCCTCTCGCCCCGGACCATGGCTTGCACCAGGGCCGGGCGCGAGAGGTCGCCGCCGAGAGCTTCCCCCTTAAGGCATAAAAATTATTTAACATACTTATTTATTGTTTGGCCGAATGTTTATGTCATGGCGCCGCCCTGCATTGTTAGACTCACATAAAATCCTAATAATAATTATATGTTTGGACTCTAAAAGAAACCATGACCTCTGAGTTTGTTTCGGCATTTCTTCTCAGGGTTCAGTCAGCTAGGAAATGCCGGCGCTATCTAGTTTTAAAATATTGAGCAACAAAATATTGACGTGTAAGTGTCTTCAAAGATCTACTTACGGATATACTTAAACACTAGCTTCTGCCCGCGACTTTGTCCGCGGAAAATTTAAGATTAGGTACACTCGGCAATACTGTAGCTTCACATTAGTGAAGATTTTTTGGAATCGGATCAGCAGTTCTGAAGATTACCGAAGGCTCGAGCGTATACGCCGTACGTACGGCATTTCATACAAACTTTCAACCCTTATTTTTCGAAATGAATGAACCGATTTTAATGAAACTTCATACGCATAAGCAGGATACAAAGGTCTATATAGTTACTTAAGAACATTTTCGAAAAATAATTTTACAGTCAAATTAGAGCGATTTAAACATTTTCACAGAAACAGAGATTTCCAGTTATCTTTTTTTTAAATAAAACATTTCGAAAATGTTCAAGTAACTTTTTAGACTTTTGTATCCTGCTTATGCGTATGAAGTTTCATTCATTTCGAAAAACAAGGGCTTGAAAGTTTGTATGAAATGCCGTACGGCGTAAACGCTCCTACAGACTTACCTAAGCATACTGGCCGCAGTTACTTGCACAGATAAGCCCTTTCACTCTAAGCATCATGGAAATTCACAACATGAGAAATTAAAAAGTGAAGTCAACGACTCTCCTTGAGTTCAACCTTGCGAGGCACAAAAACCGCTGAGGTCAAAGTTTTTATAAGACCAACTGCCTGGCGCTGACCGTTCACTATAGGGCAGGGGTACAGACCAGTCGCCAACTATTTGGGAAAGCCGAGTATCCGGCCATATTTGTGTACTAGCTTCTGCCCGCGACTTCGTACACGTGGACAATGACCAAAAGTCGTACCAAAAAGTCTCATGCATCAAGATCATAATTTTTTACGACATTACGCCTCGGGGATTTGATTTTTGAACAGGGAATTTAATTTAAAGTAAAAAAAAGTGTTGATATTGTTTTAATTCTTTTATATGACGTTCCATAACCTTGATTGGAGTTTTTTTTTGGGCCCACTGTATTTAACGTCTTTTAATCGTATTATACTCGAAAAAACTTAACCAATTTATCATTTAAAATGGTTGATTTTTTCAACAAAGTCTAACCGGGATCACGAAATCGTAATAAAAAGAAAATATTTTGATAATGCACTCAATTGATTCAATTCCAGTTACGGTCGTCAATGTCATAAATACATGTATTGAAACGTTTTTTATTTTACCGAATCTGTTTCATAAATAAAAAAATGTACTATTGACGCTGCAGCAGGACCAATAATGGCCGTTCGTGTATGAAATGTCAAAAAAAAATAAAGTATCTAGTGATTAGGTTGTTTCGATTTTTTTGAAAATCTCCGAAACCCAGGCTTTGTTTACTAAAATAACTTTTGCAGGAGTTAATATGATAAGTGTAGTCTATAAAAAACAAAGTTTGACTTTGATGCAGCATGGTACGGGATTCCATACATCCATGAGCATTTCCCCAGATCCACCCCGCATGGCCTGCCCGCGCTCTTACTTTACTTTCACTTAGCGTTTTCACAGGCGTTTCTTTTCATTTTTGCTCGGTTTTCAGTTCACATAGATGTACATAATTGTATAAGTATACAATTTGTAAGGTAAACAATTCCACGATTATGTAACAATGTAACCGTCATGTAACTTGGAACTTTTATGAAGTAACTCGCTTTGTTACAAGTGTTAGGCGGGGTGAGGTAAGGGCTTCCTTTAATATTTCATAAATTCTGTATTAAGTATTGTTTGGTAACCAAGCAGGAGCAGTGGTAACGACCCCGACTTACGAGTTGAGGTCGTGGATTCGAACCCAGACAGGCGCTTTACTTTGCGTAAATAATTTCATCACCACTGCTCTCAAAACGGTGAAGGAAAACATCGTGAGGAAACAGGCATGTGCTAAAACCAAAAATTTGAAGTGTCATCCACCAACCCACTTTGGGTCCGCGTGATAGATTACTGCCGGTCGATTCTGTAAAAATCTCACCGTGAAAACTTAGGTGAAGTGAGTTTGTTATTGCTAGGAATTGACACTATTGACAGCTCAGTGCTCACTCCACGTTCACTTCACCTAAGTTTCTACGGTGAGATTTTTACAGAATAGCACCGCAGCACACCAGTGGCGAAGGTACATCAAGCTACCCGAAACTGTCAAATTTTCCCAATCAACTTTGAATCTAATGCTTTAGCGATAAAGTTGAAAATCTATTAAAATGAAAGAACTTACACACGTTACGTTTCAGACTTCACACATTCATATTTTCTCTTCTTGTTCTCACACACTATTGTCTACATTTTTTTTTTACTTCTCCTTTCGCAGGTCTGCTGGAAGAAATTTCTTATGAAATAAGCACCTTTGTACTCAAATTATAATTATGTCATATCCCTATGTATTTTACTGTGTGTACATAAATTATAAAATAAATAAAGAACTTTGACAGATTGTAGTAGCTTGACGTGCTGTCTGTAACTCTGTACCATACAACTCGATTACCACTCGGTTCCCCTTCGACAAACTCAGAACACAACCACTCTATAGTCCATTCATTACATTTTTCACACATAAAGAAGCAACAAGAATAATGTACCCAGGATTTTGTAATATCTTGATTTAAAAGAGTGTCCATGGAGTTTCTTGCCCGTTCTTCTCTTCTTCTTCTCCATAGAGATCTACGTTTTGGAATGGGCTTCAAGCTTCAACTTTCTGACTAACTGAACGACTATTTAATTTTGACAATTCAAAAGTGCCTGTACAAGGTTTAATTGAAATAAATGCTTTGAGTTTGAGTTTGATTCATCAATGAAATAATAATCATATCATACTGTAGGTATTTAATCCATACTAATAGTATAAATTCGAAAGTAACTCTGTCTGTCTGTATGTTACCTTTTCACGACTAAACCACTGAACGGATTTCGATAAAATTTGGCAGAGAGATAGATCATTGCATCCCGGGGAAGGACATAGGATAGTTTTTATCGACATACCTCGCGGGCAAAGCCGCGGGCGGAAGCTAGTATGTACACCATAAAATGAAAACATTGCAAAACGCCTACATAAAATTATTTGCCTTTCTTTCCCAACAACAAAAAATTTGCTCTAATATAACTCTTTCTCTCTAGAAAACTCGCCATGACGTCACTTCAGGTCACGTGGCTTGCTTTTTTTTTGAGCGGGCGGTTTATCTACTCATGTGCTGGCGGTAATCCGAAGAAGATCGGCTTATACCTATGAGTGAAAATGCGTGTGCGTGAACGAGATGGAGCAATATCGCCATTCGGTCGGTTTCGTGGAATTTCGTAATACAATCGGACGGAGTTCGGACATCGGACATCATTACATACATTTTGACTTCATGTGTAGAACATTATTTTAACGTAAATAATTTGTTTACAGTTAATTTTCATTTTGTTTGTTGAATTTTTTAAAAGATTCGTTTCACCCATGGGAGGAACCCTATTGAAAATGGTTCACCCTTGTTTGGTATAACAACGTTTCGTCGAATGTTACTAGTTCGAACAACGTTTAAGAAAATAATCAGTTTGTATAATATCGATTAACATAATTTTCATTTCATCGAATATTTATTTGCGATAACAACATTTGCGCTATTGATCAAAAGGTATAATGTTCATTTGATGTAATGTTCAGGTGGTATAACATGTATTTTATCGAATATTCAATTGGTGTAATGTAATACGTCGACATAAGATGCACGAGCGAGCGAAGGGCACCCCGAGGTTCGGTTTGGTTAGGTTACTTTAAACCCTTTACACAGAAATAGGAGCCCCGCGAAGCGGGGCTACGTCGACATAGGATGCATAAGCGAGCGAAGGGCACCCCGAGGTTCGGTTTGGTTAGGTTACTTTAAACCCTTTACACAGAAATAGGAGCCCCGCGAAGCGGGGCTACGTCGACATAGGATGCAAGAGCGAGCGAAGGGCACCCCGAGGTTCGGTTTGGTTAGGTTACTTAAAACCCTTTACACAAAAATAGGAGCCCCGCGAAGCGGGCCTACGTCGACATAGGATGCATGAGCGAGCGAAGGGCACCCCAAGGTTCGGTTTGGTTAGGTTACTTTAAACCCTTTAAACAGAAATAGGAGCCCCGCGAAGCGGGGCTACGTCGACATAGGATGCAAGAGCGAGCGAAGGGCACCCCGAGTTTCGGTTTGGTTAGGTTACTTTAACCTCTTTACACAGAAATAGGAGCCCCGCGAAGAGGGGCTACGTCGACATAGGATGCAATAGCAAGGGAAGGGCACCCCGAGGTTCAGTTATATTACTTGAACACACACCACAGACACACACACGCTTCGCGGGGCTCCTATTTCTGTATAAAGGGTTTAAAATAACCTAACCAAACCGAACCTCGGGGTGCCCCTCGCTCGCTCTTGCATCCTATGTCGACGTAGCCCCGCTTCGCGGGGCTCCTATTTCTGTGTAAAGGGTTTAAAGTAACCTAACCAAACCGAACCTCGGAGTGCACCTCGCTCGCTCTTGCATCCTATGTCGACGTAGCCCCGCGAAGCGGGGCTCCTATTTCTGTGTAAAGGGTTTAAAGTAACCTAACCAAACCGAACCTCGGGGTGCCCTAGGGTCAACTGAATATTTGATACAATCTTTCGACTAAATCATTATTAGTCTAGTGAAACATTAGTTTAAATAAAATTAGTGCATGTGAAAATTCGGTCAAATGACATTATTTCAAAGAAATAAATATGCTAAATAAAAATCTACCAATTAATTATTCGGTCAAATGAATAATTATACGAAATGACTTTATTGTAACTAAAATTAGCCGAAGCGATTTTCGACAAAACGTTGTTATACCAAACAAGGGTGAACCATTGAAAATGGCACTTTTATTCAAAGTAGTTTTTTTTTATTTTGGACTTTTGGATTTTCTTTTGGCCTTTTGGGTTTATTCATTTCGAAAAACAAGGGCATGAAAGTTTGTATGAAATGCCGTAGGGGTAGGGCGTTAATGCTCTTAACTGTTTGGCAAAACTTTCCCGTACAGGCTGGCAGTAATATCTACACCCAGATTGACCCACTTAGGGGCTGTTCATTTATTACGTAAAACAATTTTTAACACCCCTCCCCCAATCTTACATAAGATCAGTATGCTACTAAAATTGAAAAGGAAAAGTAGCATAAAAACGCGATTTCGACGGACAAACTGTACCCAACTTTTCTAAAGTCTATTCAAACATTTTTCAAATTAATATTATTTCAAGTTAAACAAATATCAACTTTATTTTAATGTTAATTAAGTTGATTTCAGAGTGACTAGCAGTTTTGAAAAAGTTATAAAAATGCTTGAAGTTGTAGCGTAAGCTGAACTTTATTGTGTAGAATTTAAAGTTATTTTTCATTTGCCAAAGATGTAAGGGAAACAGCAGATATTTTTTTTTTACGAAAATTTCAACGCAGGGGGTTCACAATCATGTAACTACTGAATCCAATACCAGCACCCTAATTGCGTAACACAAACAGGCGCGACACGCGATATAATCGCGCGCGACACAGAGGCACCACTTGTTGCGCGACTTGCGGTGCCATTGTGTCGCGCGCAATTTTATCGCGTGTCGCGCCTGTTTGTAGAAGCATAATCAATCTCAATCTGAATCAGTTTGAAGGATATTGCTAATCCATTGCTTCACATGTTCAACAACGTAAATAACGCAATGAATGTTGTTGAACTGTCAAAACCTCCTCCTTTTTTGAAGTCGGTTAAAAATGAAACCCATTGCTACTGAATTAGTGTGTTACGCAACTACCCCAGAGTTTGCGCGTCTCCCTGCCACCCAGTATATTTTTTGCTTACTTTTGTGATCTTACATAAGAACAATTTTAGACCCCGCCCACCTTCGAGTAAGAAAAACTGGCCAAGTGCGAGTCGGACTCGCACACGAAGGGTTCCGTACAACTAGGAAAAACACCGGAAAAAAAAACACGTTTGTTGTATAGGAGCCCCCTTAAATATTTATTTTATTTTTAGTATTTGTTGTTATAGCGGCAACAGAAACACATAATTTGTGAAAATTTCAACTGTCTAGCTACCGCGGTTCTTGAGATACAGCCTGGTGACAGACAGACGGACGGTCAGACAGCGAAGTCTTAGTAATAGGGTCCCGTTTTTACCCTTTGGGTACGGAACCCTAAAAATAAGACTTGTCCGGACCCCCTCCCCCCACATCGGCACATAAAGATGAACAAAGTGATAATAGAGGTTGAAGTTATGAATAATCTCTTTCTTAATTAAGGGCTGTTTTTCCAGCCAGATAACTTTTCTATGAGGAATAAAATTGACGTTTTGTCAAACGTCAATTTTTGTATGAGACAAAGAACTGTCAAAATTTCAAAATTATTCCTTGAATAAAGTTATCAGCTGATTGGAAAATCAATTTGTTTATTCTGTATGTATTATATATGTTTCTCAAATTGAATTAACTGTTCCGGGGTACGAAATTTCTTCACTATTGTAATCTATAAACACAATACTACCTCTCATTAAAGTCGTGGCAGATATTTTTATAGCACCTTATATATGATAATAATATTATTATCGGAATCACTTTTACACGAAATCAATCTGCCTTTGGGGTTGGCTTCCAGTCTAACCGGATGCAGCTGAATACTTACCACATATTTTACATGAAGCGACTGCCTATCTGACCTCCACAGCCCAGTTACTGGGTAACACGATACCCCTTGGTAAGACTGGTTGTAAAACTTTCGGGCTTCTGCCGACCCATAACGGCTGTCAAAGATCCAAATATGACATGACAGCCCGTGCTTTCAGAGGCACCCATCACGGACCGACCGTGGCAAGGATCGACATGCCACGAACCCCATATTATAAAAAAATAAGCTAAGTGGAGTCGACATTTCCTATCTGACTACCCATCATCTGCCTAGCCTTTTCCCAACTATATTCGGGTCGGCTTCCAGTCTAACCGGATGCAGCTGAATACCAGTATTTTACATAGAGCGACAGCCTATCTGGCCTCCACAACCCAGTTACTGGGTAATACGATAGGTACCCCTTGGTAAGACTGGTTGTCAGACTTTCGGGCTTCTTCCTACCCGTAACGACTGTCAAAGATCCACGAATGACAGCCGGGACCAACGGCTTAACGTGCTTTCAGAAGCACGGAGGGGTCACGGTATGTAAAGATGGTCCATCCACAGACCAACCGCGGCAAGCGTAGCTTAACCTGATCGATCGACCTGTGCGGCTGTTATTATCTAGCCACGGGCCCATCTTGAGTTACAGATATTCGTGACAAATTAATTACTCAAGACAGTCTACCACACACACACATGCATGAAACCTGTCACCTCAATATAATCAAAATAAACACTCCACAGAAGTGAATGCCAATCATAATATGACTCCGTAATAATTTTGGAAATCAATATTTTCCTATTGATTTTATTAGGAGGCGAACGGAAATATATTTTCGCCTTCAGTCCATCGATTATTTAATATTGTTTTTAAGAATATTGCTTTATGGAAACGCTTGGTATTGCAATCAAAATAACTTTTTGGTGAATCATTTTGAAGATGATTAAAGTATTTTTCTTTTGGGATGATGAAGAAGCCTCTTCGTGTCGCAGTTTGTTCATCCGCATCGCTGTCGACTGGTAATGTACCCAAGAGACTGGCGGCATTACCACGTTGTATAGCAATGCATCGCTGTCGACTGGTAATGTACCCAAGAGACTGGCGGCATTACCACGTTGTATAGCAATGCATCGCTGTCGACTGGTAATGTACCCAAGAGACTGGCGGCATTACCACGTTGTATAGCAATGCTTAGCCTCTGGCCAAGGTAAAAGCCAGCCCTTGGGTCACGGGAAGTGTCAACCAGCTATCTTTTCTTTAGCCATCATTCAATGCCGTATGCACCCACGCCTTTACTAGAACCCTATCCTTACCGATTATTATCATTACGCCTTGTTTCACAGAAGGGTTGGGTAGAGGTATGGTAGTACACCCACATTTCGCCAGTTATGTTTTTAAGTCCCATGTAATAGGGGGAGAGCCTATTTGCCATCATCCGGACACAAATCCAGAGTCCAGAATGAGAAATTTCAGTTAGAACACTTTACATAATCGGCCTAGAATGTTCCCACTGCTGGCACACAGGCCTCCTCTCTGTGAGAGGGAGTGGGCCGTAATCCACCACGCGGGCCCAGTGCACAGTTAGAACACTTACAATTTTTTTTTTCGGGGGGAAACCTCCGAAAGGTTCATCCGACCTCCGGGGATGGGAGGTCGGGGAGTGTGGGATTTTTACCTCACTAAAACCACCCCGATGATCACCATCGGCACATAGGGGTGGTCCCGTTTCCTCTTAAAAGACCAATTCCGGAACCCCCCTGTGCAACACTTGTAAGGCACATTCCTGGGACTAACTTTGCCCAACCTGGGAATCGAACCCAAGAACTTAGCAGCTTAGCTGCCTCAGCAGTAGCTATTGTGACCAGTAGGCCAACGAGTTACCGATTATGTCATCGCCAATTTAGAGCCAGGCTAGATACGATAGTTAAACACCTAGGATTTCCTGTTCGACTTTCCTGGATGAATCCAGACCGAACTGAAACATGTAACGAGCTGTCATTATTTCTACTTATCTGTGCAAGTGTATGCAAACGATTATTTGTATGGAGGACCAGCTTATGCCTGCAATTTCGTCCGCTTGAAATTCCTTGTTTCCCCAACGTCCGTCCGTGCGTGGTATTACTTCGTTTTAGCGGTTTCTACAACGCCACACGCGAACAACGCGTCAACGGGCAGTTGCCCGCCAGACACAACACCCGTCTGCCAGGGCCGTCCAAAAGTGCGCTGGGTTGACGATATCGTCAAAGTCACGGGAAACACTAGGGGGTCTACTCCGAAGCGGTTAACTACTGTATCGGCCGAATGTTCGGTCATTTTCTACTACCATTAATTTCCTATATTGACTATTGGTCCCGACCAAACTGTGCCAATCCGAACCTTTTTAGAACCCTTAACCCTTTTTTTACCTTTTTTTTTTAATTCGTAGTAGGACAACAATATTCGAATCAGAAAATGACCGAACATTCGGCCGATACAGTGGTTAACCGCTTCGGAGTAGACCCCCTGGATGGGAGGCGCACAGAACCAAAAGGGGGGGGGGGGGGAAGGGGGAGGTCTATACTCGGCAATGGATCATTCCGGGCTGATATGGTGATGCTGTATCAATATTTACGTAATTAATATTGGAAATAAAGAATGCAAGCAAAAAAATTGCTGGCATTTGTATACGGATGGAAGGGACTTTGACCCGCACCCTGTTACCATGGTTTTAATACATTATACTGTACCCTAATTGCGTAACACAATATCAATCTCAATCTGAATCATTTTGAAGGATGTTGCTAATCCATTGCTTCATAAATGTTCGAAAAATGTGTGTCTGCTCAACAACGTAAATAACGCAATGAATGTTGTTGAACTGTCAAAATGAAACCCATTGCTACTGATAGTGTGTTACGCTATTACCCCGCTGATGCCGCTGAGTACCAGTATTTTACATGGAGCGACTGCCTATCTGACCATCACAATCCAGTTACTGGGTAACACGATACTCCTTGGCAAGACTGGGCGACTTGAGCTTCTAGGGTGGTTTGTCGGCTGGATTGTATAACCGGTGGGATTGCACATATTATTTAAGTAGTTTCCTACTATCTGCAAGGTTGCCCGACTCATTGTTTGCGCGTGTTGTTAAGTAGTGTTTCTTTCATTTCACTCAACATGACGGACGATACGATTACCTCTCCTAATGTGGAGGGTAATGACAATGTCAAAACATTGATTCGCAGACGTGGTGGTATACGTAGCAGATTAACAGTATTTAAACATTTTATTAGTAAATACCAAATTGAGAAAGCCTCTAGTCTTAGTCAGTTAGAAGTGAGGGAGCTGTCTTTGCGACTCACACAGCTACAAGATTTAATGTCAAAATTCGACACAATTCAATCTGAGATAGAGGAGATTGCAAATAATATTGATGAACAAATCGTCGTTGATAGTCCAATTCCGCGTAACTAACATTGTTAAATACCGCGTATGTACACTTCTGCTAATTTTACAGGAGGGTTAAAAAACTGATTTTCTAAAAGACTAATAGGCCGAATTTTGAACGAACTTGAATATAGGACCGTTTCGTTCTCCTTAATCCAATATACTATTTTTAAAGTGAATATTCCCAATAGTTTACTTACAAAATCACTTACGCTGTTTAGTTTCGAACGATTCTGGTTCATAGACAGTACTTACGCGAAATTGTAAATGAAATAAAATAATGCCAAAACCGCAATCAATCATGTATTTAATAATATTAAGTGTTTAAATGACTTTTAGTCATTAATAATGGGTATGAAGGTATGAAAGAATACAAGATATCTCGTTTTCTCCATGTTCATTTTAAGACCCACTCTTTCGGAGTCTCTACTGAGGTCATCGAGCAGGTCTTCCATAGTCTCAGCCATGACTACGATATCGTCGGCAAACCGAAGGTGAGTTATGTACTCGCCATTGATGTTAATGCCAGCCCCTTTCCAGTCCAGAACCTTGAAGACGTCCTCAGTGCAGCGGTGAACAGTTTCGGAGAGGTACTCGTAACGTCTCCCTGTCTCACACCTCGTTGCAGAAGTATAGGTTTCGAGGTCTGACCCTGGAGTCGGACTGACATAGTGGTTTGGTTAGACATAGTAGTTTTCGTACAGACACTTCAGCACCTTGATGTACCGATAGTCGATCTGGCACCGTTGAAGAGATTGCAGTACAGCCCATGTCTCGATCGAATCAAAGGCTTTCTCGTAGTCCACAAACGCTAAGCAGATATCTCTCTTAGGTCTTCTGTTTAACCTGTCGCAGCGTATGTATGTGGTCTACGGTGCTAAAGCCTTTACGGAATCCGGCTTGTTCGGGAAGCTGGAAGTCGTCTAACCTGCGCGCGAGACGGTTCGTGATGACTCTCGAAAACAGCTTGTAGACCTGGCTCAGAAGTGAGATGGGCCTATAATTCTTAAGAAGGCCATTGTCGCCTTTCTTAAAGAAAAGTATCACCGCTCTTCTGTTGTTTTTGCGTTGCTTCAGAGCCATCCTAATCTCGTACAGGCTGACGTCCGGGATGTGTTCGGTATAGTGTCAGGTCAATCTAGCTCTTGGGTCGTTTGCCAGATTCGTAACGGGGTTACTTGTTGATGTTTATAACTGTCCATAAAACCTCTCGATCTCTCTCAACAGCTCAGGTTTGGCGGATACGATCCTGCCATCATCGGTCTTCAGTTTCGTAAGCTGGCTCTGCCCAATAAACCCTTTTTTTCCCTCTATCGCGTCCTTAATACGGTCTGCATTAAAGTGGCGAAGATCGCTTTTCAAGGACTTAGAAATCCGTCTATTGAGCTGCCGGTAATTGAGCGCATCATCTGAAGACTGCAGGATCATCTCGCGCCTCTCCTTCATGAGCCGTAAAGTAGGATCAGAGAGCTTTTTTTTTTGTATTCGTAAGACGGATCTTGAAGATCTTATAACCGACCGTATGGACAGTTTCCACGAACCCATCGTTATAATCGTCCACGGAGCTCCCTAGGCATTCGAAACGATTCTGAAGTTCGAGCTGAAAGCTCATGAGGTCATCATCAGTCATCTTTCCAGCTTGATATTTAAGTTCAATGTGCCTCTTACCATGCGGTGAACACTTCCGGTTTTTACCGCATTGATCACAGAGACATCATTGAATAGTTTGCTTCTTCGTCGACATAATGAAGTCAATCTCATTTTTAGTAGCACCAGTTTCGAGATTGTGGTAATCGTTTCCTACAGTAGTCTACATCCCAATTTTATCTATATAAAGTATAAAATACGTGTGACATACTTACTTTAAAAATAATCCAGTAATTGCTTTAAAAAACCAATTTTTACCCGGAGCGTCACTTAGACACTGCACAAACAAATAGAAATTGGCCCGGATACGCGGTTTTCGTGTCGTAACTTGTTCGTCGAAAGATCCGCGGTATTGTTATTTTTAAAATACTCGTCTTCCTTTTGGACGATTCAAAAAATTGTCATACGGGTCGACGCCAATCACAATCAGTTACCTACAGCCGCGAAATCTCATTTTTGATTTTTTTGTAGATTCGCGGTTTTGAATAATGTTAGTTACGCGGTATTGGACTATCAACGACGAAATGTCAGAGAGAACTTCTACAGAAGGTGAATTCTTTGCAATGATTTCTTTCACACAAGAATTAATAAGTACATGTTCAACAAATAGTAAAGGAAATTGTGAATCTGTACATTCCAGTTGTAGCAAAATGAACAACTCGGTTAAATTACCAACCATAAATTTGCCCACTTTTGATGGGAACTATTCTAAATGGCTAGAGTACAGAGACACATTTGACTCATTAATTAATAATAATGAGTCTATACCATTAATAAGTGTGGTAAAGATCTACGAATGACACCCGGGACCAACTGTTTAACGTACTTTCCGAGGCACGGGAGGGTCTCAGTATGTAAATATGGTCACCCATCCACGGACCGACCGTAGCAAGCGTAGCTTAACCTGATCGATCGACCTGTGCTAGGTCTAAGAATCATGTGCTGAATTCATGGTTACAGTTTGCGCGTCGTGTCTCCCAGCCACCCTGTCTAATCCGTTTGACGTCCTCTGAATAATCCAGGTACCGGATGTGTTTTGACACAATTTCTTGTCTGAATTTTAATCAGCCATCGTACAAAAATTACGCACATCAGAAAAAGAAACAACATTATTCCTTTAAATTCCTGTAGCGGTATCTACAGCGCCACTTGCGAACAACGCGTCATACTGACGTCACACAAAATCCTGCATCTCGCAAGCAGAGTTTACCGCGCAACTAGCATAGATACAATGGCCCGACATGAATCATTGGGCAGTTGCCCGAACACTCATCTGGTCGGAGGATCCTCCCTTATTGTGGCTAAATAATAACAGCCGCACGGTTCAATCGATCAGGTTAAGCTACGCTTGCCGCGGTTGATCCATGGATGGGTGACCATCTTTACATACCAAGACCCCTTCGCGCGTCGGAAAGCATATAAAGCCGTTGGACCCGGCTGTCATTCGCAGATCTCTGACAGTCGTTACGGGTCGTCAGAAGCCCGAAAGTATGACAACTAGTCTTACCAAGTGGTATCGTAATACCCAGTAACTGGGTTGTGGAGGACAGATAGGCAGTCGCTCCATGTAAAATACTGGTATTCAGCTGCATACGGTTAGACTGGAAGCCGCCCCCAACATACTTGAGAAAAGGCTAGGCAGGTGACTAGATTTTATTGTATAAAATACTAGAAAAAAAAACTGAACAGTTTATTTGTTAATTTGAACGCGCTGATCTCTGGAACTAGAAGTCGGATTTGAAAAAATATTTTTGCATCTGATAGCCCAATTCTTGAGAAAGGTTATGGGCTATTTAACATCACGCTATGACCCTTAGGAGCCGAGTAAAGAGAACGAAAGTCAGGAAGAACGCAAAGCGAAAACGAATTAATAGCATGGCCAGGCGATGCGATGCGATGGGATGGATCGGGGAACAAGAAATTTCACGTGGACGAAGTCGCGGGCAGAAGCTGTATTATACACATAAACCTTCCGGAATAAATTCTCTTAGGATTGTGAAATCCGCATCTAAATCCCTCGTGTCTTTCTTTTCCATACTTCTCTATTAGAAGTATTTTCCATCGTCATCTTCGCAGGGAGGTAGGCATTTCTCTAGAGAGGAATGCAGCCGTATGCGGCCGCTGAGGGTGATGGGGTCCGCATGGGTTCATGCGGGCCAACACCTGGCTGGGGGAGCGTGACGAAATGCGCAAGCACTTCAGCACCCCGGCTAAAGGTAGCAGCAGAACACCGAGTGGTTTTAGTCAGTAAAAGTCTGACAGACACAAGAGTGGTGCACATCCATGAAGATTTCCAGACGAAAAAAAAAAGGGTAGGCAGAAATTACAGAGCCCCACATGGTATGATTCTTATGTACTCCTTTAGCCTCGTTTTCGTTCATATACATCTGCTGGTCATACACGCACGCCGGTTGCGAGTTGCGAGTACTAAACACGTGACCTATCTGAACACAACATGTCTTTTTCTTCCATACTTCTCTATTAGTAGTTATTTCCATCTACTAAGGGCTCTGGTTGAGTTTTAAACTACACACATACATATACTCAAACGCACGCCTTCTTTCCATGAGGGTAGGCAGAAATAACAGAACGGCACCTGCTACTACGATCTTGACATCCCCTTTTACTTCGTTTACGTTCATACATCTGAAGGCCAATTTCCGTAATTAAAAACGTTCAAAATCTAGTCGCAATCTCATCTCAGCGACAACCAATGTCATAAACTTGCCAATGTAGGGAAATTAGAGGTATTTTTGACAGATTGAGACTGAGATCCGACTGTAAACGTTCTTACGAGAGTTGCCCCTCTGGTCATACATGCACGCCGTTTGCTAGTACTACGCACGTGTCTTTTTCTTCCATACTTCTCTATTAGTAGTTATTTCCATCTACTAAGGGCCCTGGTCGAATTTTAAATAAACTAGTCAGGCAATAATTACAAAACATACAGTCTTGGGTTCCATTCCCAGGTAGGACAAAGTGTAAGGGGTTTTTCCATCAGGAATTTCTCAGTAACAGGCTGAAGCCTAGATTGTGCCCAGTTGGTGGCAATAGGCTCGCCCCCTATTACATGGGACTTAAACATAACTGGCGAAATGTGAGTGTACTATAGGCACAGCTCTGTCGAACCCTTCTAGGATTACAGGTGTTATGTTACGGTGTTCTTGGAATATATAAGTACGAAAGATCATCTCCTTCTCAGAGTCAAACTAGTCATATATAAAACTAGCAGCGCCCCGCAGTTTCACCCGCGTAAGTTTCGATGCCGTGGGAATATCGGGATAAAAACTATGCTATGTCCTTCTATCTTTATACCTAACTATCTCTATACCAAATTTCATCTAAATCGGTTCAGTGGTTTAAGCATGAAGAGGCAGACAGACACACTTTCGCATTTATAATATTAGTATGGATACTGGATAGGCATTAGTACGGATATCTTATCACTGATCACTCGATCAGCTCCAGATTACACAATGCAGTCTAGCCAGAAACTAAACTGCATAATTATCAATAAATTCAGTTACTTTGTTTCTGTCCCAAACTTACAAATGACTTAATTGGAACCTAACCACATCAACAGAAGGTCGCCGAGAGTAGGCTAACAGGTTCTATGTTCCTGGGATTTTCCGCACTCAGTCCTCCTTGCAAAAGACAGAATTGTGTGGAAAAGGGAGAAAGGCCTCCCGCCTTTGCCCAGCAGTGAGACAATACAGGCTAGCTAGATAGATTTTATTACATGCCATCTGTCCTGGGACATTCAGCAATAGGTAGATGATGGTTACTGATCTTGGAAGGTATGCAGCAGCAGGATACTCACATCTCATTCATGCTGGCTGTATTTAGTAAGTCTTGTGAAGGTTTGACATGAGTGGCATTGTCAGTTAATTTGGATGGACTGTTAAACTGGTGGAATATGTGGTCATTTCTGCTGAGATTTAATTATTAACTCCACACCTAAGACAACCAACTGACCGCCTCAGTTCCTTTTTATTGAGCCAATAGACATTGTCCTGACTGTTGCTTAACGTCAAAGATATTTGACAGTCTTTACGGGGCGTCAGTAGCCCGAGAGTTTGACAAAAACTCTTACCAAGGGGTATCGTATTGCCCAGTAACTGGTTTGTAGAGGTCATATAGGCTGTTGCTCCATGTAAAATACTGGTATTCAGCTGCATCCGGTTAGACTGGAAACCGACCCCAACATAGGAAAAGGCAGATGAAGATTGAAAATTGATACATCCTTGTGATTCAAGTTCTAATGTGTTGACAAAGAAGATTCTAATAAGAAAACAATTTTAATTTATTTAATTGACTAATTTCCATTTGTTATGTAATAATAACAACATCATAAAAGGTTTTAATAGGCTTGTTGTATTTGATTGTTTATCTGATAAGATCTTTCTCAGAAACTGCTCCACAGATTTTGAACTGCCAATTCTTAAAGAATATTTTTGGTTCATAAAAATGTTTGTCTGTTTATCAGTGTGTTAGATTATCTAAAGAATGTTTTGTGTTTTGTTTATGATAAAGTTAACAAATATGTTATCTACGTCTTTTGGCTTTGTTCTTCCAAAATCGATTTCGAAACAAAAGTTTTTGCAATGTACGCAAGAATTGTCTTGCTTCGTGTCTCACTCATAGTACGCATTTGAACGAAAATTAACGAAATAGTAGCAGTAACGAACGAGACACTACATACCTAATTGATCAAAGTGACCATTGAATGAAGACATCAATTGGTCATAATTGACGCAGAAAACAATGAAAAAGGTCGCTGAAAAATATTAATAAATCACCCATTCGCGCCATTTTGTGCATAAAAGATGAACAAAAAAGTTATAGCTAGGCAAAGGCAGAAAAACAAATTCTCTGCGTCCGAACTTTTTCCACAAAATTTTCTAAAGTATAAGCCGACTGATTGGAAAAGTGTCCACTATGTTAGCCGGTTTAAAGTCAACAATGTACAATCAAACTGGTTTGTTTAATGTTATTTTTTTAACAAACACGTTCTCGCCCCTCGTACATCAGCTAGTTGTAGATTAAAACGGGTTATATTGTAATGTTTGGCAAACCTGACCGCTGCCGACGAATGGCTTCGGACGAATGGAAAAAACCACATAACACAACACGAGAATCGCTCACTACACTGCTGAGATCTCACTGACACCTCCAAATACACTTTAAAAACGAGTAATACAGGAATGGAACACTAAAACCACAGTGATACGCGACATTACGACAAAAGGGTACGCACCTTACTCTTAGTTATAATGTGTGTAGCGAGTTTTACAACAGCGAAATTTCCCGTGCCAATCGTTTTCTCCAGCTCGTAATTGCCGACACACACGAGCTGGTCTATTGGGAAATGTTTGCTTTTGTGCATTGGCTTCATATTGCTGGCCATTTCGAGAGAAACTTGAAATAATTCGCTCAACCTCACATTACCCACCGAGCGAAATTCGTCTACTGGCGCTAGTTCGCGCCGACTGCCGCAATGGCGCCACTATCACTCACGTCATTCGCTTTGGGATGTTCATGTGCGCCCCTCGATGTTTCATTAAGAAACACTATAATTTATATTAAATTCACATTTAGACGCACAATCCAACACGAAATCATGATGATTTTAATTCGCGATCATCACGATCTTACTACGAACGTCAAACAGGTGTTGACAGACGCTCTTATCAGTGTTTCTCTTATCAATACGTACGGATTCAATTGAACAACACAGGCTCATGAAAATAATAACTCGATTCACAACCTTTACGCGACTCGCGCCGTCTCTGTCTAACTGATTCATGTGTCCAACGTTCAAGTGAGATAGATAGAGTGATCACCGTCAGGCGGGAGACCTAGTGACGTCATCGGGCCCGGCTGACGTCACACGCGGCAATTTCAAACTAGGAGACGGTGTGGGGTGTACTGTACGTCAGTAGAAAATATCGATTTTTCCTTTCGCTAAGTGCAACTTTTAATAAAAAAGATAATTTGACATCATTATGCCGTAAAACAATGTCTTTTCATTGTAACTATTTACCGTTACCCAGATTATTCATAGAATTATGAATGTTCATTCAGTTGAATGAACATTGATTCATGTTCTCCACGAGACAGGCTTTTTCTTCTCGAACAATACTCCGAAATGAATCCAATTAATGGCATTACGTTTTTTGTACCTATTAGAAATCTATAGAAAACTCGTTTTTGCCTAATTAGAGAACGCTTTTTAAATTTCAAGGTCTTGCCTTATCGACGTTATAAACGTGTTGCGTAGTAGATATGATCTATGAGATTATGTATTCGGGAAGAGATAACTGGGTTTCTTTAATATAGGCGCCATTCATTCATTGATGATTATGCTCTCTTGACTCTTCATTGTGAATCTGTATTGATTATACATTAGTTGAGAACTGCGCCATCTATTGAGACAGTGTTTGTAACTGTTAATCAATGTAGTGTTATGTCTTTTTACTAAATGGCGCTGACTGCAATTTTAAATAAGTTAAGAGTGACATCTTTGTAAAAGTAGTTAAACTAATTAAAGATTTGTTTCATTGCAAGGAATATACTACTCAAGAGTTTCATTGAGTAGAACAGCTATTAGAACACTACCCAAAAAATACATGGCGCCGATTCTGTTGTGTCACAAACTAAACTAAATTTAAGTTCAGGCATCTTTTTCTTTCCATTTCAATAGGAAAAGGACAGAAGATAAATATTAGTTTAGTCCTGTCAAATTAGTCAGCGCCTGACGTAAATTGACGTATTTTTAATGGCCATTTTTTAAATCTCGTCTAAATTGTCTATGGAGTATCTTAATTTGACAGGACTAAACTAATATTTATCTTCTGTCCTTTTCATAATGAAATAGAAAGAAAAAAATGCATGAACTTAAATTTAGTTTAGTTTGTGAACAACAGAATCGGCGCCAATGTTGTGCTCAACTGTACTCTCTCGGAGTATTATGTTCTGTGACTGTACTCGACTCGAAGAAGTAGAAAAAGAAGAAAGAAGAAGAAGTTTACATTTATACAGCATTATATTGTAGAAAAGGTTGTTGCACAGAGTACATTATACTATGGTTGTTGCCATGGCGTTGCAGTGCGTCAGGGATGTTTGCGGCGGCGCGTGTAGACTGTTTTTACACAATAATGCGCAAACGGAACGCGCAGCATCGATGGTGGCTCGAGTCATGGCCAGCCCCTCTTTGGCCAGCCCCAACAGGGTTCTGAAAGTGATTGCTGACAGAGTGAGTGGACTGTCCGTATATACTTATATCACTGCTACAGTTACATGTGCCATCGTATCGTGTTGTATAGCAGGGGGGAGACAGTTAGAACAAGCACCACTTCAGTAAAGAAAGAGCCGCCATCTACTTTACTTAACAGAGAAACTATTAGTTTCATAATTATCGATAGATGTCTCTGTAATCCCAACTTTAACGAAAATAAGAAAATCAATTTATCAAGTTCTCTAATTTAATATAAAGTATTTTTCTAAAGAATAATTTTAATCAAGTTCAACAAAATTATCACATTATTTTATTTCATACATGTCCAGCATTATCAAATAAGGCAACCTTGTCACGGAAATCCAAATTGTGTGACATATTCTGGCTGGCAACATCACACAATATGGTTGCCGCAACTTGCGTCTGCGTTTGTTTATGTTTCATAAGTCCATTTTGTGTTTAATTTGTGTTATAACGAAATGGTTAAAACTGTAACTGCCAATTCTATTCAAGTAGTGGGTGAAATTCAAGTTTTCTTATGTTTTTTGCAAATAGAAGCTGTGTTCATATCGTATTCGCTAATAAAAAATGATTAATTTAATGACTGTAATTTAGTAAATGTATCATCATTAGATTCGTAAATCGCATTCTAATCGACATACGACGTAAACATAGCTTTTATTTGCAAAAAAACAAGAAAATTTGAATGATCACATGCAAAGAGTTTAATTTAATTATAGTAAACAATATAAACCTATACGTAAGATATAGGTATATATATACATCTGTCATAGAGCCTTAGTTCCTGTTAAGATATGTAGATGGCGTTTCGAATCGGAATGCTTTGAAATGGCACAAGAGGGCTCTCTTCTCCCGTATTATTATTATACTCTTTGTTGTATAGTAACACTTTGGGCGCTTTCCGAATTAGCTATAATCGCTCACAGCGCTCACATCATCTCACATGCGTTCCGATTTAGATATCACGATTATGACAGCTGAGAGCTGTCAACAATTCGGAACGCCCGTGAGCGCGCTCACAGTGCTTACTCAATGTAAAAACGATATTATTACAGTATTTCTTTGTATAAACACCACATTTCTTCTTCTTTGGTTAGGTGGCGACTATCAGCCAGAAGCACAATTTCGAAAATGCCACGTTAGTTTAATTTTATGATAAGATGCAAATCAAAACAAAACACACACTGACACCTCCTCACACACACTGTCATTTTTGACAGCGCTCACGGTGATATTATTCTAGGGCATGGTCGGCGTTATCGCAAGATGGCGCATGTCATGACGTCATCTATGACGATTCACGGAACGTCGTTATCGCGCTCACGCTAATTCGGTACGGATTTAAGCACGCTCACATCGATTATTTCCCAACTCGGAACACAGGGTTAGTTATATGAACAATGTTACTAACCCTGTATGTCTCTTCGCTTGAATTTGAATTTAACATACTTCTACATATTAAACCAGGTCGAAATTATCATTAATGGAGACGAATATTTCTTGACACCAAATTCAAATACGTTAGCGTTCCGCGGTCAGGTGAGGTGAGGATTGTGGCGCGAAAGGCAACCACGTAATCCTCACCAAGGCAACTTTATACCTCTGGAATCATTTAATGACTATTTTCGAGATTTGGCACTACTTACGACTATTTCTGGACTATTTTTTGTTGAAACCAAGTCGATACTCCCAGCCGTTTGGTTGCACTAGAGGTGAGGATTGTGTGGAGACGTTTACCACACAATCCTCACCAACTTATAGCTATAGGTAACTTCGGAATTATAATGCGACCTTTTTTTTGACCTTGGTGACTATTTTTCGGCGTTCTCAAAATTGATTTTCATGAAGTTTCAAAAGGTGAGGATTGTGTGGTGAAGGACACGTTTGATTCGGCGTTTCTTCTTAGAGCAGTAGACAGGAAACACCGACGTCATCTAGTTTTAAAACATCTTTTATTTTTGACGTGTTGGTTTTGTAGAAGAAAATAAAAAAATGTTTTTAAAAACAAGCTTTTATTTAAATAAAAACGTAACCCAAAAAAGAAAGAGTATCGCGAACTAAAAAGAAAAAAATAAATTTAAGTGACAGTGGCGCCGATTCTGTTGTTCACAAACTAAACTAAATTTAAGTTCAGATGCATGAACTAAGAAGAATAAGAAAAGGACAGAAGATAAATATTAGTTTAGTTCTGTCAAATTAAGATACTCCATAGACAACTTTAGACGAGATTAAAAAATTGGCTACTAAAAATACGTCAATTTACGCCAGGCGTTGACTAATTTGACAGGACTAAACTAATATTTATCTTCTGTCCTTGTCTTAATGAAATAGAAAGATGCCTGAACTTAAATTTAGTTTAGTTTGTGAAAAACAGAATCGGCGCCACTGTCATTTTAAAAGCTTGAGGCACTGATGTACGGTATCCCGTATCCGTTATACAGGTGTACCTACTACACAATAACAGTGCCTCAAGCTTTTAAAATTTATGATAAAGTAAATAAAATCACACTATATTGTGTCTTGTGTGATTTTATTTACTTTATCATTTGCTACTCTCCAGCCGTTTCATTTCATACCCAATGGGGATTGAAAAAAATGTAAATCGCCATCTTAGAGCGGCGGCCATATTGAATTTAGTGTGATTATGTTATTTACTTTATCGTTTTCTACTCTTCAAGCCCTTTCATTTTATACCCATATCAAGGGGGTTGCGAAAAAATATGTAATCCGCCATCTTGGAGCGGCGGCCATATTGAAATTATTACAATATTGACTATTGCACATTGTATTGTTACCAGAACTAATGGTGTATGCAAAATTTCAGCTCAATCGGATACCAATAAATGGTTTGCAAATTTTGATGAACAACTTACATACATACGAACAGTGCAAGCTAAATAAAAGCTTGTAAAAAAAAACAGCATCATTCATCATCATCTACAGCTCGACATCACCCACTGCCGGGCAAAAGGTTTTTTTATTACTTTCAGAGATCTTTATCCAGGTTTTGCTATTTACCAATAGGATAATGTAAAAATTAAAAGCCACAATATTAGAATTAGTTTTTATTGTTATTGTAAATAAAAGGTAATGGGAGGAAGATTTAGCGAATACATTCCGCTGTTCGCACTGTCTACTGCGCCCTCTCTGTGGAAACTGGTGCCTGAAACAAAAAACGTACAAATTATTTTTTGAAAAGACGTTTTTCAGAATTCAAACAAGGTGGCTCAATGAGGGCTATCGTGTTTGCATACGCCGCTACAGGCGCTAGTGAGTAAGTTCTCGAGAAATGTCAAGTAGACCGTACAAAATAAATAGTTCAGGAATCGAGCTAGCTAATTAAAGACTATTTTTAGGGTTCCGTACCCAAAGGGTAAAAACGGGACCTATTACTATTACTAAGACTTCGCTGTCTGTCCGTCCGTCTGTCTGTCCGTCACCAGGCTGTATCTCAAGAACCGCGATAGCTAGACAGTTGCAATTTTCACAAATTATGTATTTCTGTTGCCGCTATAACACCAAATACTAAAAAAAATATTTAAGGGGGGCTTCCATATAACAAACGTGATTTTTTTCGGCGTTTTTGACTTGTGGTACGGAACCCTTCTTGTGCGAATCCGACTCGCACTTGGCCACTTTTTTATGATTTAATTACAAATGTATAGTTTTCAGATTTTTCCCTGTACTTGTAGTTTATGACGATATTGCTTGTCAAATATCATAGTTCTAGGTCAACGGAAAGTACCCTATAAATTTTAATGCCCTTGAGTGTCGAAATATACGTTTTTTGCGGTATAAACGGCCCAATCTTTTTAACGTTAAATTTTTTTCACAGCTTCAAGGGACTGTAGACCTGAGTATAATGGTTGAAATTTCATCTCGATACGTGTTCCCGAGTAAAGGGTCTTGACAGACAGACGGACAACAAAGTGATCCTATAGGGGTTTCGTTTTTTCTTTTGAGGTACGCAACCCTAAAAATGACACTTGATTTTGAACGTTTTTAAATACAGGAATCGGTTTTGTTGTAAGACCTATTGGTTCAATAAGGAGCGTATAAATGTCATCACTCTCTCGCCTCATGTGACGTATTCTTCCACACTTATCTATTAGTCGTCATCTCGGTAGTCACCCCCTTTCTAACCATATCATCATTCACACAGTCCATACATCGTTTCTCTGGTCTTCCCCTACTCTTAAAACTTTCATCACGTCGGCATAAAAGTAGTAAATAGTAGAGTGTCAATATGTTACCGTAATGTATCCCTAAGCGGTGAGCAGATCAGGCGCGGCGTTGGCGAGCAGGTCTGCGGCGCCGGCGACGGCGGCGCACCAGGCGCCCAGCCGCGCGGCCAGCGTCGCCGCGCCGCCGCGCGGGAGCGCGCGCGGCCGCACCCAGCCGATGTGGGCCGTGCTGTTCACCTGGGGGGATAACAATACTCATTAGTACAATATTTTTCAAATGTACTATCATTGTTTTAATTTATCGTTTACACCTAAAACAAGTTGAAAAGACAAATCACACTAATATTATAAAAGCAAAAGTTTGTGAGTGTGTGTGTTTATATGTTTGTTACTTCTTCACGCTCAAACGGCTGGACTAATTTTGATAAAATTTGGTATGGAGGCTGACACCCTGGATTCGACCCGCATAAGTGTCGATCCCGTGGCAATATCGGGATAACAACTATCCTATGTCCTTCACCGGAATTCAAATTATATCTATACCAAATTTCATCTAAATCAGCGGTTTAAGCATGAAGAGGTAACAGACAGACACACTTTCGCATTTATAATATTAGTATGGATAGTAGCATTGGAAGGCCTCCCACAAGGTGGTCCAACGACCTTGTGAAAGCCGCAGGAACCCATTGGATGCGAGAAGCACAGAACCGGTCGCAGTGGAGGTGCTTGGGGGAGCTATGTCCAGCAGTGAACATCTTTCGGCTGATGATGGATAGAGATAAGACTTAAATTTCTGTGAATAGTTTTACCTGATCAATGTGTCCCCTGATGAGTTTCTCGGCTAAAGCCTTCATAACTAGTAATTCCACCTCATCTATGGGCACTCTCGCTTCACGAGCAATTTCTGCGAAGGTCAGCTTGCGTTGAGCTGAGGTACGGTTGAAGGCCATCTGAAAAAAACAAGTTGAGTTTAAAATAAATATACTTTGATAATATTAAGTTTTTTTTTACAGTACCCGGGCGCATGGAGCTTTAGAAAGAGACTGTCACTCAGGACGTGAGACAAAGACGAACGTTTTCTGAAGTTCGAAGTGCTATTGTCACTGTAAGGTATAGAGGTATGAGGAACAGGGTGTAAAGTTCACTCATACTCTATAGAAAAGGGCTACCGACCAGACGGGTGTTGTGTCTGGCAGGCAACTGCCCGATGATTCATGTCGGGCCGTTGTATCTATGCTAGTTGCGCGGTAAACTCTGCTTGCGAGATGCAGGATTTTGCGTGATGTCAGTATGACGCGTTGTTCGCATGTGGCGTTGTAGATACCGCTACAAAGGTATTGAAGTATGTTTGAAATATACTTCTATCTTCTTCAATACTTCTAAACTACTGAATATTTCATTATTATTTCTTATTTTGATTGTTGTTTTTGTTTATATCTATCTAATCGCATGCTGCACTGGGTGACGTCATCATGTCAACGCCGGCTGTCGCTGAAAACCAGCGCTGGGGCTCTGTCTCGTACAGGGTCTTAGCATTGTGCTGAGCGATGCCCGTTTTGCGTAGATGTGACGCATACTTTCTCCCAAATTGTTATTTTATTTATGTTTTTATTTTTATGCGTCATGTTTGCCGCAAATATACGTATTTTCTTTCTTTCTTTCTAATATTTCAAGATAGCTCCTTACCTCCATAAGACACAGGATAGCAATCTTCTGCCGCAACTGCCTGTCAGTCCGCTGCAGGTCGGGGTGGTGCGCGGAGGCCTTCACCTTCTCGAACAGCGCCACATCTCCCGAGGCCACCGCCCGCACCAGCTCGCAGGCCCACGCGTCCGGCGTGCCGTGCAGGGATTCTAGGATTGGGTGTGCTAGCTGCAACAGAGAAATGAGTGGTTATGTGGTGGTAATAATGGTCATCATCATCCGACCAGACTCCTAACCAAGTTATGGAGTCAGGCGTTACTTCATGACACTAAATAATTAAGCAAACAAAACAATTAACTTGAATTATATTGTTCGCACCTTCTGCATGTGTATATATAGTTTTTTATCGACATACCTCGCGGTCGAAGCCGCGGGTGGAAGCTAGTTGTGTATAAAAATGAAGTGTCGCTCACCAACTCCCCCAGGTCGTACACGTTGGGCGCGATGACGGCCGCGAGCGCGAGCCGCAGCGCGATGGCGCGGCGCTCGGCCGGCTCCAGCTCGGCGCCGCCGCCCGCGCAGCCCACGTAGCGCAGCGCCGCGCGGTAGTAGCGGGACATGGGGCCGCGCACTCTAACGTCAAACGTCATTATTTACCATTTTTAACTTGAAATTGCGAAAAAAAATCAGCTGTTCCCCACACGAACATAAATGTAGGAAACAGCGGATTTTTTATCGCGATTTCAGGTTTGGTCCCATAGTAAAAGTTGTTCATAATGATGAGTACAATGACCTCTTAAGAGGTTGTTAATATTTTACCAATAACCCCGTATAAAAGGTAGAAAAATCACGGTCGATTTACATGAAACAATTGGCTGTTGAAAACAATAACATTTTAGCATCTAAATACCATTAAGTCACAGTATAAAGATCATACAGTATTGTAACTCGGCCGTTACCTTGAAATAAATGCCTACAGCCGCGCGGTACGTAAACATGCGATAGGGCTGCCCGCCTCCAGCATTTTAATTACATTTTCCTACTTTGTGTTTCCATTTAGTTTTGTTATTGTATTTTACTGTGTGTACATAAATATTAATAATAAAAACCACGTCTTTACTTTGAATTATACAAACTAAAAAACAAAACACACGTGCCCCGAGGTTTTAACACAAGCGTACCTACCGTATAATGATTCATGAACCGCCTATAACTACCTATCACTTTCCTTTACTCTATTCACTTTATTTATTAATCCAGACATCTTTTTTTTCGGGAGATAAAAGGAAATACTTATCTATTAAAAAGACACGCATTATGTACCTACCTACTAGTAAGTAAAATTATTTTATAGTCTTACCTTTCAGAGTTTCCAGGTAATTTAAAAAAAATTATCTCTGGATGCGTTATTGACGAATTCATGCAACCAAAAACAGCACAATATAGCCTACTCGTCATATTAAATATGTACTTCAATTTATTTTTAGTGAAAAAATCGCGGGGATTGTTAAAAAAAAACAACACACATTCCGTTCGTCACTGCAGCACAGTCACGACTCTCTGCATACCGAGTGCACTCCGAGGTCGAGGCGCGTAGGTATAGCTCGCGTTTCGTCCGTTTGTATGAAGTCGAAATACTGTATGATCTTTATACTGTGATTAAGTTGTTGTTGAATATTGCTTCCAAAATTGCGTTAAAATTTATTGGACAACTAAATTGCTTTGTGTAAATGAGCAACTGTTTAGCAACTGGTTATGTAAGGGTGTGATCACAATAAAATTGTGATTTACGATTTAAACGAGGATTATACTAACTGCCTGAGTTTTTAACAAGATTCTGTAATACGGGCCAATCATATTATATCCATTCTAATATTATAAATTCGAAAGTAACTCTGTCTGTTACCTTTGCACACCTAAAACCACTGAACGGATTTCGATAAAATTTGGCAGAGAGATTATATTCCATCCCAGGGAAGGACAGGATAGTTTTTATCAACATACCTCGCGGTCGAAGCCGCGGGCAGAAGCTAGTAGCTACATAACACCTTCCATATTGCGGACATTCGTTGTGAATTTTGAGACTCAATTAATTTTACAAAATAAAGAGAGTAACACTAAGCAGTGACTAAATTAACGAGGCATTCCTCTCTTAATATCTACCTAATTAATTTATTATCATAGCTTTAGCCTAGTTAGCTTTAGCATATTTTCTCCTAATTATTTATTATCATAGCTTTAGCCTATAGCCTATTAACACTCGCTTTAGCCTATTTTAAACCTCACCTGTAATACTCAGAAGCCAGTTTGTAAAACCTGCCATGTACAGGGGTAACACCGTCTGCGTCTTCCAGAGTGCCCTCCAGCTGTTCAATGATCTTCTCCGTGGAGTCCAGGTCGTTTAGTTGTTCTAGGTAGATCTGGCCTTGCAGGACCTGGAAGATTAGATTATAATTCTGTAAATACATATTTGTTACGACCGCGAGTCATATTTTAATCAACATACAACTTAATACTGACCAGCAAATTGCAAAAAATGTAAGAAAACATGAATTTCGCGGACTACCTTAGCGCTTCCCCTTCTTCCCTTCTTCTTACCTTACAAAGAGCAAGAGCCTCATCGTTAGCCTTGACTTTCACCTCAATCTTCTCCAGGAACGCAATGGCATCCTTTTTGTTGGTGTACTGCTTTATCACATGTGCGACTATTTCCACCAGGGACAGGGGGTTTATTCTGGAATTATTGATACAGGAGTTAGAAATGTGTAGAAGAACATGTTTTCTAGTGGCTTGAAAATAAGGTCCGTTTTCGCACCCAAATGATCATTGAAAAGAAAAATTTACTAAAAAAGCTAACAAATGAATAAAATTGAATTTTCTGTCTGTACTTTAATTTCAAAATAACAGCCTTTTACTAAATGCATATCACACTAATATTATAAAGGCGAAAGTTTGTGTGTGTGTTTATATGTTTGTTACTTCTTCACGCTCAAATAGCTGGACCAATTTTGATAAACTTTGTTATGGAGGTAGCTGACACCCTGGATTAACATATATTATAGGTTACTTTTTGTCCCGATATTCCTACGGGATCGAAATTTATGAGGGTGAAACCGCGGGGCGCTGCTAGTAATATTATGTTACCTTTTCACGCCTAAACAACTGAACGGATTTCGATATTTGTCAGAAAGATAGATTACATCCCAGGGAAGGACATAGGATAGTTTTTATCGACATACCTCGCGGGCGAAGCCTCGGGGGTTTAAATGTCTAGTCTGCTACAAACCTACTTACAGAAATAAAATCATTTATCATATAAAAGAGTATCCTTTTCTATTCTACATTTTTGATAGTATTTTAAACAATTGCAGGGCACTTGATTCAATTCTTATGGTGCCATAAATAAGTAAAATTAGTCTGGTAAATAAATATTAACCAGTTTATATTTACCAATTATTATTTGACTTTAGAAATATGCCTTTTGTTGAAAGCTCCATAAGAGAGCCTCCAATACATGCACAAGTTACCGTGGCCTACTTGGAAAAGCTTAAATAGGCCACAGCAAGGGCAACCTCCGCAAGTGGGGGTTCATGGAAGACTCAGACCTCCAGTGTGTATGCGGTGTCTCTCCACAGTCAATGGCTCACCTCCCATCTTGCACCACATGTCCTGTCACCAGCACACGTGAGGACCTAATGGCTGCGTCAGCGAACGCTATCCGCGTTGCTGAATTTTGGGCCAAAACCAATTTCAAACACTTTATATATTTCTTCATGTTAATTTTGCAATCAACACGCTGAGATGTTGGGGATGAGGCAATCTTGTTTTTTAAAACCTTTCCTATGCAGAAATAACACTACTCTTTTACGGCATTATTTGAAACAAGCTTATGGTCAACATCATCATCTGCCTAGCCTTTTCCCAACTATGTTGGTGTCGGCTTCCGGTCTAACCGGATGCAGCTGAATACCAGTGTTTTACATGGAGCGACTACCTATCTGACCTGCACAACCCAGTTAATGGGTAATACGATACCCCTTGGTAAAACTCGTAACGACTGTCAAAGATCCACGAATGACAGCTGGGACTTCAGAGGCACGGAGGGGTCACCGTATGTAAAGATGGTCACCCGTCCACAGACCAACCGCGGCAAGCGTAGCTTAACCTGATCGATCGACCTGTGCAGCTGTTATTATTTAGCCACGGGCCCCTCTTATGGTCAACAGTGATACATAATATTTGCAGAGGTAAGGTTGTTAGAAAACAATACTTGATAATGTTGATACTGCTTTTGTCTTTGACTCTTTGTATAAGTACTTACTTGTTCTCAAAAAAGCTAAGGAAGTTGGCGTAGAGGGTGATGAGGTGGTCTCCAGTCTGCATGGATGGCTTCTCCACCAGGTCCTGGATCTGCAGCGTGAGCTGGTGCCATAGTCTGGAAAAAGTGTGTAAATAAACATTACCAAATTGAATGAACACGAATCACTAACCATAAAGTGTCTTAATAATTATTATAAGTGTTAATCTAGTTTAAGATTAGGGCAATTAAAAAAAAAATCTGAACTAATATTATAAAGAGAGAAGATTTGATTGTTACACTTTCACACTAAAAAGGCTCAATGGATTTGGATGAAATTTGGCACATGGGTCGAGCATGACCTGGAGAAGGACATAGGCTAATTTTCATCCTGGATTGCGACGTGTTAATCAATTTCTGCTGTCCAGAATATAATTCAGGTATAAACAATAGTTTGATTGCAAATTTACAGGTAAGTAACTGCCATTTTGTTACTGTGTGATGAGCACAGTGATGAGACACAATAATCTTGCAAGACACAAATAGTTCAGGGGGTTGTTGTGGACGGAAAATTATTTTCCATCCATAACAACCCTCTGAGCTATTGTGACCTATGAGGTATTGCGGTCATCTTGTGCAACTAGAATAGACCACAGAGGTTAGGTCCAACTCTTTCCACCACAATAAAAAGTGGGGTACTCAGAATACAGAAAAAAAAGGTTTAGTAAATACACAAACTTTTCAAGGCACAAAAGACCTTGTTGTGTTTTCTTTTGTTTTGGTCTTATTAGATACAAATGTTGATGAATAGCTAATTGAATGAATCATAGTGATGCCCCTTGCTCAGAAGTCAACAATAATTGATAAATTTTAAGCAAGCAAAGTGGCAGCTGTTGAAAATGCAGCGTATTATTTATCAATTACGTGAAATAGAACGTAGTAACTACTAATTAGCTGAGTTTACTACAGGAAATCGGGGAGAAGCAGGACACAAAGAGAGAAACAATGCCAGTTGCCGCGTTTCTCGTCGGAAATCTTTTAATTTGGTTGTGGGAACGAATAATTTGTTTGAAAACAAGAAGTGAATGCTCTTGAGGAGGTTGAAAGGAAGCAAAGAGGTAGAATTACAGAATTTATAACAAAACACATTGTTTTCGAGAAAGAAGGGCCAATGACACGGTGACTTTACAAGTTTGATATTACACGAAATATTTATGTAAGAAGCCGCAATACTCACTTTTTGTTGTACAGCTCCTCTAATTTAAGCCATTCTGCAGACAATTCCGGTTGAGTTGTCTGTTTGTTTGCAATAAAATCGTTTACTTCAACGTTGTAGAACTTTACGCCTGTCGCCATCTTTCAGATTTACTTGTAATGATATGAAGTTGGTTGGGAGTTGCGAACTTGTCGTAAGTTTTTTGAGACTCAAGCACAGATATTCGTATTCAGCCTTACTGAAGTGAGCTGCGTGTGATGCCATCTATTAGCGAGTAGCTGTAACTTAGTTTTTGCTTTCCGATAATAGATAGCGCACTCTTATGAAAATGTTGAAAACTAAAATCTAGCAAGTCTAGACAAGAGCGATGGACTTGATCTTGATACTTGAACCTGTATTTTACACACTGATTTTGTGACCTAACAAGTTTCTAATGCCTGCAGCTATTGTAGAAAGAAGAAACTCGCACTTGAAACTCTCTCGCCTAGTAGAAAATCGTGATTTATTGAAGAATACTTCATTTCATTGATTTATGTAGTACCTAATGACAAAATTATGCCCAGAGCGTCATTCTAGTTCAGTTTTATTGAATGATTTATAAATCTTAGAACATAAATCGTAGATTAATAGTTTAAATAAACAATTTCTAGTCATCAGAGTATTATTTTTCCAATATTTTGTGGTCGCCTTTCTGTTTGATTAAATCCAGGCTCAAATTCAGTATTTTACCTGAAGCGATTGTCATTAATTTGTATTCAACAAGGAAATTAGCAATAACTGGGCTATATCTGCCTGGTAGGTATACAGCCCTTTTTGGGGTATTGACTTGTGATGTAGGTAGGTACCTACCTATCCATTCTCATTATGTGTGATTCGTATAATAACCTATTAGGTACACAAAATTAGATAGGTAGGTATAGTAATTTTTATACCTGTAAAAACCCAATTCCAGTAGGTAGGGTATAGGTACCTATTGCATTTTATAAATGTTCAGTTGTCTCTGGTTACCAAGTCTAAAGGTCGACTCATAGTACATGATAGTTAGTGAAAGGCTAACTTTTAAAAGAGTACCTAACCGTGGAGTTTCTTGCCGGCTCTCTTCTCCATAGGGAACGACCAATTGGAACCGTGCACCTAGCTTCTGAGGTTTCATCAGTGCCCATGTAGGTTTAATGTGAAGTTAAATCATTTGAATTTGAATTACCTACCTATCTAGGATGATACAGAAAATGGATCACTGTAGGTAGGTAGGTACTAATTAAATCGTTTCAATACCTACCTAATTGAATATTATGTTAAAACTAAAAAATTCGGCTTTACTCCGTGACTGTACTAATGATGAAATTGGGCAGTGGATCCAGTCGACGACGTATTAAAAATGTGATTACGTCATTTGGACCCGCGGGTCCAGTTCGAGTGGGTCCAGCAGTTGACCAAAGACTCCTACGTAGACTTTATCAACTATTGCGTCTGTGGAGTGGACCCACATCACAAACGATGCCTCGCCTCTTGTCACGCTCTCTGTGCCTAACACCTGCACTGACCTGCACCTATGCCTGCACTATGCTTCACCTTTGCGTGGACAATGCTAATGCTGTCCACGTGACCGAATTCTGATCGATGCTTATTTACCTAAAATATAGACATCGATACGACCACGAAGAACTATTGATCAAAAACCTAGTTGTTTTATTAATTAGGTATCATATGGTTTTTTTTATTCTGTAAATAGGATATTGGAATTACTTTTACACGTCATATTATAGTAAAGGAGGCCTTTGCCCAGCAGTGGGACAGAACAGGCTAAAGGAAAAAATAATAAAAATAAGCTAAGTAGATGAGGTCGGCGTTTTGCTATCTGACTACTCTGAGTAGAAAGGCCGAAACAAACTCAGAGGTCACAGTCTCTTTTTCCAGACATAATCTTGGTCAGGTTATATGAAGATCATGTATCTTGATGTCTGAAAGTATTTTCTAACTGAACAGACAGCTGTACAGCTGGGGAGTTTGTTGCGCCACTTCTTCTCCCTAGCGAAAGCACTAGGAAGTGGTGAAGGGCGGGCGTTTTCGGGGACTGTCTTTTGTCATTTTGACATTCGAAAAGTGCTGATTATCAGCCTGATTTGCATAAATGACTTGATTTGATTTTAATTAAAGGATTTTTTGAAGAAAGTACCACACAGATTTTAGTGGACCAGTCGAGTCAGTGCAAGCATTTGACAGTAATCGAGTAGCTCAACTCAGAACTTGGTAAGTAGGTCATCACAGTCTGATGCTCAATCAACATTTGATGCTGTTTTGTTTCTTCAAAAACCATGGGTTCCCTTTTCCTTACCTAAGCCCCTATTATTTTCCGCGGCAAATCGCGGCGAAGCGGACGGATCTCCGGCGCGATCTCATGGCGGCATGGAAAGAGCGTCTGTTGCAACCCAGCGCACACCCTCACCTACCGCCTGACGCAGGTCCTCACCGGACACGGAAGTTTCGGGAGGTTCCTGCACATCATCAGGCGGGAGGAAACGCCCGGGTGTCACCATTGCCAGGATCGCCCAGAGGACACGGTGGAGCACACGGTGGAGGTCTGCCCCGCTTGGGTGGAGCACCGCCGTGTCCTCGTAGAGGCGATCGGCAGCGGCGGCGACCTCTCGCGTCCGTCCCTGGTGCAAGCCATGGTCCGGGGCGAGAGGGAGTGGGAGGCGGGACGGATGACGGAGAGAGCCTCTCGTCACAGCCGCCGCGGGAGACGCTCCGGGCGTCGGGAGCCACGGGACAACTCCCGGCCACCGTAGGCGCGGGCCTGCGGGCGGAGAGTAATGGGTAGCTCGCCGTCCGATCAGGACCAGGCCCGTGCCGGACGGCGTGTACGTGTTCCAAGCGCGCCTCAAAGAGATGTCAGCAGCAGAGAAAGGGCCCCTTAGGGCCGAAGCCTGGCGGGTCAGCGGGATTGTCCGAAAGGGTTACCGCTGGCCCGGAACATAAAGGGCTAAGGAAGGAACATGGGTGGGTTTTAGTCAGTAGGAGTCTGACACTCCCTTCCGCTCCACCCAGAGCGGGAGGGGTCATTTGATGATTTCCCATCCTAAAAAAAAAAAAAGCCCCTATTATTTGACTTTTCCTACAAACAGCTAGTAGGTACCTAATACAATTCGTAAATGTACCTATTCATTCACGGACAAACAACGCACAGTCTACACGAGAATATATACCTACTATAAGCATTAAAGTTTACATAAGAGTTCCTTATTTGTCGTTGAGCTCCTTAAGTTTTGAGTTGAGCTGCACGATTACTGACAAAAATGCTTGCATTGACTGGACAGGTCCACTCAATCTGTGTGGTTCTCTCCTCAAAAGACCATTTCAGATACCAATCTACACGGTCTTCACATGATCTGACCAAGATTATGTCTGGTCTTTTTGACTGTGACCTTTTGAGTTTGACCTTTCTTCTCAGAGTAGTCAGATAGGAAACGCCGACCTCATCTAGTTAAAAAAAATATGATTGACGTGTAAAAATATTTTTCTCGGTATTTTAAATAACTTTAATTTCGGAAGTCGGTGGCAAAAAACAAAAATACAAATCCAAAGACACCGACTTCCGAAATTAAAGTTATTTTTCACTTTATAGTGTTTTTTTGGAAGTCGGTTGTTTTTTTTGTTATTAATTAGAGCCAAAATCTGAAGTGTATGTTAGAAGTGTGTACCTAATGCCTACATAGGTACACAACTTGCAAAAGTAAAATATTAACGTCTGGGTACTGTATTTTGATTTTTTTCATAATTATTATGAAAATAAATACAAATTATAATAATACATCGAGCGTTAGAAAGAGAACCTCACACAGGTACATGAGTGTCAGAGACAATTCTCTACTTAAATCCATATTTTTTTTCTAAAACTTGTAACCTGCGGGGTGATTGCACACTAAAGTAATGCTTTCTTTTTGACAGTTCAACAAAATTCATTGCGTTATTTACGTTGCTGTGCAGACAAATTTTTCGAACATGTGAAGCAATGGATTAGCAATATCCTTCAAAATGATTTGGATTATGATTGAAAATACAATTAGGGTGGTCTACTAAGTATGGCTTCTTTCATCTCTGTTATTTTTTGACAAAAGCCGCAGCATCTTCATTGAAACTTTTAATACTAAAAACCTCCTCCTTTTTTGAAGTCGGTTAAAAAGTAAGGTAAATGGTACCTAATACAAGACCAAATAAACGCTTTAGGTATATATAGGGTGACTAATCAATTCATTCGTAACATATATCTGAAAAAAAAAAACAAATAATTTGTGGCTTCTAACTGGTGACCTCACCCTATTAGCCATTTTAGAAAACAATGAACGAAAGACAAATACATAATGTCTTTTTGATCACCAATAAACTATTAAAATTTATAGTTATTTTAATAACCAAATAAACCTACATACATTTTATAAAAAAACGTTTTACCTCTATGTAAGACTGTAGGTACATATGTGCACATTTTTTGACATAACTCAAAAACTGCTAGACCGATTTTGGAAAAAAATACATTGTTTTATAGCCTAATAAAATAGCAAAACATTGTTCTAACATAATTTTTCCATACCGTCTAAGACAGCTGGGATTATAGGCCTGTCAAAACAATGGGCTTAAAATATCGTTCGTCATAAAATAATTAATTCTTAATATTGCTATTAAAACTATTAATATTTTATAATACAAAATATCATAACATATTTTAATATTAAATTATTTGAAACCATTTATTTCGAAATATACCTATCTGTTTTTATTGCGAAATTAATTTCTCATAATTCTTTGAATATTTTTTAATAAAAATGGTATCTTAGACTGCGACAACTTTTGTTTAAAATCTTATATTATAAAAGTCGTTAACATTTTAAAAGAGTAACGGTGGAATTTCTTGCCCATTCTTTGTATTCACGAAACTACTTTTTGGAAGGGGTGACTAAGTATAATCAATTCTATTTTTTGTAAATTTTGACGTGCAAAAGTGCCTTATAAATACCTATTTGAAATAAATCATTTGACTTTGTACAAATACAAAAAAAAGCTTTACTTAGTTTAAGTTTACAAACCTTGTTTAGAAATATTGTATAATTATACCTAAACTAATATTATAAAGAGAAAATTATTGATTGTTTGTATGTTTGTTTGCTAAGCTTTTACGCTAAAACGGCTCAACGGAATTGGATGAAATTTGGCACATGGGTAGACCATGACCTGGATTGGCGCATACTTTTTATCCCGATATTCCCACGGGATCGAGACTTATGCGGGTGAAACCGCGGGGCGTAGCTAGTCAGGTATATGGCTATGGTAGGTACTTCGAATTTTAGAAAAAGTTTATTTCTCATTAAATACCAAATTATTTACAGTTAACCAATTATGGACCAAAAAAATAGCGTTAATTACGTCATCAAGTACCTGTGCACGTCTGCTTATACTTTAAAAATCAATGATGTGTCATCAGCAAGTATCATCATTTGTGGTCGGTTTTTCAGGTCGGTTTTGAGGGTAACTAAGCTTAATTTTTATTAAAATTCTTGTTCGCTGGTGTGACCCCTGTGTAAACAAACGCCCTCAATTGAGAATTATGGTTTTTTTCTAACAAAAATCTGATATTTTTTCATCGATTTTTACAATAATTGTAAAATTACTCAATTTAACCCCCATTATCTACTCTTTTTTATTACTTTAAATTATTCTCCATCGTATCAGATTTCTAAACGTAAAATACCATGTTTATAACTCAATCACAAACTGTTAAAGAAAGGCCTTGCAATCACCATACTTTAGCAGGTAAAGATCCTTTTAAATATATTTTTATTTTTTCAAATATTTTTTCCGTCGATAAAATTAAGCTATGTTTCCCTCATTTCGTTATGTGCACATTATGAAGACTCACACTGTATAATTATATTTAAAAACATAGGAATGGCCCCAATATTGAGCCCTGAGGTACTCTCATTTTGACTTTTAAACCCGATGAATTCACACCGTTAATTTGAACTTGCTGAAATCTATCATTTAAATATGATTTTATTACTGTGAAAATGAAAGCTATTCCTACTGTTAGTGCGTTACGCAATTACCCCGCAGGTATGGTAGTTGTAATGGGGATTGGGTACAATATGACACAAGGTGGACTATTTATTTTCCAATACTGTCATTAGCTATAAAAAGTATGTAACGAGAAAGTTCTTTACGTTTAATCATACGGTTCAAAAGTCAGTACTTACCTGATTGTAGTACTTACCTGATTGTATTTTTTCAATCTCAACGACACACAGCATCTTGATACGGCCACCTTTTACCGCTTCCTGATGTTGGTATAGAACAGAAAAATGGGTTTCTGGACTAACAGGCCTCCCATCTAGTGGTAAGTTACAGTTGCCTATGGTCTTCTGCAATATCAGAGAGAGTGGTGCGTTGCCATCCCTGAGACAAAGCTGAAACGTCTAACATGTTACAACAAGGCATCCCATTGTAACAGGAATATAGTGACGCTGCCTGGCTGCAGGAGTCAGGAAGGGACTCGGGGCTAAATTATAACAGCCGCACGGGTCGATCGAACGGTATGCTACGTTCGTGGATGGGTGACCATCCATTACATATCGGAACCCCTCCGTGTCTCAGCAACCTCGTTAAGCCGTTGCTCCTAGCAGTTCTTCATAGACAGTCGTAACGTGTAGTCAGAAGTCCAAAAGTCTGGCAACCATTCTTACGAAGCGTTCTCGTGTTAAACGGTAACTGGGTTGTGGAGGTCAGACAGGCAGTCCCTCCATGTAAAATATTCAGTAGCTATATACAGGGTTATTGGTAAAACATTAACAACCTCTTAATAGGTCATTGTACTCATCATTATGAACAACTTTTATTATGGGACCTCACCTGAAATCGCGAAAAAAAAATCTGCTGTTCCCTACATTTTGACGAGTTATACGAACATAAATGTAGGGAACAGCTGATTTTTTTTTCGCGATTTCAGGTTTGGTCCCATAATAAAGTTGTTAATAATGATGAGTACAATGACCTCTTATGAGGTTGTTAATGTTTTACCAATAACCCTGTATATTTAACAGTTACATATATAGTATTCAGTTGCATCCGATTAAACTTGAAGTCGTCTTCAACATGGATGGGGAAGTATCCTCCACAGGTTTCCATAGAAACACTCCGCTCGTTAAACTCGTTCTGAATATCATTATGGCTTTCCACAATCTTTACCAGGTTGTTTGTTCATAGAATTTTTATTGAAACCGTTGTTCCAAGTTAGTTACTTGGGATCGGCCATAAATGGTTTTCTCTTTTTTTATCCCTTCTCAGCCGTCACGTTATCATTCACTGCCTCTTCAATCCATCTCTTTCTTGGTCTTCTTTCTCCATCCATGTTTCAGTGGCGAAGGTTCCATACAACTCGATTCCTACTGGATTCCCTTTGAAAAATGGCACAGTCAGTAATCTATAGACAAATCATATTAAAGATGTCTACTCCAGCTTCCTCTTACAAAAATTGACCCTTCGCTACTGCTATGTTTTATATTCATCACTCTTTTATTCAAATGCTTCTCGTCCCTCTTCATTACGTTCCCATTCCAGGACATAATTACTCCCACTGGAGCCATCGCCACTTCCAAGCTTCATCAAACTTGAAATAATTTCTTACTTTATCCATTCTCGTCACTCTACCATCCTTCTCTACATTCTCATCTCCGCTACCATGAAATCTTCTTTAATCTCTCTTGGTACAACCAAATGCATGGATGTGGAGCATCCTGTGTAGCCCTGCTACCTACCGATGCTTATTGGAAAATCTGTCCATCACGACATGAGAGATCAAAATTCGCAGACAGGGAGATGCTAATCCTCTTGACATTATCCCATATTTTTCCGACACCACACTTGTTTAAATAGTGGTAGACCTCGTTGTAAAAGAAGGCTCGTGGCTAAGTAATAACTGCCGCACGGGTCGATCGATCAGGTTAAGCTACTTTTCCCCCCGGATGGTCCGTGGATGAGTGACCATCTTTACATACCAAGACCCCTCCGTGGCTCGGGAAGCACGTTAAGCCGTTCGTCCCGGCTGTCATTCGTAGATCTTTTACAGTCGTTACGGGTAGTCAGTACCCGTCTGACTACCCGTCAGAACCCTGAAAGTCTGACAACCAGTCTTACGAAGGGGTATCGTATTATCCAGTAGGTAACTGGGTTGTGGAGATCAGATAGGCAGTCGCTCCATGTAAAATACTGGTATTCAGCTGCATCCAATCAGACTGGAAGCCAACCCCAACATAGTTGGGAAAGGCTAGGCAGATGATGACCTCTTTGTAATTAGAGTTCATCCAAGAATGTAGACTCTACCACCTTACCTATGTCTAACTCGTAGCAGCGTTGCTATGCACAGTTTGTCTCAAGAAGAACAGAAAGAAATTTAGGTGGCAGTGACTATGCTCCTTCCACCCTGCCCTCTGTGTCCCAAAACTTGCAGACAAAGTGACCTCTGCGCTGATGACGTCATGGAAGTGGTGAATTTTGGGCCAACAAGGTCTGAGAAAAGCTGTGCATTTACCATCAGATGGGCCACCCGCTTTTTTTCCATCCAATTCATCATCGTCATCATCATCTTCCTCTCCTTGTCCCATGTTACTTGGGGTCGGTGCCACAGGTTTTCTTTTTCCATTCTCCCCTGTCGACCGTCACGCTATCATTCACTCCCTTCTCTTTCATATCATACCTCACACTGGTACAGGAGTCGTCATCATCGTCCTCTCCTTGTCCCATGTTACTTGGGGTTGGCGCAACACGTTTTCTTTTCCCATTCTCCCTGTCAACTTTCACGCTATTATTCACTCCCTTCTCTTTCATATCATTCCTCACACCGGTGACAGGCGTCGTCATCATCATTCTCACTTGTCCCACGTTACTTGGTATCGGCGCCACAGGTTTTCTTTTTCCATTCTCCCCTGTCAACCGTCACGCTATCATTCACTCCCTTCTCTTTCATATCATTCCTCACACTGGTGACAGAAGTCTTCATCGTCTTCCTCTCCTTGTCCCATGTTACTTGGGGTCGGTGCCACAGGTTTTCTTTTTCCATTCTCCCCTGTCGACCGTCACGCTATCATTCACTCCCTTCTCTTTCATATCATTCCTCACACTGGTGACAGGAGTCTTCATCATCTTCCTCTTCTTGTCCCATGTTACTTGGGGTTGGTGCAACACGTTTTCTTCTTCCATTATCTCTCCAAACGTCACGCTATCATTCACTCCCTTCTCTTTTATATCATTCCTCACACTGGTGACAGGAGTCTTCATCATCTTCCTCTCCTTGTCCCATGTTACTTGGGGTTGGTGCAACACGTTTTCTTCTTCCATTATCTCTCCAAACGTCACGCTATCATTCACTCCCTTCTCTTTTATATCATTCCTCACACTGGTGACAGGAGTCTTCATCATCTTCCTCTCCTTGTCCCATGTTACTTGGGGTTGGTGCAACACGTTTTCTTCTTCCATTATCTCTCCAAACGTCACGCTATCATTCACTCCCTTCTCTTTCATATAATTCCCCACATTGGTGACAGGAGTCGTCATCATCTTCCTCTCCTTGTCCCATGTTACTTGGGGTTGGTGCAACACGTTTTTATCTTCCATTATCTCTCCATCCGTCACGCTATGATTCACTCCCTTCTCTTTCATATCATTCCTCACATTGGTGACAGGAGTCATCATTATCTTCCTCTCCTTGTCCCATGTTACTTGGGGTTGGCGCAACACGTTTTCTTCTTCAATTCCCCTGTCAACCTTCACGCTATCATTCACTACCTTCTCTTTCATATCATTCCTCACACTGGTGACAGGAGTCGTCATCGTTATCATCTTCCTCTCCTTGTTCCATGTTATTTGGAGTTGGTGCAACACGTTTTTACCTTCCATTATCTCTCCAACCGTCACGCTATCATTCACTTCCTTCTCATTCGTGTCATTCATCAAATGGATGAATTGTATTCATCCATCTTTTATGCATGGATGGCAAAGAGTCCGGTAGCCTATTTTTTGCTAGAACCACTTTTATATTTGTCTTTTAACAGCCATAAAACTACTATCCTAGACTTTAATCTTAATTTCTAGATTGTTACAGAAATAGCAACACATAAGCTATATACATTGATCTAGACAAACAGATAAACTGGCTGTATAGTCACAGTATTTGCCTTAGATGGTTGAAATTTATAGAAAAAAATAAAGATAGGTCATACTTACCTATTTTTAAAAACGGAAGACATGATTTTCTAAATGAGAATATGGTTTTTAAATTGTATTTTAAAAAAAGGTACTTAATTTAAAATAAAATTTCAAAAAAATAATAAATATTTTGTTTAAAACTTTTTTTATAAGATAATATTATGGTAAAGTTGTTTTATAAAGGTAGGTAGTTAGCTGTGATATGTATACCTACGGATATTGATGCCTCTTTTAGGCGTAACTCGTAGCTAGCAGCGTGGTACAAGGTTACCGTACGTTGGCGCGTCGGCCCGCCATTTCTGCCAAGCAAGCCGCGCGCGCGCCACATCCCGCCACCGATAACCACAAGCTCCCGTAACCCCATCCCTAAACAACCCTTAACAACCGCCCGCAAACTGACCAACCTTCCCAAAAAATATCACAACTTTAAAAAATAATATTTAAAAAGATAGCCCTTCATTCCAACCAAACCCTTTGAAATTTTAAATTCAAAATAAACCGTGTTTTCTAAAGTTATTTTTCTTGTAAATTCGCTGGTTTGCCGCGAGATTAGGGCCACGTGTTTGAGTCAGTCTTATACAAGTTTCTGATACACGGTTTGACTTTTCGGTCCCTTATCTAGGTAGTGATCCATATTTATCGTATGTTTTATTATCATTTGAGTGTTAAAAGTGTTTTGGTTATTGGTGGCAGGGCGCGCGTGTGCCGGCCCGGTTGTCTGTAGGCCTAAATTTGCGGCTAGCGCGCCGATCCGCGAAAATTTTGCACAAATAACTAAGGTTTGATCCTAATAAGATTCTTATAGGCCTATTTGGAAAATTGTAGTTTTGTGCTCCAAATTTATTCCATTTTATGATTAAAAGACATTTTTGATGAATTTTCAAGTGTTTATATGTTTTTTTTACGATTATGTGAAGTGACTGTGTGCCCACGCGCGGAGGCGTGATTTCAAATTTATGTGACTCTTTAAAATGGATTTTTCTTCGTGATTCCACTTGAAAATGTGAGTATTAGTGTTATTTTACCTTAATTGACATTTATTAGTAAGAAAACAATACACTTTAAAGGGTTTGTTTAACAATTCCTTGCAAAAAATGGTTTTGGCGCGCGAACTCACGAAAAAGTTGCTAAAACCGCGAAAAACTTTCAAAAATCGCTGAAAAAATGTTAAATATAAGTTAATCTGTGTATATTCTACCTGAATTATAAAGAATTGATTTATTTCGTTATTGTTTTGAGGTAGAAAATTTACCTCAAAGTTCGCGTGCCTATCAAAATCACTTCCGCGCGGAATTCCATTGTTTTAAGGCTTATAACCGCTTAGTAAGTCCTTAATCTCCTTAGAATGAGAATAAATTGTAAATAAAAATAATTAATTTCACGTATATTATATTAATATTAGGAGGTATATCAATTTAGTGTATTAAAATAGCCTAATCAAAGAGAAATCTTGATTTGTACAGTTTCTCGGCTCTGCCGTAATCTTTTAGATATAAAACAAACAAAAAGTATTGTTAAACATACAAGAAAAACAATAAAAATGAAGTCCTTGACAAACCCTTTATTATTATGTAGAAAAATACGTTTAAATAATTGTCCAGGCTTTTTAATGAAGCTTTAAAGCATTGTCAATAAAATCGGCAATAACTTTAGGCTATTACAACTTTTAAATACCATAAACAACTATAAATACAAGCGTAATTTTTAATTTTCAAAATTTTAATGTTTAGGCGTATTTAAAATAACAGTTTTTCTTTTAAATTGTTTTTAAAATCCCATAAATGCTCTAAGAATGGGTTTCTTAACAGATGTTGAAGAACTTTTTAATTTCTCCTTAGCAAGACTTAGGCCTAAAGTTTTAAACCATATTTTGCACATTTATAAGCACATATGGTTTAAATTTAAAAAAAATCTTATAAATACGTATTTAGATATCACTTACATTTAGTTATAAACATAGCATATAGGTTTAGAAATTAAAATTAATTATATCTCATCCCATTTCTGGCCCCTATATCGGAACACGGCTGTTTAGGAGGGTTAATTTTGAAATACGCATTTAAAACCGTCGTTTGATACACATTATGTTAACTTTTCCCAAAATTGCATTATGTTGAGTCAAAAAGTCCAATTTGTGGTCAAGACCTAGTCGTTTCTACCTAAGGAGTTCTCGGACTGAAATGGGAATTAAGACCAAGAAGGTTGATTTAATTCCAATTTTACTACTGTCAAAATAGTCTCCATAAATTGGGACTTTAAAAACATATTAAATTAGAATTAAATAGACCACAGTATAGTTGGGAAAAGGCTACGCAGATGATGAACAGATAGACCAGTAGAGATGCTCTAATTGAAGTCTGGCATACCCTGGACTGTCAGCCCTGCAACCACCTTGCTGTTGCTTGTTACCACGACATGAGCATTTTTCTGGATGAAAGGTACCCTATGTCCGTTTCTGTACACCTGACAACGTATATGCAAAATTTCAGGATGATCGGTTTAGTGAAGAAGAAGGAGTTTGTCTGTGATAGCAAAATTATTTAAGTATTACAAATATTTCTCGAAGCAATAATGAAGATTCTAGTTGATATCTTATGCTTATTGATTCAAACTAAATTACCGTATTTATTGTGCTAAATTTACCTTATTAGGAAAAGTCCAAAATTACCTTTTTTATTTGGACTAATAATTATGGTGAAATGTCTGGTAAATCCACTCTTATATAGGTGCTTTTGTTACTATGGCAACCTACGATATTTCTAGCCTTTGATTTTAATTTACCTATCAATGACTATTTTTTTACCTATCATGTCATGTCTTTGACTTGCCAGGTTTATAAGTAGGTACCAATACATTAATTTATTTTTGCATGACCTTTAGAAATAGGCAAAAATATTAATAAAAAGTATAAAGAAATACATATTTGATGATCACCAAAATACTGATAAACAATTTAATAAAACAAAAACCAATAGAAACATTTTGAACACGTTTTGTGCCTAGAAAAGTATCGACAGTACCAAAATGGTATGTATAGGATATCGGGATCACATTTACGTCTTATAAAAAAAAATAAGCTAGAATGATAGAGTCGACCTTTCCTATTTGACTACCCCTGACAAGAAATGACGAAACAAACTCAGGGGTCACGGTCAATAGTAGGTATAAGTACCTATATTCTGGTATAAAATTCACTACTTATATTATTTTTAGTGTAGGTAAATAGAAGGACCTAAATCACTTGCATTTTAAAACAAAACATCAAAGGATTGTAACGATTTTATTAAAATTATACTATTTATTTATTTAAAAAAAATATCTCTAGGTGTAGTGGGGCGAATTTTAATTATAAAAAGAAATTAAGTAATAAAAATCCATTCTGTAACCATAAAATGGTTAGAGGTAAAAATTGGTTTACCTTGGAAAGTAGATAATTTAAAAACCAGGCCACAAATCAAAAAAAGTCTTTTGTAAAGTTAAAATTGATTTGAAACTACCAATCCAGGAATTTCTCGATCATTGTCTTTCAAAATAGACTAATATAAGCAAATGAAATATTTATTTCCGTGAGTAGATCTTTTAAGACACTTTTACAGGTAAATTTTTTGGTCAATATTTTGAAACTAGATGGCGCTGCCATTTCCTAGGTGACTGTCACTGAGAAGAAATGCTAAAACAAACTCAAAGATCATGGCCTGTTTTAAAGTCCTAGGATTTTTTTGAGACTATAAACATTGACACTGAGATGTCTACGATATAGGTACTATTTAGGTTTTATTGAACCTACCACATAACAACAACTAAAAATATCCATACAACTGAGAAATAAAATAAATCAGTGAAAAACAAATAAAAAAATGTACGCTTGTAGATGCAAATAAGTGCTAGACTGTCGTGTCAGACTAGAATCTAGAATTTTTGGGGTTATAAATAGCACGTGCTCGATCTTGACTAGATTGTAGCCGCTTCTGGGTACTATTGCTAGGTAGACGAAATGTTGTAGGTATTAAAAAAAAAACGATAATCAAAATGAGGTTGGAACAAAAACCTACCTATTTAAAAAAAAAAGGTGTCCATAGAGTTTCATGTGTGTAGGTACCATATTCTTCTCCATAGGAATTTGGTCTACCTTTTGAAAGATGTCTCTAGACAAGTGCCTAGTTAAAAAAGTTTACATGAAAATAAATAAATTATGAATTTGTGAAGTCTATTCCTACAAGTTGTATCTAATTGGAATAACTGAAAAGCTGTAAATTGTTTCTTTAGATTCATAGTAGATACGACGTAGAATCAAATACATACTACCTATCGTTTTTAATTAGATAAGTTATTTTCTTACTAAATCATATTTTTCATAGAACAAGACATTATCTATTTGAACAATTAATAGGACACCAAAAAAAAGTACTTAGGTATAGAAAATAAATAGGTAACCAACTGGCCATAACAATTAATTACAATATACAAATTAGTTGTGGTTTCCGAAGTTTTGAGTTATTTTAGTATTAAAATTAATTACCCATGGAGTTTCTTGACCATTCTTCTCCATACGAAACTATCTTTGGAAGAGGCGACTGGAATCAATTCCACACTGAAAAAGCAATACGCCGTACGGCATTTCATACAAACTTTCAAGCCCTTATTTTTCAAAATTAATGAACCGATTTTAATGAAACTTCTTAAGCTTGCAGGATACAAAGGCTAAAAAGTTAATAGAGAACATTTTCGAAATGTTCTCTATTATTATAAAAAAGATAACTGGAAATCTCTATTTCTATGGAAAATTTAAAATCGGTCTAATCTGGCTGTAACACTATTTTTTCGAAAATGTTCTCTATTAACTTTTTAGACCTTTCAATCCTGCTTATGCGCATGAAGTTTAATTAAAATCGGTTCATTCATTTCGAAAAATAAGGGCTTGAAAGTTTGTATGAAATGCTGTACGGCTGCGTAAACGCTCATAAAACGATTTCATTAAGACTTACTGACTTTATACAGTAAGAAGAAATGTTTGAAAACAGTAAAAGACAAAACAATAACTTTTCGTGATTAAACATTTACTGAAAAAAACAAAAAAAAAACTGGCCAAGTGCGAGTTGGACTCGCACACGAAGGGTTCCGTACCACAAGGCAAAAACACCGAAAAAAACACGTTTGTTGTATGGGAGCCAACCCTTAAATATTTATTTTGTTTTTAGTATTTGTTGTAATAGCGGCAACAGAAATACATAATTTGTGAAAATTTCAACAGTCTAGCTATCGCGCTTCTTGAGATACAGCCTGGTGACAGACAGACGGACGGACGGACAGACGGACGGACAGACAGCGAAGTCTTAGTAATAGGGTCCCGTTTTTACCCTTTGGGTACGGAACCCTAAAAAGGAAAACCACCCCAAGTCAATTTCAATGATTTGAATGATATCACCAAATGAATAAAACAATTAATTTTGTGACCTTTTAGCTACTTAAAACGTTAAAGTTTACTGTCATGACAACATTGTGCCTCGAGCTTTAACTGTTTTCGGATCAGTAAAAAATACTGTTTTGAACGTTAGGCTGAATATGAAACTATTTAAAGCAGTTCAGATCAATGTTTTTTCATTTGTATTTAACTGCTTATTTCTTTTAGTGTATTTTCTTATAAATTTTGACGTTCAAAAGTGCCTTGTATGTGCCTACATAAATGATTTGACTTTGACTTCATCGAATAGCTCTTTTCCAAAGGCTTGTGTTCAAACGCCTACCAGAAAAGTACCTATTTTACTAGCAAATAATTCGAAATACCTGCCCAGAATGGATAAATGGTCACCAAATTGTGTTAAGTATTGTAGAAATGAACCTATTTTTTCCTTTTTAGGGTTCCGTACCCAAAGGGTAAAAACGGAACCCTATTACTAAGACTTCGCTGTCCGTCCGTCCGTCCGTCCGTCCGTCTGTCTGTCTGTCTGTCACCAGGCTGTATCTCAAGAACCGCGGTAGCTAGACAGTTGAAATTTTCACAGATGATGTATTTCTGTTGCCGCTATAACAACAAATACTAAAAACAAAATAAAATAAATATTTAAGGGGGGCTCCCATACAACAAACGTGTTTTTTTCGGCGTTTTGCCTTGTGGTACGGAACCCTTCGTGTGCGAGTCCGACTCGCACTTGGCCAGTTTTTTATTCTATGCCACATCATATGTCGACGGAGTCCCGCTTCGCGGGCCCCCTATTTCTGTGTAAAGGGTTTAAAGTAACCAAACCTAACCTCGGGGTGCCCTTCGCTCGCTTTGCATCCTATACGTCGCCATCATTTTGGGTATTAATGTTACTATTTCAGGGAAACAAGATTTGGTGACCATTTATCCATTTTAGGAGGTTCCAAAATTATTTTGGTGAGCATTTAAAATATATCCTTTTCCAAAACCTAGTAATAGAGAGTGCCCTCCAAAAATTAGTTGATTTTTCCAGTTCAGCCATGGTGCCACATTATAAAAAAAAAAAAAACGGTAATCCAATGGGAATAAGTACCTTATTATTTCTTTAACCACACAAATGTACAGAGGCGGACTTAATACCTTATGCATTTTCTACTAGCTAACCTTTAGGTGATGTAGAGACAAACAGTGGTAGGTGCAAACATGAAAATTGAGGAAAAATATATCTATAATATATTTTTTTATTATGTTTTATGTTAAGAGGGCTGATTTTTCAATCGACAGATCAGATATTTTTTATTCGTGGAATAAAATTGACGTCTGACAGATCTTGTATGGAAGAACTGTCAAAAATTCAAAATTATTCCTCGGATAAAATTATCTGGCGTTGGAAAAATCAGCCCTTAGTCAATAAAAACGTTATAGAGTACAATTCAAACATTTGAAACTAGAATTTTAAATCATAATGCCACAATCACAGCTGATGTGGAAAAATGTCTACTATAACTTTTAGAGGACACTAGATAAGTCTCTTAAACATTCTACAAAAAAATAATAATTCAATAAAAAAAAAAGTAGATACTTACCTACGCCATTGTAAAAATCAACAAACGACACAAAACTAAAAATAAACCAATTACAGTCGGTCAGTCAGAAAGATGAAGCTAGTTGCCCATTCCAAAGCGTAATAAGTAGGTACCTATGGAGAAGAACGGGTAAGAAACTCCACGGACACTCTTTCAAATCAAAATAATATGGTTAGAAAGTAAAAAACTTTGGAATGCAATTTCATTGACATTGAAACAATATTGATATGACAGGCCCTGTATTGTTTTCATACACACGGAATTTGATCCGCGAAAGCCTTTAAAGTGTTTGATTTCCGACACTTGGTCAAAAATTATCAATGCTATAATTACGATATAATTCTTTCGTCATAGGATTCCTTATGTCAATTTAGTAGTTGTAAATCGTTGTCAATTAGAAAGAAAGAAAGAGAACCGGCCAAGGGTTCCGTACCACAAGGCAAAACCGCCGAAAAAAACACTTTTGTTGTGTGGAAGCCCCCCTTAAATATTTATTTTATCCTGTTTGTAGTATTTTTTGTTAGAGCGGCAACCGAAATACATCATCTGTGAACATTTCAACTGTCTGGCTATCACGGTTCATGAGATACAGCCTGGTGACAGACAGACAGACAGACAGACGGACGGTGGTGTCTTAGTAACAGGGTCCTGTTTTTAACCTTTGGGAACGGAACCCTAAAAAGTAGTTATTAATTGGAACTGGCACAGAAAGATAAATGAAATGAATTGTTCATTCTGTAAATAGGATATCGACATTAAACATCATCAAGTTACTGGGTGTCGCGACATTTCTGGGTATTCCTTTTATCCACCCCAGTAAATCCACCCTAAGGTGGATACGCGCAACGCATGTCCGAGAATCCACCCTAAACCTTTAAATTAAACGTCATAAAAAAATAAGCTACTGGGAGTCGACATTTCCGGGTATTCCGTTTATCCACCCCAGTAAATCCACCCAAAGGTGAATACGCGGAAACGCATGTCCGATAATCCACCCTAGGCCTTTAAATTCCGTATATCCACCTAGGCCTAGGGTGGATTCTCGGACATGCGTTACGCGTATCCACCTTCGGGTGGATTTTTTTGGGTGGATAAACGGAATAACCCAACATTTCCCATCTGACTAGCCCTGGGAAAAATGGCGAAAACTGCACCCCCTGAGTTGGTTACAAAGTCTCTTTTAAAGTCCAGACATAATCATAACCTCACAAACTTATTACAGTGAGATAATCATAGAAAAGTAAAAACAACGGAATATAGAAAAAAACGTCTTGTACAGTCAACAGCAAAAGTAGATGATCAAAATCAGAAATTCAATACTAATGAACGGAGTTCGCGTCAGAACTGTGTGGCGTCGAAGTACTATTACTTAGAAAACTTATTAAGTAGAATACATTTGAATCACTTCGACGCCACACAGTTCTGACGCGAACTCCGTTAATTAGTATTGAATTTCTGACTTTGATCATCTACTTTTGCTGTTGACTGTACATACAAGGCCAAAAAATCACACTAATATTATAAAGGCAAAAAGTTTGTGAGTTTGTGTGTGTGTTTATATGTTTGTTACTTCTTCACGCTGAAACGGCTGGACCTGGTTGCATGGAGGTAGCTGGACACCCTGGATTAACATATAGGCTACTTTTTATCCCACTATTCCCACGGGATCGACACTCACGCGGGTGAAACCGCGGGGCGCAGCTAGTATATAATATAGTAAAGAAACATTGTTCTTGTTCACCAAAATATATAATAATTATAGTAAAGAAACATTGTTCTTGTTCACCAAAATATATAATAATTATGGTAAAGAAACATTGTTTTTGTACAACAAAATATATAATAATTATAGTTAAGAAACATTGTTCTTGTTCACCAAAATATATAATAATCTATACATATAAAAGAAAGTCTGTTAGTTACACCACTTATAACTCAAGAACGCCTGAACCGATTTGGCTGAAAATTTGTAGGGAGGTAGCTTAGAGCCAGGAGACGGACATAGGATACTTTTTTTTTTTTTTTTTTATAGTAGGAGTAGGGTAGGAGTAGGGTAGAAGTAGGGTAGGAGTAGTGTAGGAGTAGGGTAGGAGTAGTGTGGGAGTAGGGTAGGAGTTGGGTAGGAGTAGTGTAGGAGCAAAACAACGTTTGCCGGGTCAGCTAGTTATATATATAGTAAAGAAACATTTTTCTTGTTCACCAAAATTTCGCTAGTTATAATTTTGGGGGGACGTCATCATCATCTGCCTACCTTTTTCCAACTAAGTTGGGGTCGGCTTCCAGTCTTAACAGATGCAGCTGAATCAGTATTGTACATACATGAAGCGACTGCTTATCTGACCTCCACAACCCTGTTACTGGGTAGGTAACACGATACCACGCGGTAAGAATGGGGGGAGCAAAAAATCTGAAACGAATTTGGTCGAGCCAAACTTTTAAGCCAAGTATAAGTCACGTTGGGTGATGATTAGACAAGCAGTAATAGGCTATTTGACTGGTTTCTGATAACCATCTCAGATTATTTAATGGTGTCTAACGAGCCCACAAAAACCTATTACTTCAAATTGCATAATGTATTTCTTTTAAAAAATAGTAAATAAAAATGTACTGTTTAAATAAGCCGCCAAAACACTATCTTTAACAATATGGCGTCGTGACGTCACGATTCACGTAAACAAACGTTGAAACGGTCGAGATACTAGACAAAAGTCATCTGTTCTGTCAACGATAGACAGAAATTTACTAAATCATGACGTCATCTTAAGTTCAGCCAATCCAGACCGTTTTCGATTACGTGGCGCCAGATTTAAAAAGATGAAGTTATTTCGGGATTTTTTTTATATATAATACATTGTTTTGTAGTAAAATTAATGCAAATCGATTTTAAAAGCGATAATCTATACGAGTGTCAATAATTACGACCTTATTTTTTACATTGTCAAATAGCCTATTGTATAAATCATAGCACATACTATGGGGACTTAAAAGCAAAAAAAGATAATTCCAAGAAATTATACAGATAGTGAAAAAATTATACAGATATAGAAAAATTAACTGAAGTAAAAAAAAAACCAGTCAAGTGCGAGTCGGACTCGCGCACCGAGGGTTCTGTACATGTAACTACAAATTAACGGTTTTGTTCCGTTTGTGTTTTATTTTTACTTCTGTCGACACTCCTGGAGTGCCCTTTTTTTTTGGTTTTAGGACGTATGCCGGTTTCCTCACGAGCGACGCTTTCCTTCACCCTGTAGGGTGCTATGAAGGCAACATTAAAAACACATCTATAGATTTTTTTAAGTTTCGTTTTTAGCCACGTGCTTTTTAGGGTTCCGTACCCAAAGGGTAAGAACGGGATCCTATTACTAAGAATCCACTGTACGTCTGTCACCAGGCTGTATCTCATGAACTGTGATAGTTAGACAGATGAAATTTTAACAGATGATGTATTTCGGTTGCCGCTCTATCAAAAAATACTAAAAACAGAATAAAATAAATATTTAAGGGGGGCTCCCATACAACAAACGTGTTTTTTTCGGCGTTTTTGCCTTGTGGTACGGAACCCTTCGTGTGCGAGTCCGACTCGCACTTGCCAAGTTTTTATTAAAAGGAATTTTGGTTTTGTAAGTACATACATAAATAATAAAATAAAACAAATATTTATCTAAAACCTCAAGGGAGCCTAGGTCAACTCGTCACGTGACCAGAGGGCTGGCCTATTTCTTGGCCAAAGAATCAGCATCGCCATACAACGTGGCCATGCTGCCAGCCTTTTAGGAACTTACCCATATTCCAATATCTTGGTTTCCATATCCTGCAATAGTCCTACACCAACCGGGGGTTGTCCTTGGGTGCACTTGCATAGTGCGAACAGAGATAATCGTTGCGACCTCATTTCATTGAAAGCTTCTAACCGGCCTGTACGAGTTGGCTTCGACCCCTGGTAGGTACACCTGCCAAGGTCCGGGACCCTCAAGATATGTCAAAGGCAATTTCTTTAATTCCAGTTGTATTTAATATTCTATAAAGTTTTTATTTTATCCTATATCTACTTATTAGCACGTGCTATTTTAGGACACATATATATGTGAATAAAATTATTATACCAATTAGCCATATAAAATTTGATTAGCTAATTATCATAAATGCCTCACTGTCACAGTCCTTGGAAGCTGGCCGGTTATATTTGTCTCTGGTTTAAAAAGTAAAAATACCGTAGATGAAGTTTTCCCGCTCTTTTCAAAGGAACTTTTATGTTTTTTTTTTTCAAGCAATTTAATTTGTTTATCACAATAATTATTTTGTTACGGTTTATTTCAACAAGAAGGAGTATTCATAGATACAACGTTAAAGCGGTTTTTTCTGCATCGGTTTTATTCTGCAGCAGTCCACTGCTGGAGATAGGTCCTAATTAGCATGGCACGGATTTCGATCTTCACTTACAACCAAATCATCATCTGCCCGGATGCAGCTGAATACCAGTATTTTACATGGAGCGACTGCCTATCTGACCTCCACAACCCAGTTACCGGGTAATACGATACGATACGTAAGACTGGTTATGGAGACGACTGTCAAAGATCCACGAATGACAGCCGGGACCAACGGCTTAACGTGCTTTTCGAGGCATGGAGGGGTCACGGTATGTAAAGATCCACCACCCATCCACAGACCAACCAAGGCAAGCGTAGCTTCACCTGATCGATTGACCTGTGCGGCTGTTATTATTTAGCCTGATTAGGTTAGCTTATTATTACGGTGGTGGAGGTAACTGTCTAGGTTTCAGATGCTCGCGAAGGCTATTCTAATGCACACCTTCTACTAACAGTTCAGTCCGTTGAACCTGCCTATGACGTCACTATGACGTCACCAAATCGTAGATATTTTTTTCTCTTAGCACTAACATCCGTATGTTTTTTAGATCAATTTAAATAGTGTCTATCGTAATCTGTATTCACGCTTATTTTTAGGGGTCCGTTGGTACTAAAAGGTACCTACATAAAAGGGTTTCTATTACTGTACGAGACTTATGAAAGTGGGAAAATGTGGGTCAGTATAACGCTTCAGAAGATACTGTCTTTCCATAGTTATTTTATCTGTGAGGGCAGCAACCCCAATAGTAATGAAGATCGCAGTGATTTTAACAGCTGTGTTGAAAAATCATAAGTAAAATCAACTGTGAAAGGACTGTCCTGGCGTGGTTTAATGAAAAAAAAACCCAGCGATTTGAGAACCTCCTCCTTTTTGAAGTCGGTTAAAAATTGTACCTTGCTTTACTTTAAAACTTTAAATGTACGCGTCCGTCAGTCATTTAAGAGTTTGCCTCATCTATAATTATCCACTAAGAAAGGGTTTTTCGAAATTCCACCCCTAAGAGGGTGAATGAGGGGAGGGTGAAATTTCACGCGGACGAAGTCGCGGGCAGAAGCTAGTGTAACGATAAGAGAGCAAAACAAAAAGAGAGTAGCATAATCAGCCTATAATGTTCCCACTGCTATGACACGGGCCTCCTCTCTGTGAGAGGGAGTGGGCCGTAATCCACCACGCAGGCCCAGTGCGGGTTGGTGGATATCACATGTGTGTATCGATTTTTTTGGTTCTAAGACATGCCGGTTTCCTCACGATGTTTTCCTTCACCGTTTTTGAAAGCAGTGGTGATGAAATAAATTACACAACTGAAAGTGTTGTAGCAACAATCTTGTCAAGTAAAAAATAAAATATTACGTACGGAACCAGCATAGATTTTCTATGATTTATACTTGGCCGATTTTTGGCAGTTTCACCTTTGACCGTTCATTGTAACGACCATTAGCAGGCCCGTGTCTGAAATTAAGATAAATAGGCATGATTTGTAAGATCACGCCTGTATTTCATAAGGGGGTAGGCAAAGGTATTATTACACCCACATATCGCCAGCTATGTACAATCTGTCAAATTTTTAACTTGTCAGATTTTTTACTTTATTGCTAAAACATTAGGTTCAAGGTTGATTGGGAAAATTTTACAGTTTCGGGTAGCTACAGCCGCACAGGTTGATCGTTCAGGTTAAGCTACGCTTGCCGCGGTTGATCTGTGGATGGGTGACCAGCTTCACATGTACCGAGACCCCTCCGTGCATCGGAAAACACGTTAAGCCCAACTGGTCCCGGCTGTCATTCGTGGATCTTCGACCGTCGTTACGGGTAGTCAGAAGCCCGAAAGTCTGACAACCAGTTTTACCAAAGGGTATTATTGTATTGAAATGAAATGATTTTATTTTGTAAGTAGGTTTGTACAAACACTTTTACACGTCAATCATGTTTTTTTAAAACTAGATGAAGTCGGCGTTTCCTATCTGACTACTCTGAGAAGAAAGGCCGAAACAAACTCAGAGGTCACAGTCTCTTTTAAAGTCCAGACATAATCTTGGTCAGGTTATTATGAAGACCATGTAGATCGATGTCTGAGGTGGTCTTTTGAGGAAAGAACCACACAGATTGAGAGGACCTGTCCAGTCAGTGCACGCATTTGTCAAAAATCGTGCAGCTCAACTCAAGACTTAAGGAGCTCAACGATTCGACGAACAATACCAAAGAAAGGACATTTGGGTAGGCCACATAAATAACTCAAACTGCCAGACCAAACAAAAAACAGAACAGAGAGAATAATAAAAAAAAATATATATATGTAAAATGACCCACATCGTCTTCACATTCATTATCCAGTAACTGTGGGTTGTGGAGGTCAGATAGGCAGTCGCTCCATGTAAAATACTGGTATTCAGCTGCATCCGGTTAGACTGGAAGCCGGCCCCAACATGTTGGGAAAAGGTAGGCAGATGATGAATTTCTCAGCCTCAGCCCGGAGTCTGGATTCGTGCCCAGTTGATGGCAATAGGCTCGCCCCCTATTACATGGGACTTACACATAACTGGTGAAATGTTGGTGTAATACAGGTATTGTTGTGCTAACCCCTCGAAGAATACAGGCGTTATGATACGTCATGTTGTTTAAAATAGTTAAATAGAAATAAATTATAAGTCACCCTTCAATTATCTAGTTTCTAATAGGGCAAGCCATAAAATTTTCCCCTAAATATAGGGTCTTATGACATTCCCTATTTACTGTATGATCCCTATGAACATAATTATATTAAAAAATAGACAAATAGAAATAGATGTCGATAGACCAACCCTAATTTATACCACAAAATAATATGCAAATTAGAAAAAGTTCACATACGGTACTCTTCATTTAAATTCACCCCAATTTACATTTAAATGTAAATCTTACCTGTTTTCTAGTACAAGTTTAATTTAAAGTATGGGATTGACCTTGGAGATGTATAAGGTCAAGTTTTAGCCCTTTTGACAAGGATTAGGGTGGTCTAAGGTCATCAAGGTTAGATTGTCACTTTCTTAAAAAGGGTTAGATAAAATAAAGATAATAAATATTCATTTATTAAAATGGTTATTAATACGAACTCTTTCTGCACGATGACTTCACAGTTTTCATTCTCGTTTTGTATGGATACAGATCAGAATATTTTAGATTAAAGTACGTGGTCGTATTTTGAGATTTCTCATGAAGAATTATTATTTATAATGATTTGGTTATTGTGCCAAAAGAATAAGCTGGTGAGTTCTTGCTGCTGCCATGCTGGAGTCTAACAAGCTTTATGATTGTGGCTATTTTTAGTTGTTTATTCTTGGACAATCTTCTTAAGAGCCTTATTGTAATAAGTGCTGCAGTGAACTATTACATTGTCAATCTATAATGTTCCCACTGTTGGGACACAGATCACACAAGCCTCCTCTTGGTGGGAGTGAGTGGGCTAATAATCTACCACACGGGCCCAGTGCGGGTTGGTAGATGTGATATGTCTTCGAATTTTTTATTCTAGGACATGTCGGTTTCCTCACGATGTTTTCCTTCACCGTTTTGAGAGCAGTGGTGATGAAATTAATAACACAAAGTGTCTGTCTGGGCTGGGTTCAAACCTACGACCTACAACTCGTTAGTCGAGGCCATTACCGCTGTGCCACCACTGCTCTCAGTCTGAACTCTGTGAACTATTACAATTTCTCAATATTCCAATGATCACCAAGACTTTTAATAAACCTATTTGGTTTTATACCTTTTCGTATTTTGGATGAAAGTGGTACATAAGTAAGTACCTTGTAAACTAGAAAGTCTTGCTAGAAAGGGGGTGATTACTGAAATGACGGCTGATAGAGAAGTATGGAAGAAAAAAACATACTGCACTGACCACTAATTAATTGAGATAATTGCAGGGGGGGTGATCATATGAAATTACCAACCTTGTAATAAGTTCTAAAAAAAAAATATAAGCAAATAAGCGTATTGCGCAATACTAAAGTGTCGTATCTGTATCCATTTTACTGTGTGTACATAAATAATAAAATAAGTAAATAAATACTAACTATTCAATATTTTTTTTTAACCCAGAGAGCTGCGAGGTAATTACTTAACACTAACGGTAGCAATAGGTTTCATTTTGACAGTTCAATAATATTCATTGCGTTATTTACGTTGTTGAGCAGACAAATTTTTTGAACATATGAAGCAATGGATTAGCAGTATCCTTCAAAATGATTTAGATTGTGATAATATAAAATATTACACAATTAGGGTGAGGGAAGCAGTGGAATAATTTGGCTAGTTACACGTGGAAATAAATTATGCTAACATATTCGAGCAGCTTTATCTAAATAATATTAAGTATGACACTTTACATTCAAATGTAAATAAAAAAGGGTGAATTTAAATGAATCTCATGTGAACTAATTTTATTTTTATTTGACCAATGGGTTTGGTCTATTTCTGTTTTAATTATTAGATAAATCATAGATTGTTATAGATAGGGGAATAGACATAGGGTATGTGCCGTAACCCCACAGAGCGAGTTAATTACATACTTAATGTAATCTCATCATCTGCCTGCCTATTCCCAACTATGTTGGGGTAAGCTACCAGTATTTTACATGTAGCGACTGTCTATCTGAAGTCCACAGACCACAACCCAGTTACTGGGTGATACGAAACCCCTTGGTAAGACTGGTTGTCAGACTTTCGGGCTTCTGACGACCAGTAACGACTGAAAAAGATCCACGAATGACCGGGACCAACGGCTTAGAGGAAACCGGCATGTCTTAGAACCAAAAATTCGAAGACACGTGACAGCTACCAACCCGCACTTTGCCTGCGTGGTGGATTACGGCTCACTACCTCTCACAGAGAGGAGGCCTGACTCTTGAGTCCTAGCAGTGGGTACATGAAATCCAAAATGACTGACCACCTGTCTCTCCTAATAGTTCAAGGTCTTGCCAGTTAGACAGGTCACTGGACCTTAATCCAGACATGTTTCAACATGTTCTATACTACAATATCGTGTTATAAACCTGCCCAGACGATGTGGCACCTTGTCAGATGGCACAGTTCACAATTAAGTGCGTGGGCAGACGGGTCGTTTGTCGCTGACAAATTAGTGTACACGAGAATGGTACGCTGTTCTTAGAGATTTGTTTTAATTCTGAATGTTTTTGGATAGTTAAAGATAAATATATTTTATTTTGCAAATGGGTACAGTACATGGTGTTTTAAGGAAGTAGGTTCAGCCATATTTTACCAGTAGGCATGCACAAATTACAAAGATAAGAACTAATCTACTAAACTATAACTAAAAAACAACACAAAACCAATCATAATTCTTATTTTAAACAGTCTAAGTTTATTTTTTTTATCAATCAAGAATAGTTGTTAGAATTTGAGGTTTTAGGGAAATAGCTGTTGAAGTTTTTAAAAAAATAATAATAAGTACAAAAGAAGGAGGGGTCGATCGATCAGGTTAAGCTACACTGGCCGCGGTTGGTCTGTGGATGGGTGACCATCTTTATATTTCGTGACCCCTCCGTGCCTCGGAAAGCACGTTAAGCCGTTGGTCCCGGCTGTCATTCGTGGATCTTTGACAGTCGTTACGGGAAGTCAGAAGCCCGAAAGTCTGACAACCAGTCTCACCAAGGGGTATCGTATTACCCAGTAACTGGGTTGTGGAGGTCAGATAGGCAGTCGCTCTATGTAAAATACTGGTATTCAGTTGCATCCGGTTAGACTGGAAGCCGACCCCAACATAGTTGGGAAAAGGCAGGCAGATGATGATGATAAGTAGAAATGTGAGTTTGGAATGTCATAAGATCATCATCAGCCTACCGCAGTCCACTGCTGGCCATAGGCCTCTCCTTTGCATGTCATTTAGCTCGATTCTCGGCAACTCTCATCCAGCTGCTACCATCAGCCACTTTGCGAAGATCGCGCTACACCTAGCCTGATGGTGTCCTACCGTATGTTTGCCGACTCGCAAACACTCTCCACTCAAGAACACAGGATCAGGTCAGAGGATCTTCTTTCTGAAATTATGTTCTTAATTAGGCGCCCCGCGGTTTCACCCGCATAAGTCTTGATCCCGTGGGAATATCGGGATAAAAAGTATTCTATATCCTAATCCGGGTCATGGTCTACCCATATGCCAAATTTCATCCAAATCCGTTCAGCTGTTTTAGCGTGAAAGCGAAAAAACAAACATACAAAAAAAATCTATTCATTTTGTCTCTATAATATTAGTGTAGTTCAGATTTAGAGAAAACTCACCTTGAAATTTATTTGAAGTTAGCTTGGAGTGAACAGACATTCCACCTGGTGCTAGGAATTGACAGCTAACCTTCAAATTAAGTTTTCACGGACAGATATTTGCAGAACAGCAGGACTGAAACGAGCTAATGTGAATTCTAGATGACATAAGTAGTGTTTTCTTGCTAAGTTAATTGAAATTAAAAGAAAATTATATTGAAATAAAAAGGTGTAGTATTTTCAATTGAAGCCCTGACTCCTGAGCTAGGTGGTACCTGTGTTACAGGAGTCATAGTGTTCACCCGTTTTTAGAACGGTAACAATTTATGCAATAATATTTAAATAACGTCAAACGAAGGGAATTTAGTGCATGCATATTATGGTGGGGCAAACTAGAGTAAATGGCTTGAAATACATACTCACTACCTACTTGTAAATGTCAATCTTTGAGACAGACTTTGAATTTCCAGTACAAAACATTTATCATCTACTATTATAATTTTTGAGACAATTCTTTTCTAGCTTATCCAGAGAGACCAGCTCAAATGTTAGCACCTATTTCCTGACAGTGTATGAATAACTGTGTAAATATTAAAAAATAAATCCGTCAAAAAGTACCAGAGACTGGCAGAAAAAAACAAGTGACACTCCGGGTTTGTTTGTTTTGCCGACAGAAGTAAAAACTTGAACAATTACGTATGTATTTTTTTAATCTTATAAACAAAACACGCGTGGTGTCGGTTACGGTAACAGTGTCGTGAGTTCAATGGTTTTTTCCTATCTCAAAAAATGCTCAACGCGGCTAATGATATTTCACTTCAAAAATCTAGCTATCCCTGCATTTTCAAGTTACTTTATATTTGTTTGGTAATTGCGTAACACACTATCAATAGGAATGGCTTTCATTGTGACAGTTCAACAACATCACACCCACACATCATTCATTGCGTTATTTACGTTGCTGAACAGACAAATCTTTCGAACATAATATGAAGCAATGGATTAGCAATAACCTTCAAAATTATTCAGATTGTGGTTGTAAATATGTTACGCAATGACCCCGCAGCTGAACTGTTAGTATCCGTTTCCTGAGTGTCAGTATCTGTGTCAAATTAAAAAAACTGTCAAAAGAGTATCAGAAAAAAAATCTAGTTGTCTCTGCAGTGTCCAATTACTTTATTAATTTTCTGTCACCCAACGCTTTTTTGTCAGTCATACTGTCAGTAAATGATCGTGGAAATAGGCACTAACATTTTAAAATTCAAGTCAGAAATGAGACTGTCGACTATTTTAAATAAACATATAATTTAAAGTTTAGGTTTTATTTTTGTGTACGAATTCAGAATATTTCAAAGGTTTATTTAGTGTATAGAATCAGCTTATAATGTTCCCACTGTTGAGACACAGGTATGTTGTAACCCTCCACGAGGGCCCAGTGCGGTTTGGCGGATGTGACATGTCTTCAAATTTTTGGTTTTAGGATATGCCGGTTTTTTCATGGTTTCCTTCACCGTTTTTGAGGGGCCCGTAGCTAAATAATAACAGCCGCACAGGTCGATCGATCAGGTTAAGCTACGCTTGCCGCGGTTGGTCTGTGGATGGGTGACCATCTTTACATACCGTGACCCCTCCGTGCTTCGGAAAGCACGTTAGGCCGTTGGTCCCGGCTGTCATTCATGGACTTTTGACAGTCGTTACGGGTAGTCAGAAGCCCGAAAGTCTGACAACCACACACACATTCATCATCATCATCTGCCTGCCTTTTCCCAACTATGTTGGGGTCAGCTTCCAGTCTAACCGGATACAGCTGAATACCAGTATTTTACATGGAGCGACTTCCTATCTGACCTCCACAACCCAGTTACTGGGTAATACGACACCCCTTGGTAACACTGGTTGTCAAACTTTCGGGTTTCTGACGACCCATAACGACTGTCAAAAGATCTACGAAGGACAGCCAGGACAAACGGCTTTTCGAGGCAAGGACCCCTGTCCTTGGTATATGAAGATGGTCACCCATCCACGGACCAACCGCGGCAAGCGTAACTTAACCTGATCGATCGACCTGTGCGGCTGTTATTACTTAGCCACAAGCCCCTCCGTAATGAATGTTGTTGAACTGTCAAAATGGAAGCCATTGAGCAATTTAGTTTAGGTATGATACGGGATACGAGAGAAAGATGAACCCGTTAAACTAAAAGTTTTTGTAACCAGTCTTTCTGTCTATCTCTCCTTTATTAAAAGCGTGAAGCTCCCGGTAGGAGGGTGACGCAATAACCACGCCCTTCCTGACGTCAACCGATTGAATAATACAACCAAAATTTTGTAACCATGTCTGTGTCGCGGATCGGAGTGAGTTTCGACTTTTTGGTAAATGTCGAGTTAAGTATGGAACTTTTATTTATTATTTATTAAAATCTCCCTTACAACTATCATTACTGGTGAATGTAGATACCCAATGCGACAGTGCGGTTATTTTACAAATCTATACTAACTTATTATTTAACATTTCATCAGAGTTAAACAATCTTAAACCCTTGCTTGGGCTTCAAAACTAAACTTACTTTAGTCAATCCATACTAATATTATAAATTCGAAAGTAACTCTGTCTATCTGTCTGTCTGTCAGTATGTTTGTTACCTTTTCACGCCTAAACCACTGAACGGATTTCGATAAAATTTTGCAGAGAGCTAGATTGAAGGACGTAGGATAGTTTTTGTCGACATACCTCGCGGGCGGAAGCTAGTTATAATATAAAGAACTAAAACTAATAATCTAAAACAAGTAATAGGAACTTTAACACAAAGGTAGTACCTTATCAGTATGCTGAACACAATAATCTGCTAATAAAAAAGTGGCAATGGAATGTAATTACCTGAGTTACATCTAAAAAAAAATCTATAAAAAAATCAATGGAAAAACCAATATATTTACTTTATTTACATTCAAATGAGCATATAATTATGTACAATATTAAAATAATAATAAGAATATGTAAGAGTATGTAAAAAGGAAACGATATAATCAAAGGGCATCAAAAAATTCATCCGCAACGCTGTCAACAGGAAACGTGCCCAAAAGACTGGCAGCATTGCCACGTTGTATGGCAATGCTGATTCTTTGGCCAAAAAATAGGCCAGCTCTCTGGTCACGTGAAGAGTCAACCAACCGCTTGGCGATGTCTCGAAATACTACGTGGGCACTCGGGCCCCATGGCCCTAGAGTTTCAACCCCAAACGGCTCAAACATATAAGTTCCAAAGAGATTGGAGTATTTGCGCCGTTTGAAGTTTTCCGCAGCTGCTGCAGCTGCCCCAGCACAGCTCACCGTGCTTGGAAGATGGGATGGCGCAAGGGTGTCGACACACGTTGCATCCCACACCAAAGGCCTACCAACCTTCCAAGGCATTATGGTCATTCCGTCTGGGCCTCAAGTCTGCTATTACAATAGTGTCAGAATGGTCGATCATTGATTTCATAATGGTTGATTTTGACAAGTTTGGTAATCTACTAATATAATGGCGTCATTATGACTTTCCAGTGGTCAACCACTGACACTCCATTGAAAGAAATCTGGTCTCTTCCCATCGTCACGATAGAAAAATGAGACATCTCCTCTCCTCTCCACTTTGGTGGTTACCGGGCCTAACTCTCTTATGGTATTATCGACAGTAGGCTCAATTAGGAAGCTTGAAACTTATGTAAGTAAACCAGTGCTGGGGCTCTATCTTGCATAGGGTCTTAGCATTATGCTGAGCGATGACAACTTGCAACTTGTTCTTTTTAGGGTTCCGTATCTCAAAAGGAAAAAAACGGAACCCCTATAGGATCACTTTGTTGTCCGTTTGTCTGTCTGTCAAGACCTTTTCTCTCAAGAACGCGTGGAGGTAACGAGTTGAAATCAAAAACCCGTGATAAACTATTTACATAACCTACAAATTCGTACGGAACCCTCTCACACTTGACCGGTTTTTCCTTTCTTCATAAAGACTTAGCGTAAAGAATTCTTGTCACTAAATCTGTCTCAGTTTCGTCTTCGAATTTACAGTTGACAGTGGCAACTAAATAAACAGTAAATCTTTCACTCGCCTAACTTTCCTAGCTTCGTGATATGATGTAGTGTTGAATGCAGTATTCTTAGACAACATTTCAATCGACAAACGTTATGAAAAGGAGACCTCAATCTAAAGTACACGAGGGACGTTTATTGGCAGTGATCTATGAATTCTAAGATTTCTAAGCAATTTTTAATGTTTTTGTTTTTGCATGTTTGCATTTTATAAAAATACGTACTGCAAAACATTAAGCTATACATAACCAGAGGGCTAGCTGCGTAACACACCGATACTAGAAATGGCTTTCATTTTGACAATTCAACAACATTCACTGCGTTATTTACGTTGTAGAGCAGATATTTTGAACATATGAAGCAATGGGTTAGCAATATGAAGCAATGGGTTAGCAATATGAAGCAATGGGTTAGCAATATGAAGCAATGGGTTAGCAATATGAAGCAACGGGATAGCAATATGAAGCAATGGGTTAGCAATATGAAGCAATGGGTTAGCAATATGAAGCAACGGGTTAGCAATATGAAGCAATGGGTTAGCAATATGAAGCAATGGGTTAGCAATATGAAGCAATGGGTTAGCAATATGAAGCAATGGGTTAGCAATATGAAGCAATGGGTTAGCAATATGCTTCAAAATGATTCAGATAGTGCTTGATAGCGTGTTACGCAATTAGGGTGCAGTATAAGCTGACTTCTGATTGTACGAAAACAAAAATGCGAGCAAAATGCAATGCAAATGCGAGGTTAGGTAAAACTGTATAGCTGGATGTGTAGCCGTGTGTACATTCAGTTCTAAGTTGTTCAAAAAGTAGAATAATATGTTTTGTTGTAAGTAATTTTCATAATTGAGGGGCCCGTGGCTAAATAATAACAGCCGCACAGGTCGATAGATCAGGTTAAGCTACGCTGCCGCGCTGGCCGCGATTGGTCTGTGGATGAGTGACCATCTTTACATACTGTGACCCCTCCGTACCTCGGAAAGCACGTTAAGCAGTTGGTCCCGGCTGTCATTCGTGGATATTTGGCAGTCGTTACGGGTAGTCAGAAGCCCGAAAGTCTGACAACCAGTCTTATCAAGGGGTATCGTATTACCCAGTAATTGGGTTGTAGAGGTCAGATAGGCAGTCGCTCCGTGTAAAATACTGGTATTCAGCTGCATCCGGTTAGACTGGAAGCCAACCCCAACATAGTTGGGAAAGGCCTCCAGACAGGGCTTAAAAAACTTAAAAACTAAGCGACTACACGCTAAGGGCACACGCTTAGAGCGTCGCTGGGAGAGGACAGCAAGCTGGATCGGAATTATACTACATTCACTACCAAAACCTAGTAACTTCACCAAACGTCAAAAATCCCCCTTCCAACACAACATAAGACCATGTGTACACTGCATTACAATAAGGCCCGGGCGACACAGCCAGACTGGTTTTTGTCGCAGACGTAAAAAAAATCGTCTACGAACGATAATGTGTGCGCGCCATTATTATTACTACGGGTTACGAGGAGACTGTAGTGCGCATGTGTCTGGTATTATTAACGCACTGAGGATAATGTGAGAGAGAGGGAGTTTTTTGAATTTGTTGGGATGGTTGTGAATGATTTTTGGGGCTTGTGGCATAAAAATAACAGCCGCACGGTTCGATCGGTCAGGTTAAGCTACGCTTGCCGCGGTCAGTCCGTGGATGGGTGACCATCCCCCCTCCGTGCCTCGGAAAGCACGTTAAGCCTTTGGTCTCGGCAGTCATTCAAGAATCTTTGACAGTCGTTACGGGTGGTCAGAAGCCCGAAAGTCGGATAACCAGTCTTACCAAGGGGTATTGTATTACCCGGTCACTGGGTTATGGAGGTCAGATAGGCAGTCGCTCCATTTAAAATATGGGTGTTCATTTGCATCCGGTTAGACTGGAAGCCGACTACAACATAGTTGGGAAAAAGCTAGGCTGGTGATGATATGAAAGGTTTTTTTTTTAAATAAATGTAGGTAATTATCACCAACAATTCGAAGACATGTCTTGTGACATCTACCAACCCGCATTGGGCTCGCGTGGCGGCCCACTCCCTCTCTCAGAGAAGAGGCCTGTGTCCCAGCAGTGGGAACAGTATAGGCTGATTATGTAAATGTAATTTATAATTTATGCACATTTTGAGTCCACCTTGTACTCAGTTGATGAGGTAGTGGGTGTACTTACAAATAAAAGATTTAACATAATGGCGCAATGTGGTAATAGGTAGGTAGGTACCTACTATCTATAGGTACCTATACAGCTGCCCAAACCTTCGAAGTTTAAAGGCGTGATATTATTATGTGAATAAATGACTTTGGAACTTCGCCACAAGCTACCAACTCAATATACATTTAATTCCTTTTTACGATCCTCAATTTGGCACTTTACTTCGTTTACAAACACAGCACAAAGAAAAAAAAAACGAGTTTAAACAGAAAATTGTATCGGAATTCGGAAGTGTGTGCCAGAAAAAAAAAATCATAGGCTACCGGAACTCCCTTATTTATTTATTTATATTTTATTAAAGCATGGAAGACTTACAGCTAAAAAAAACAAGAAAATACTGGCCAAGTGCGAGTCGGACTCTCACATGAAGGGTTCCGTACTACAAGGCAAAAACGCCGAAAAAAACACATTTGTGTATCGGAGCCCCCCTTAAATATTTATTTTATTCTGTTTTAGTATTTGTTGTTATAGCGGCAACAGAAATACATCATCTGTGAAAATTTCAACTGTCTAGATACAAGGTTCATGAGATACAGCCTGGTGACAGACGGACAGTGGAGCCTTAGTAATAGGGTCCCGTTTTTACCCTTTGGGTACGGAACCCTAAAAATAAGTCACGGCAAGGCTACAAGAATAAAAAAAAAATCATAAATTACCAATTAATAAAAACACACGTCAAACACACAACCTCTACCTTCAAAGTCGGTTAAATACACAGACTTATATTGGCCAATTTAAGTCTGTGGTTAAATATAAGTTCATGTATAGAATCCCAAGAAAGATGCAGAGATAACATAAACATAACTTAAACATTTGTTTAAACAAGTAAATAAAACAATCTTCCACGATTGGTTGAGCAATCCCTTAACCAGTTTTAACTATCCTAGAAATAGTTCCAAGTAGTGAGGGGCCCTACTAGAAAAAAAAGGGTCAGCCAATCAGAGAGCGGTATTTTTTTGGGCATATTTTTCTATATCTTATCTATTTCTTTGTGGTTATGGGTTGTTGGGTCTCTTTAAGGTTGTTTGGGGAATATTAAATTTATCGGAGGTTGAAATAATTTTATATTTACCTACCTAAACGTGTTTGTGAGTTGTGTCTGTCCAAAACTCGAAACTATCGTGTCATTTTTAAAGTTTTTATTAATATCTAAATTATATTATATTATTTGATGTATACTCATGTTTTACAATAAAAATATATTCTATTCTATTCTATTCTATATTATTATTTTTATAAAGACACACCATGTGCCTGGTGGGTTTTTCCATTGATGAAAATGACAAGATTCCATACAATCTTTCATCCCTAATTTTACCCCTTTAAGGGATGAATAAAAAAAAAACCTTAGTGCTCAGCTCACTTTCGCTGATTATAGAACTCTTGCGCAAAATATCATGCTTACAGACACAACGAGTCTGTGCGTTGTCTGTCAAATAGATTTTCATGAACTACAAAATGTGTCACTCAGTAGTTAGGTACTTACGGCTGAAATTCAGGGTCAATGCACTCTCACATATAACATTATATAAATACTTTTACATCTCGACATAAAATCTTAATTTTATCCTTAGCAGATTCACCACATTCATATTGTAAGATCAAGGGAAACCTGAAAAGTTTCTTCAGTTTGGTAGTTTTCCTTCAATTGCAAAATGCTCTCAAAACCAAAAACAAAAAAAAACTAGGTAGATTTTTTTTGTTTTTACATTGGCATCTATCTATCTATATATATATATATATATATATTATTATTATTATTATTATATAAAATGGTAAACTGACTGATTGTTGATATATCAACGCACAGTCTAAACCGCTGCTCCTAGAGACATGAAATTTGGAGGGTGTGTTCTTTGTGAAGAGTAGGTATCCACTAAGAAAGGGTTTTTCGAAATTCCACCCTTAAGAGGGTGAAATTTCACGCGGACGAAGTCGCGGGCAGAAGCTAGTAGTTAATATAACACCTCTTCATCATCTGCCTTTTCCCAACTATGTTGGGGTCGGTAATATGACGCATATAAACCCTGAAAGGTTAGGCACGGATGTCTATGGATACCTATAGTATTACCACATTGCGCCATCGCCATTACGTCGTCTTTTATTTATATATTTGTATACCCACTACTTCATCAATTGAGTACCAGGTGGACTCAAAATATGCATGTGCAATCACACTATGCTAATATTATAAAGGCGAAAGTTTGTGAGCGTGTGTGTATTTAAGTGTGTGTGTGTGTATTAATATGTTTGTTACTTCTTCACGCTCAAATGGCTGGATCTATTTTGATAAAATGTTGTATGGAGATAGCTGACACCATGACACCATTAACTTAAAGGCTACTTTTTATCCCGAAATTCCTACGGGATCGAAACTTATGCGGGTGAAACCGCGGGTCGCTGCTAGTAAATTATAAATTACATTTACATAATCAGCCTATAACGTTCCTGCTGCTGGGGCACAGGCCTTCTCTCTTCGGGAGAGAGTGGGCCGTAATCCACCACGCGGGCCCAGTGCGGGTTGCTAGATGTCACATGTCTTCGAATTGTTGGTTGTAGAACATGCCGAGACTTAAAATATATGCATGAGCATATTAATTATAATTACATTTATTTCTGAAAATTGGTAAAAAGAAACACTTTCACATCATCATCTGCCTGCCTTTTCCCAACTATGTTGTGGTCAGCTTCCTGTCTAACCGGATGAAGCTGGACACCAGTATTTTACATGGAGCGACTGCCTAGACCTTCACTACCCAATGGAAAAATAATGGCTAGAGAAAAAAAAAAACAAAATCTTAAAGATGCACCCACACTCCACAACTCACGCGCAACACATCGCGACACGTTACTCTACTGCCTGCCCTTACACGTGCCGAGGCCTATTTCGGGCACGTTCAGCCTCATTTCTATTTAGAGGCGTAAATAACCAACTGAAACAGGCCACTATTAGCATGTCAAAGTACTTGTTATCAACACTGATAAGAGCTTATCATTGGGGGCGCCGGATCGTCTAACGTTAGTTTGGGTTGTTTCGGCTGCTGTTGGAAAGACGGTAGGCAGAGAAATGTATTTTTTGTTATACGGCGTCCTCACTTTCCGCCTAACGCAGTTTCTCACCGGTCACGGCTGCTTCGGGAGGTTCCTGTTCCGGATAAGGCGGGAGGAAACGCCAGGGTGTCACCATTGTGTGGATCGCCCGGAGGACACGGTGGAGCATACGGTGGAGGTCTGCCCAGCTTGGGCAGTGCACCGCCTCGCCGGCCCTAGTCCATGCCATCGTACGGAGCGAGAGTGCATGGGAAGCCGTCGCCACCTTCTGCGAAGCAGTAATGCTCGCGAAGGAGGAGGCGGAGCTCGTGAGGAAGAGGCAATCTTTGCGCCCTCACGTCCCTAGTCGCCGCAGGAGACGCCCTGGGCGACAGCCGATTCCTAGCCACCGTAGGCGCGGGCTTGCAGACGGCGAGCAATGGGCAGCTCGCCCAGGCCCGGGTCGACGGCGCGTTGTGTTCCATGCGCGCCTCAAAGAGATGTCAGCACTAGTGACGGGGTCCGCTAGGGCCGATGCCTGCCAGCAGGGTCGCGGGTTGTTCGAAAGGGATACCGTGGGCCCTGGCACAGGCTACTGAAGGAACATGGGTGGGATGGGAAGGGTATTGTTTTTGGTAATTATTATTTTTTAAGCATCCTGTACAGATGTTGTAACTAAAAAAAAACAAAAATATGATAGGTTTACAATCAGCACATACAAACAAGTTGCGAGTAAGTACTACGCACCTGATCTTTCTTAAGGACATCGCCAATAAGGTCACTATGTCATCATCTGCCTGCCTTTTCCCAACTATGTTGGGGTCTGCTTCCAGTCTAACCGGATGCAGCTTCATACCAGTATTTTACATGGAGCTACTGCTTAACTGACCTCCACAACCCAGTTACTGGGAAATACGATACCCTTTGGTAAGACTGGTTGTCAGACTTTCGGGCTTCTGACGACCTATACGGTTGTCAAAGATCCACGAATGACAGCCGGGAACAACGGCTTAACGTGCTTTCCGAGGCACGGAGACGGTCTTGGTATGTGAAGATGGTCACCCATCCAAGGATTAACCGCGGCAAGCGTAGCTTAACCTGATCGATCGACCTATGCGACTGTTATTACTTAGCCACAAGTCCCTTCAATAAGGTAGATATGTTTCCTAGTAAAATCAATTTACCTGATAGGTATTTAAAAATAGAAATAGAGGCAAAGTAAGGTTACTAACCTTGGTTAGATTAAAATCATTATCTATGCTGTTCTGCTAACATACTTAGCTTGAAGATACGAATCTGCACCGAAAAGTCTATAATCTATGACCAAAACATCTTGAGCTGTCAAGGTGGAACGTGGCGCTGTTTGTCTAGGGAACTGTCAAAATTCAGTGGGTACATTTAGAGCGTTTGTTCCAAAAACCCAGTAACTGTGTTGTGGAGGTCAGATAGGCAGTCGCTCCATGTAAAGTACTGGTATTCAGCTACATTCGGCTGGACTGGCAGCTGGCCCCAACATAGTTGGGAAAAGACCTGAAGCAGATGGATTGGGTTCCAAAAATGTCCGCGTGTCAGTTTAAGTTGGTGACTAGGTATGAATGTTATCGGGTGATCGTTTCGACAGTACAATTGCTTTGTTGTTATCATTTGCATATTAAAGATAAGTTTTAGTGTTGCGGTACTGTGCTAAATATTAGTTGTTTCAAATAGTTTGTCGATTTCCTCAAAGATTTGATAGATTCTTCAGAAAATTTCATTTTAAAATACTAAATAGCGAAGTAACTGCGACCAAATTGGAAGTAGTGTGGTTGTTCACAGTTCTAATCTAAGGGCAGAAAGGTAAAAAGATGCTCATCCTTACATCCTTCAAAGTCAAAGTCAAATCATTTATTTCAAACTAGCTTCCGCCCGCGGCTTCGCCTGCGAGGTATGTCGATAAAAACTATCCTATGTCCTTCCCCGCGATGCAATCTATCTCTCTGCCAAATTTTAGCAAAATATGTTCAGTGGTTTAGGCGTGAAAAGGTAACAGACAGACAGAGTTACTTTCGAATTTATAATAATTAGTGTGGATAGGCAAACTAATTGCAATTTTTTTACGTATGGAGAAGAATGGGCAAGAAACTCCACCGTTACTCTTTTAAAATGTTTTACAAGGTTTTGTACATTCATTCTTTATTTATATGTGAAGACGGAATAAAATTAGTCTACCACAAAAGGTAAAAAGAGTTTAAAATAAAGCAATGACAGGTAAATCAATTATGTGATAGAAGCTGCTGACATGTTTACAAATATTGTAAAAGTAGATGATTTTCCTAGAATTTGAACAAGTGTGTGAGAGTTACTATAGTCACAGAATGTAAAAATCAATGTCACAAAAATTTAAAAAATATAAATTAAATTAGCAACCAGTTTGATTTGTCTAGACTCTAGATTGTCCTATGGAGCAGGACCAGCATAATGTTTCCAAGCATTTTTATCTTAGATTAATTAATTTGTAATATCCTTGTTTACAAAGAATTTTATAAATTTTCTTTCATTTAATTGCAATCTGTCACAAGGTATTTTGTTGTAGCATTTAACACAGTACCCCATATATAAGATGTGTGTACTTTAGATAAATCTGAAGAAAGGTTGATATAATTTATGTTTATTTCTAGTATAATATTATGCCTATCACTTATTTTATTATCCTTAAGTACAGACGCCAGCAAATCAAGCTACACGAAACTGTCAAATTTTCCCAATCAACTTTGAGCCTTATTCTTTAGCGATAAAGTTGAAAATCTATTAAAGAAATTTGACAGATTGTAGTAGTTTGATGTGCTGGCGTCTGTACATAGTATAAAACAAAGTCGCCGAAATGTCTGTAAGCGCATAACTTCCGAATGACTGCACCGAATTGGATATATTTCTTTTTGTGTTGTGTTCGACATTGCAGGACAAGGATTGTATGAAAGAAAATTTCGGAAATAAAAGCATGCAAAATTTGATGCCCAAAAACTTTTAATTTAATATTTTTAATTTAAAAAAAAGCGTTCATTAGACGGTCAATTCGTATTTTGAGTAAAATATTTCCCAATTTGTAATACGATTTTCTGTATCCTTAGAGTAGACGATTCCAATTTTCAAAGGCGAGGCAGCACGGTAACTTTGTAACACACTATCAATCGCAAACCGTGGGTCTTGAAGGATTATTCCTAATCCATAACATAATCAGCCTATAATGTTCCCACTGCTGGGACACAGGCCTCCTCTCTGTGCGAGGGAGTGGGCCGTATCCACCATGCAGGCCCAGTGCGGGTTGGTAGATGTCACATGTCTTCAAATTTTTGGTGTTCTCACGATGTTTTCCTTTACCGTTTTGAGACCAGCAGCGGTGATAAAATTTATTTACACAAAGTGAAGCGCCTGTCTGGGTTCGAATGACCTACATCTCGTAAGTTAAATCGATACCACTGGTCCAGTACCTACTGCTCTCTCCAACCATTATCATCTAGATCCATTGGATCATAGGTTTGTTTTTTTTTCTCTTCAACTACGTACGCAATGATCATGGCTGAACTGTCAAAATTAAAGGCACTGCGATCAATTGTCACTTTATGTGTGTTACACAATCACCCGGCAGTTCTCGTCTTTCGATAGCGAGTATCGTAAAGGTTGTTTACACGGTTCAGTCTCCTCGTGTAAGGCACCTGTCACAGCGCAGGCGCAGGCGGTTTTTTTTTAATTTATTTTTTCGTCCGCGTAAAATTTATTGTTCCCCTGAATTATCCCATTGCATCGCACTAATCGTTAATAATAATACTGTAAACACATGTATCAAGACGAAAGTCTTATGGCACTGAAACGTGGTCGCTCACAATGGGCCTTATAAGAAGGCTAAAAGTCACCCAAAGGGCAATGGAGAGGGCTATGCATGGAGTTTCCCTGCGTGATCGAATCAGGAATAAGGAGATCCGCAGGAGAACCAAGGTAACTGACGTAGCCCGAAGAATTGCCAAACTTAAGTGGCAGTGGGCAGGGCACATTGCTCGCAGCACAGATGGCCGATGTGGCCGAAAGGTTCTGGAGTGGCGACCGCGTACCGGAAGACGTAGCGTTGGAAGGCCTCCCACAAGCTGGTCCGACGACCTTGTGAAGGCCGCAGGAACCCGTTGGATGCGAGAAGCACAGAACCGGTCGAAGTGGAGGTGCTTGGGGGAGGCCTATGTCCAGCAGCGGACGTCTTTCGGCTGAAATGATGATGATGATGATGAAACGCATTATAACAACGGACACGTCTCACGAATGCACCCGGAGAGATGGGCAAAGATCGTCACTCACTGGACGCCTGCCTGAGGCAGGACACCGCCGCCGCCGTCGAGGTAAACAAAAGCGAAGGTGATTCGACCTAATATAATTTGCAGGACCAACATGGCTAGAGATCGCACAAGACATGGAATAAAAAAGCCCAGCAGTGGGACACAAAATAGCCTAACACAAAAAAAAACAGTGGCACTCCAGGAGTGCCGACAGAAATGAAAACTTGAAAAAGCATAGTAGTTTTATAAATATGTTTTAAGGTCATTCTTCCCAAAGAAAATGTACCGCGCGTTGATGTCTTTATAATGGCTAAAACTTAAAACAGAGGTGTCGGTTATGGTAACAGTGGCGCGTGTTCAATAGATTTTTTCCCATCTCAAAAAATGCCCAACGCGCCACAAAAATCCTTTTTGGCAACACACCATTATTATTTGATGTTAAAATCCTTTTTAAAGTTTCGTCCCGATTCACCCCTGCATCCCTATTCACTCAGTTTGTCGGTATGTTCTCTTGAGCGACAAAATCGTTGATAGCTAGTCGCTTGCCCGTCAGCAGTCGGACATGGACCTTCATTCATGGAATGGAACTTCATTCAGGGAAACTGATGTTATTGACAAACATGGCATGATCACGCTGAACAATTTAGTGATTAAGCTAACTGAATAATTATCAAAAAAGTGTAGTTTTAATCAACATTAATAGATTTTAAACGTAAGCTAACTATAGATTTAATTGGCTTCTTCGCTAAATAATAACAGCCTCACGTGTCGATCGAAGGTTAAGCTACACTTGCCGAGGCCGATCCGTGGATGGGTGACCGTTCATTACGTATCGAAACCCCTCCGTGCCTCTTGGTCCCGGCTGTCATTTGTTAAATCTTTGACAGTCATTACGGGTAGTCAGAAGCCCGAAAGCGGCAACCAGCGTTATCAAGGGGTATCGTATTTATACCCCCGTGTCTCGGAATACTTAAAGCCGTTGGTCCTGCGCCTGAACTCTCCCCGGTCGTGTCGGATTGCCGTCCCATCGGACTATGAGAGTAAAGGAACAGAGGGTGCACCTGTGTTTGCGCACACACTTGTGCACTATTTTCTCCTGCGTACCTGGCTAATCTCCATTGAGATTGGCCACCGTGACCGAAAACGGTCGGGGAGGCTATTATTATTAATGGTTGTGGAGGTCAGATAGGCAGTCGCTCTCGGGGCACCAGAGAGTACTTGGAGAAAACATTTACATTGCCGTGGCCTCAAATCCCATCGAGCACGCATGAGACATTTAAAAAAAATCTTTATTTTATTTTAATTTTGTAAATCACGAAACTTATTTTCTTTGGACTGTACTTAGGTACCGGTCAAAAAGAGTAAACTTACATAAAGTGGATAAGACAGAGATTAAAACAGAAGACGAACTTCTAGGGGATCGAGGAGGGGGGGTGGAGGTATTCAGCTGCATCCGGTTAGACTGGTAGCCGACCACAAGATAAGTAGTTGGGAAAAACCAGGCAGATGATGATAAAATGAAATTAAATGATTTATATTATAAAAATAAATAAGCTAGATGAGGTCGGCGTTTCCTATCTGACTACTCCAGAAATAATCTTGGTCAGATCATGTGAAGACCATTTAGATTGATGTCTGAATTGGTCTTTTGAGGAAAGTACCACACAGATTTGAGTGGATCAGTCCAGTCAGTGCAAGCATTTGTCGGTAATCGTGTAGCTCAACTCGGAGCTATACCAACGAAAGGACATTTGGGTAGGCCGCTTAAAGTATTTGCTACTAGACTTGCATTAAAAATAACAGAGCAGCAGCAGAGTGACGGAGCGGTATCTATCCCTTTTCGATAGAGTATGAGTGAACGTTACACCCTGTTCCTCATCTGGCTTAGAACCAGGAGACGGACATAGGATACTTTATATCTTTTTATTTCATTTTACTTATAGGAGTAGGGTAGGAGTAGAGTAGGAGTAGGGTAGGAGTAGGGCAGCAGTAGGGTAAGAGTAGGTTAGGAGTAGGGTCGGGTAGGGTAAGGGGTACGACACTACGCGAACGAAGTAGCGACGGGCAGCTAGAAATAATTTATATGGCAAAACAATACGTTTGCCGGGTCAGCTAATAAATCTATAAAAGAAAAAAAATATCATGAGCTATTTTCATATACATAGTTTGTACCGATAAGAGAGAAGTGATGTGTCTCAGCCATTTGGTTAGTCGAGTCTCCTTTCAATCGATTTAATCGATTCCTTCATCGATCATAACGTTATCTCACTTTCTTTTCATATCTTGTGACTAAAATGGGTCTTAAATCTTGCATCGGACAAAGGAAAACATTTGAAACAAAAGAGACGCGTCGACTTTTTCAAAATATTGTATTCTTGTGTATTTGTGGCCAGTTTTATTTCTTCAGTAGTTCATATAAAATACTGGTATTAGGCTGTGTTCCCTTCCTCATATAACCCGTCAGCCTTCAAAGCAGGAGTGAACAGTCAACTTCTGGGCACTGCTCCATCGTAGACCTTACCCATTGCTTTCTATCAAGGTCAAAAGAAGGCCCATTTGGCAATAAAAAAAAATCTGCTGCATCTGGAAGCCGACCACAACATAGTTGGGAAAAGGCAGGCAGATGCAGATCCTTAGTACTTAGTCTTTATGTATTGTGGGATGAAATGATTCGGAAAAGGAATGGAGTTACCGACATAGCTTGCAGAGTTAGTAAGCGGGACTGGCCACGACTTTAGATGAACCGATAGCCTCTGGAGCTGATCTGCCCTCGGCAAGCGTATCGTGGACAGCTAGATGAACGACCATCAAAAGGTGTGACAGACGGGATTTGGAAGGAGGAGAACCGGATGTTGTGGCGCAACTTGGGAGAAGCAGTGGATGAGTGAAATTGTATCTCTCCTTCGAACCTTGTTGAAGTGTAATCGTGAAAGTTAATTATGTGATGGTGTGTGTATGTGAGCTGTCAAGTTAAGTGTTAACAGTAAAAAGGTTTGTGATTACCATTATTGTGTGTTAGTTGTTGTTCCATCATTTAGATCTGCTAAGACCATCATTTTTCTCAACCAATACTGCCACATCGGTGTGTGTGCAATGTTCTTCCATAATTATAACAGCTCATGCATGAAACTCACACGTCTCGACTCCCTCGCTGACCTAGAGGTTGCAAGCGTATGAGGTACTGGGTTAGATGTCCAAGGTCAGGCATGTGTTATTGGGTTTTTCGTAATTTCTCAACTGCAGCCCAGAGTCTGGTCTTGTACCCGGTTGGTGGCAATAGGCTCACCCCCTATAAACGCAACTAGTACCTCTGCTTATCCATTCGGAAACTGTAGGCGTGAAGGTACATTATATCGATTTGCACTCTAATCTCGACCTTTCTGCTATCGGTTATCTGCAAGGACAGACAAAAGTATATAAATAATATTATACCTATCGAATACAATATCTATTTGACTCAAGGAAGATTGACCGATAAAGTCAGACCAGGTGGTCTACGTACTTGGACAATAGATGACAATACAATACCCTGTGTAACCTCGAAAGTAAAGGCAGAGGCACAAAGCGACTCTTATCTTTAAGACGTTTTTTGACTCAAAACTCAAAGCGTTTATTTACTTTTAAATTGTCAAAGAGGCGGTTAGTTGGTCAGAAAATTGAAGTTAGTTGCCCGCCACTTCAGTTTGCTTACTCTGCAAACTATGTCGGTAACTCTGGTCCTTTTCCCAGCAAGATGGACGGACGACCTAAAGAAAGTGACTGCAACGGATGATGCGGAAGGCGGAGGACAGGGTGTTGTGGCGCAGTCTGGGAGAGGTCTATGTCCAGCAGTGGACTGAAATCGGCTGAGTTGATTGATTGACTAATCTCAGCGGAGACAAGCAATCGGCGCGGGAGATATATTGCACAAGTGTGCGCGCAGGCACAGGTGCACTCTCTCTTCCCCCACTCCCATAGACCCCCGCCCCGACTGCCCCGTTGGTCTCGTGGTCGCAAGCGCGACTGCTGAGCGTGGGGTCCTGGGTTCGGTTCCGGCAAAATGGTATTAGGTTTTTCCATTGGGAATTTCTTAGTAACAGCCCGGAGTATAGAAGTCGGTGGTGTGATACCGCCGTGTCTCGGAAAGCACGTTTTTTAAGCCGTTGGTCCTGCGCCTGATCTCTCTCCGGTCGTGTCGGATTGCCGTCCCAATAAACCAACCTTAGAAAAAGGTAGCCTAATCTATTCTTAGTGAACCACACTGGTACAATAATTATATTTTTTACTTTAAAAAAACAACCGTCTTCCAAAAAAACTCATATTAAAAAATAACTTTAATTTCGGAAGTCGGTGTAGTTGGTTGGCATTTTCGTTTTTTGACACCGACTTTCGAAATTAAAGTTATTTTTTACTTTTTAGTGTTTTTTTTGGAAGTCGGTTGTTTTTTTTTCGTTTTTTTTTTAAATTTTTCACTTTTTAGTTGTACTTACCTACCCCACACAAATTCATATAACACTACTTGCTATGTGAATATCAGTGACAGGAAGCTATTGAACACATCTGCGTACCCCTTTAAAAGGTACAGGCGTGATGTTATGTTGTGTGATTGCGTAAACAATGCATACATATGCGATAGCACCAATCGCGGTTGATTTGCTGGCATTTATTGAAGAGTTCCGTTGTCTGTCTCCGAAACTCATCATCAGATTTCTACGAAATTTAAATGAGACATACCTAATAAAAAAAAATCTAAACATCCGAATTGAGAACCACCTCCTTTTTAGAAGTCCGTTAAAAATAAATCTCAGTGTTGACATCCTCAAATATTTGGCAGGAGCTCAAGAATTTTTATTGGTATGTTACTTCATTTTATTAGTGTTGCCAGATATTAAAGGCGGTTTTGTGGTTAAATAACTGTCGAACTCTCGATCTTCTACACATAGCATTATGGGGTAAACAGATATGTACAGCCATATTTCCCCAGTTATGTCTAAGTCCCATGTTAGAGGGGGCGAGTCTACTGCCATTGATAAGGCACAATTCCGGGCTGTCAAAATCCAGATCCACTTTGCCCAGCCTAAAGGTCGAACCTGGGACTCCAAGTTACAGTTACAAAACTCTACAGTCTCGCTTGCTATATAACTAGACGAAAACGGCAGTCTCATCAATTAGACAAAAGCGGTAAAAGTCCAAAAGTTCAGAAGCAGACTGGCGAGCGAAATGTCGGGGATCCCCCCACCCCCCCATATTACCCCAACCGTTAAACTTACTCCCAACTTACTACAGGCATATTTAGATTGGCTTAGTAGATGCTATAGGAAATACTGATACACATACATATTTCTAAAGCCACCCATCCAAAAGTTGACCTTGGCAAGTGCAGCTTAACCTCAACGAATCTAAAAATTTGTCAAAAAGTAATACAGGGATAGCCTTTATAAATACCTTTCCTAATACCAGCCTGTGTTTAAAAGTAATATTGATATAATCCAGTCACCCATCCAAAAGTTGACCTCGACAAGTGCAGCTTAACGTCACTCCACAACTATCAAAAAGTAATATATACATATAGCCTATAGGTACTCGTCTACTGAACAAAAGCATTTCCTAATAGGTACCAGTATTATATTGTGTTAGTTTAGGTACGTCTAAAAGTAACACAGACATATCCAATACCCGTCTGCCGAACAAAGGCTTTCCCTAATACCAACAATGCACCAAAACCCGTCACTCAAAATTAAATAGCATGATTCTACCTCAATTCAGTATGAAATATTAACTAAGTTAGAACTCAACTCAATTTTATGTAGATATACTCGTACAGTCAACAAAAGAGATAAGTATGCAGGACCGTCGAATATATTTGAAATTTAGTAAGTAACCGATGGATGTTGTCGACTGAAATTAAATTTGTTATATGAGCTCTTTGTTTTCTATTAATAAAATTAAATTTTATTCGAGAACATCTATTGGTTTCTAACTAAACTTCAACTATATCCGACGACCCTGCATACTTATCTTCTTTGTTGACTGTACATCACTAGCTTCAGCCCGGGACTTTGCTCGCGTGAATTTTTTTTGTTCCCACGGCGTCGCATTGCATCGCCCGCCGGCGCTGTCATTTCGTTCTGCGTTCTTTCTGACTTTTTGCCCTTTTGCTCGGCTCCTAAAGGTCGGAGCGTGATGTTAAATAGCCTGTAATCTTCTTCAAGAATTGGGATATCAAATGAAAAAAATATTTTTTTATCCGACTGTTAGTTCCAGAGATTATCGCGTTCACACAAACTCTTCAGCTTTATTATATCCATACTAATATTATAAATTCGAAAGTAACTCTGTCTGTCTGTATGTTAACTTTTCAAACCGCTGAACGGATTTCGATAAAATTTGGCAGAGAGATAGATTGCATCCCGGGGAAGGACATAGGATAGTTTTTATCCCGATATTCCTACGTTGTCGACACTTATGCGGGTAAAACCGCGGGGCGCTACTAGTCAGTATATATATTTCTATGTATATGGTTTAATCGAACTGTTCTAGGGCTGAGTTTCACCCCCGTTTCACCCCGCAACACCCCATTTCACCCCCTTTCACCCTCTTGCTGTATTTCTGGTTCTACTGATGCCCAAATTCCCAAGGCAACTCTCTCTTGTGGGAGGGGGATGGAGGTATGGGTTTGTGTGGGTGTGAAAGAGAAGGGTATAGTCTGCAGTCGTATGCGCGCCGGGTTGAGGTGTGGTTCCAATGTTGGCGTGGAGTATTGAGGCCGCACTTTGATATCGTATTGATTACCTTGCTGCGTATGGTTTTTGGAAGGAATGTACCCAGGATTTTGTAATATCTTCATATCTTGATTTAAAAGAGTGTCCTTGGAGTTTCTTGCCCGTTTTTCTCCATAGAGATCGACGTTTTAGAATGGGCAACTAGCTTCAACTTTCTGACTAACTGACTGACTCTTTCATAATTCAAAAGTGCCTGTAAATGGTGTCATTAAAATAAATGCTTTGAGTTTTAGTTTGTAGGGACATCATTCTTGGTTTTATTAAGATATTTTTTGTTTAATGTGTACTTATAGAGTTAGCATTAATAGCAAATAAAGTTCTGATTCTGATTCTAGCTAACTAAGGGCTGATTTTTCAATTGACAGATAATTTTTATTCGTGGAATAAAATTGACGTCTGACAGATTTTGTATGGAAGAACTGTCAAAAATTCAAAATTATTCCTCCGATAAATTTATCTGGCGTTGGAAAAATGAGCCCTTAGTTTGTAATAAGTAGTTAAGTATTTATACCCACATTAAATAACCTAATAAATTCCTTATTACCAAATTTACTGAAAATTAGGAATTAATTTAGTTTTCCATTGGCAATCTCAACTGGTATCTGGAAAACCTTGCACAGCCCTGTGTGTCCTATTCATTTATTTATTTAACCATTGATCACACATATAAACAGACAAGAACAAATTGGAACAACTAAACTCAACTAAACTTTGTCTCTGTCACCTCTGACCTAGACTAGAGTGTTGTGCAAACCCATTCCAAAAAAAAAATCGTACCAAGGAGATCCTTATTTCTAAAGAAATCTCCTCCAGCAGACCTGCAATAGGATAGTAGATTAGATGTAGACAGCGTGTGTTTCGGTATATCAAACTTATATATATGTAAAAGTGTTTATAATAAACATTTTCTTTTTGCAGGTTTGGATTAACGCAGCAAGGATGCACGCGTTTCATCGTTCAATAAAACGTAAGTGCAGTTATAAGTTTAAGTTGTCGAAGCTGATAGATACGTTTTTACAAAAATACTTCACAAAACCTACCCGAACAAAATGTGTGCGAATGCAGATTTTTTTTGTACTGAGTTATTAGATTTCGTAGACGTTGTTTTATACGTACATAAAATGCTTTGAATATTGATAAAAAACTAATGGGATAACTTTTTTATTTAGAGATTTACACTAGATACTAAATTAAATGACTAATTAACTTACTATACAAATAAATACAAAAACAAAGAACATTAAGTACCTAATTGTCCGCATCGCTGTTATCCGGAAACGTGCCCAGAAGACTGGCAGCATTGCCACGTTGAATGGCAATGGGATGACTAGTTATTTAAGAGATTATGAAAATAAATTTTCTTCTACACCTATAGAAATTAAATCCTAACTATTAATGGATAACTAGTAAAAAAATGTTCAAAGTAACAGTTCAAAAGACACTTCCTTTGATTTAATTTTGCCTGGCACTAATGTTTATAGCTATTTTATAAAGAGAAAAAACATTTTTATGTTCCCACACTATTTGCTTTGAGCCTCCGGCTTCCAAACATAAGTCAGATCCGTCCCATCTGGCCTGTACGGGTACCTGCCACGGCCGGAAAGATTAATATTTGGCCCATCGTCCATGAAAATACTCAAACCACTTATGAGTAGCCAGAATGTTACAGATCTAGTGATTCAATATTGACCGTATATGAAGCGACTTCATCATTCTCCTGCCATTATACCTATTTATTTGGGGTCGGCGCAACATGTCTTTTTCTTCCACACTTCTCTATTAGTCGTCATCTCGGTAGTCACCCCCTTTCTAACCATATCATCATTCACACAGTCCATCCATCGTTTCTTTGGTCTTCCCCTACTCATAAACTCAGCCACATTCATACTCATCCACGACGCAACTTACTAACACGTTATTACTTAAACCAGAAGGTTTCCAGGTATGGTCCAGTACAGACAAATGTTTGTGATTGGTTGCCTACAGACGCCAGCACATCAAGCTACCCGCAACTGTCATTTTTTCCCAATCAACTTTGAACCTTATCCTACAGCGATAAAGTTGAAAATCTATTAAAGAAATTTGACAAATTGTAGTAGCTTGATGTGCTGGCGTCTGTACATTGGTGATTTGAGTTTGTAACTGTACTTCTTATTTTAGAAGCAAATCGTTGAAACCAAACAGTGGTTTGGTGTAGGTATGTGTACTGTCTGACCGACTGCATTAGATATGTTCAGTTTGATCTCTACAACAGACGGCAGTGGTGGCCCAGAGGTGTCAGACTAGGTCATGGGTTCGAACCCGAGCAGGCACCTTTATTTATTTATTTATTAAAACTTTATGCACAAGTAAAAGAAATACTGTGAAGAAAAACATCGTGAGGAAACCGACATGTCCTAGAACCAAAAATTCGAAGACATGTAACATCTACCAACGCGCCCTGGGCCCGCGTAGTAGATTATAGCCCACTCCCTTTCGGAGAGGAGGCCTGTGTCCCAGCAGTGGGACCAAAGCGCACTGGGCCCGCGTGGTAAATTACGGCCCACTCTCTCTCACAGAGAGGAGGCCTGCGTCCCAGCCGTCGGAACATATATTATATAGGCTAATTATGATCTCTCCAAGTATGGTAGCCTTTACTTCCCCGCTGTCACCGCGGCCTCGCCCCGCCGGGCCGGGCCGCGCTCGCGGCGGGGTCAACGTCCCGGCGGCCACTTCCGCGACCTAACACACCTACCTCTATATTATATATCTACCTGTTTCGCAGACAGCAGCGGCGTATTGAGCTGTGATCTCGGGAACTAATTCTTGCTGTTCAATCATTCTGCCTAGCCTTTTCCCAACCATGCTGGGGTCAGCTTCTAGTCTAACCGGAACCAGACTAATTTGCGTATCACACTATCAACCACAATTTGAATCATTTCAAAGTATATTGCTAATCCATTGCTTCATAAGTTCGAAAAATTTGCCTGTTCAACAGTGTAAATAACGCAATGAATATTGTTGTACTGTCAAAATGAATTTTGTAGAGTATGCAGTATTTTATATATACAGGCAGTCGCTCCATGTAAAATACTGGTATTCAGCTTCATCTGGTTAGACTGGAAGCCGATCCCAACATAGTTGGGAAAAGTCATGCAGGTGATAACTTAACAAAATCTCATCGTCCGGGGAATAACCGCCAAACATATTTTTGTCCATCTGGCTTTATATGCTGGTTTATCGGATTCGGTGTAATTACAGATACATGCATGACGCATAATCAGATTTGTCTCTGGGATGGCAACGCATATGATGCCTCTGGTATTGCAGAAAGAAAGAAAGAAAATACGATTATTTGGGGTAAACATGACACAATAAAGAAAATAAACAAAAAAAATAAAAAAAGGGTAGGGGAAACATGCATCACATGCATCATATGCTGCGACCCTATGCAAGACAGAGCCCCAGCGCTGGTTTTCAGCGACAGCCGGCGCCGACGTATTGAGGTCGTCCGGTGTAGATGTCTTTAAGCGACAAAGGAGGATGTGGTATATAGTAGACCCATCCATATTTTCCCAATTATGTTTAACTGCCCAACACATATGCATATGTTACGGAGGCAAGAAGAAAATGTCGTGAGGAAAGTTTTGAATATGAATGTCGATGGCTATAAGAGTAGGGGAAGATCAAAGAAAACGATGTATGGACTGTGTGAATGATGATATGGTTAGAAAGGGGGTGACTACCGAGATGACGACTAATAGAGAAGTATGGAAGAAGAAGACATGTTGCGCCGACCAGAAATAAATTGGGATCAGGGCAGGATGATGATGTTTTTAACTCCCATGTTTCGGAGGTGAGGCTATTGCTTTTAACGCAGACTCTGGACTGCCTTCGAGACATTTCGTATTAGCTCAAACTGTCACTAATGACTAATGAGACAAAATTACTATTTCTATTGTTACCGATCTTTAGGAGATTTCGCAACAGTTGAGCGGTTATTCAGTTTTGTGTTTTATTATCTTTTAATTTTAAGAAAAGTTACATCTAATATGCAGTAACATTATGCAGAAGATGGCCCCTTACAAATTTCCACTTAACGAAGCATACGTAAAATGAAAAAAATAAAAATTATATCACCAATCCTCACTATACATATGTCAAGAGAGCATGCAGTAACGTCTTCTTGTTTGCTAACAACAAACTGAAATTACCAACTCTATATGTATAGATAGTGAATAAATAATAGTATCAATGCTGTGGTATATTTACGTATTTATATATACTTTATTGTACACCACAAAAATACATCAAACCCTACAAAACATACAATGGAACTGCGATCTCTTCCAGGCAACCTTGGAATGGACAGTGATGTTCCTGGACATAAAACCCCACATGCACACATGCTATGTAACACATGAACAAAGTGTTTTATCAATTATCAGAGCTACGAAATTGTGTAAAAGTGCAAATTGACACTATTCTTGGATAAAACATAATCTATCTCGTAAAATATTAAGTTACAGTTAAATTGCTAATTAGTCTAGATTGTAATCAATTACTAAGAACTTTAATTCTTATTAATACAGAAAAAACAACTCTGTTTAACTCTTTGAGGATACAAGCGTGAATATCACATTTCAGTAGAAAACAAAACAGTTAGCAACAGCTAACTACGAATCTGTATATCGATACTGACGTTCGAATTGATAATGGGAATAATGATAACAACAATCTGATATGAGGAGTTAAGTAGCTTTGTTGGTGATGCAGTATCTGGCTCAATCGTTCAGTAGCTTTAACATGATATGTCAATAAAGTCAACGTCAAATTATTTATAGGCACTTTACTCGACACACCATCACACACATTCTCATGATTGTTATTTTTGTACTATTATAAATGTGCGTTTTGTTTTCTTTTCACAATTACCTTTATAATAACCAACGACATGCGTAATGACTTTTATAATTGAAGAACACTGACTCCCAAGGTACAGCTTTCAACTTTCGGGGCCCCACCGTGTGTTGAAAATGTTACAGTAAGGCCCATTTAAAGTCTGTGATAATAAGTTACTATGTATATTAGATTCTTTATGATTAAGGTGCTCATGGTCTAAAAATAAACCTGTGTTATAATTTTTTTTGCATTAGGAATTTATCAGTAGCGTACGGGTGCCTGAATTAGTTCCCGGGTAATGGCATTAGGCCTGCATGTTATATTATTTGTGTTCTAATTGAATTGATGGAATATTAATATACTCTGGCTACCCATTCGGGACATACAGGCGTGATGATTATGTTTTTAACAAAAATATCTTACTACTTACCCGTTGGGGATAAGGATCACATTTATAAATCTCTAGCTTTTGCCTGCGGCTTCGCCCATGTGGAGGAGGGAAATTATCCCACGGGAATGTACAGTCACGAGCACTAATATGTCAACACTTGGCAACTTTCAATGGCGATTTTTTCACGAAATAACGAATGTAATGTTGAAATACGACACTTTACATAAACCTATTGGTTCGAAAATACTATGTTCCTAATAATATAAAATTTCATTCAAAAATAAAGGAGGAAATCGCCTTTGAATAAAGCCAAGTGTATACATACTTTTGCTCGTGACTGTACTACCGGGATAAAAAGTATACTACTCTGTGTCAGATTATAAACTATCTGTGTGCCAAATTTCATACAAATCTGTTCAGCCGTTTTTACGTGATTGAGTAAAAAACATGCAAACTTTCACATTTATTATATAAGGTAGGATATTTAGTTAATGTCATAGCCGAAGATATTAAACTAACAACAAAACATACTCTTTAATATACCATGAGAATCAACCTCCAAGGCCAACCACCCTTTCTTCAAAACGCTTAAAATTATCATAAATCTTCAAATAACCTATCTATTCACTACACCTTATAAAAACATAACTCCAACCCTAAATATAACATATTTTATAATTCAATTGCAAGATCTTAAGCTCGTAAGTCGGTCATACATCGTGCGACCCCCAGTCGCAATCAAGGACGCTCACAATGGGCCCAGGATCGAGCCCTGTGGAACACGCACAAAAAGGTACAGCAAAAATCAACTTGCTTGCCTCTTATCAATTATTTTTCAACCAGTTTAAGATTCAGTAAGTGAAATGTTTATCTTACAAGCCAATTCCAACCTTACAGCTAACAAAAATAAGGTGGAATCTCAATGTGAACAATGTCAAAGGCTTGAGTAAAATTGAAAATGGTGCGTTGTAAAAATTGCTGTTGCTATGTCGATACGTACTTAAGATTTACTTGCTTTTGTCTTGTGCTGTCTTTAATTGGTGTTATCTTCTCGCTATTTATGATTTGGGATAAGCTGAAATGTGTGTTCTTTTGATGTTTTGCAGCTACTGGAGAAAGATATTTCGCTTGTGGTTTAAAATTAAAATTCATTTATTAGCATTACACAGGTTATTGCATGTTTGAATAATAATTGTTATTAATAACACAGGTTTATGGGATGTTACTAAAAGTAGTAGTAGTGGTGGTGCTGAACTGCTGGTGGTGTTACAATGTGTATGTTTGTATTCATGTGTGTGTGTGTGTGTGTGTATCCACACACATACACTTGACACTTGAAAAAAATGTACTTGTTGTCCATAAGTAAAATTTTTTCATGTGTCAACCTTTACATTTGCTAGTATCTTATTAATTGGCTTATTGTGATTTACAGCATGTGCTAAGCCATTGGTCCCGGCTGTTATTCGTATATCTTTGACAGTCGCCACTGGTAGTCAGAAACCCGAAATTTGGAAAACCAATCTTACCAAGGGCATCGAGTTACCCAGCAACTGGGTTGTAGAGGTCAGATAGAAAGTCGCTCCATGTAAATTATTGGTATTCAGGTGCATCTGGTTGGACTGGGAGCTGAACTCAACATAGGAGAAGGCTAGGTAGATGATGATGACGCAAAATGGAACGGATTCACTTCCGAAGCTACTATATTTAAGGGTTATTCGACGCACATTCCTATCTGTGTAGTTTCTCAAACAATAGCATTAATTGATTTGGCATCACGCCAGGATTCTCCGGATGTAGGCAGAGAGAGCACTGCTTCATTTGTATTAGACTTTGAATGAACGTTCTGTTGATCGCGTGGGGAAACTCCAATCCATAGCCCTCTTCATTACCCTTTTTTTTTTGAGGATGGGAAATCATCAAATGACCCCTCCCGCTTTGGGTGGAGCGGAAGGGAGTGTCATACTCTTACTGACTAAAACCTACCCGTATTCCTTCCTTAGCCCTTTATGTTCCGGGCCAGCGGTAACCCTTTCGGACAATCCCGCTGACCCGGCTCCTCATTACCCTCTGGGTGACTTTTAGGTGGGTCTGGAGTAGCGACCGCGTAACGGAAGACGTAGCTTTGGAAGGCCTCCCACAAGGTAGACCGACGACCTTGTGAAGGCCGCAGGAATCCGCTGGATGCGGGAAGCACAGAACCGTTCGAAGTGGCGGTGCTTGGGGGAGGCCTATGTCCAGTAGTTTAGTTTAGTGGACGTCTTTCGGCTGAATAACGAGTTCTGTTGCCCTAGGATGAGTAATTTTGATGTAACGTATCGTTAATGTATGCGAATTAAAGTGAAAATACAACAGTCGTATAATTATTAGAAATTTTGGTATAGTGCGACTACATGACCTAAAGCGTGGTCTTTGTCGGACTGCATAGAAAAGAAAGAGAAGCGCGATGGACGCTGAACGCTGGTAATTTATTGCAAAATATGAAGCTATTATCTATTTACCAAAAACTCTATTGTATGGACTAAAAAATTAAAACACGACTAATAAAGGCCTATGTCCAGTAGTTTAGTTTAGTGGACGTCTTTCGGCTGAATAACGAGTTCTGTTGCCCTAGGATGAGTAATTTTGATGTAACGTATCGTTAATGTATGCGAATTAAAGTGAAAATACAACAGTCGTATAATTATTAGAAATTTTGGTATAGTGCGACTACATGACCTAAAGCGTGGTCTTTGTCGGACTGCATAGAAAAGAAAGAGAAGCGCGATGGACGCTGAACGCTGGTAATTTATTGCAAAATATGAAGCTATTATCTATTTACCAAAAACTCTATTGTATGGACTAAAAAATTAAAACACGACTAATAAATTAGTCCTTTAGTATGTTGCTTGTAGAATAATCTGACAAACAATCAGAATGATTATGTATATTAGTATGGTTTTTATTGTAAAAAGAACGTTTTTAGAGGTATCTTCATGATTTTTTCTATCGTATTAAATTAGTTGCATTATGTTTTTAACACGCTATCTACCTAGCATATATCCTGAATAATATCATATATTTTTCTGATTTTGTTTACTGTAGTCGATCATATACTTTTATTGCTTCTAAAACTTGCCTCTTTGTTGTGTTTAGGTCCTGTAAGCAACTTAATTTTATTCGCCCGGTCTAGTGATACTAGAGCGAACAGGCACTTTGTATAAATTATTTTCATAACCACTGCTCTCAAAACGGTGAAAGAAACCGGCATGTAATAGAGCCAAAAATTCGAAGACATGTTACATCTATTAACCCGCACTAGGACCGCGTGGTTGATTACGGCCCACTCCCTCTCACAGAGAGGAGGCCTGTGTCCCAGCATGTCTTCTTTTCCATACATCTGTATCAGTCGCCATCTCAGTAGCCATCCCCTATCTAGCCATAATATTATTATCATCTTTCACAGAATCCTGGATACGTTGTTCCATTCCTTTGTCTTCCGGTATTCTTTACAGCCATCCACATTCAAACTCATAGACATTAGTAGTATAGTAGTTTACAGCTTTTTGTGAAGTACCCTGTCCGTGGGTGTGTTACGTACTGTTACCATAACCATTAACGCTACCAAGCAGTGCTGTTATATTCCGGATTTCCGGTTTGGGGGGTATGTGTGCCGGTGTAATTATAGGAACATCAGAGGCACCATTCATGTAATTTTAAGAACGTTCACAGTCTGATCTCAGTCTCAATCTGTCAAAAATACTTCTAATTTCCTTAAATTTTTGAAAAGTTTTTGACATTGGTTGTCGCTGAGGGAATAAGATTGTGACTAGAATTTGGACGTTTTTAATTACGGGAGTTGGTCTTCTGATATTTTGGTTTTGTCAGGGTAGGACTACAATGTAGCGCTATAAAATCAGACTTATTTCCTCAAAAGACCATTTTCAGACACCAATCTACATGGTCTTCACATGATCAACCAAAATTATAACAAGATTATGTGCAAGGTTATGTGGGGATCCGCCCCTAAGACGACCCACTGACCCTGAACTTTAATTGAGACTGTGACCTCTGAGTTTGTTTCGGCCTTTCTTCTCAAAGTAGTCAGATAGGAAAAACCGACCTCATCTAGTTTAAAAAAAATATGATTGACGTGTAAAAGTGTTTGTACAAACCTACTTACTATAAATCATTTATCATTTATCACAAAAAACTATCCATAATGTAAACGACTGGTACGTCAAACTGACACAATAACATATAAACATATCTATAGGTTGTAAGTTAAAGGAAGAGTCACCCGGGTGGCTATGCAATGCCCGATGGGGTGGCTTGGTTTATTCTTAGATAGATCAATAAAGTGTTTCGTCTCGGTCTAGTCAGAACTATGTTTATTGATAGATGCCATAGAGCAGGGATAGACAAACTTTGGAAACTTGCGGGCCAAACCTTAGAAGACATCATCTGTGAAAATTTCAACTGTCTAGCTATCATCGTCATCATCACCCTTCGGGTACGGAACCCTAAAAACGATTCGTTTGTGATACTGCGGGAGTATAAAAGCGACTAATAAGTTGAAATTGACGTAAACGTATACTTCGATCGATTTCAGTAATTGCGTGTGAGGGCTGCAGGCGAGCATGTACGAGTATATTTTATTAGTTTGAAGACAAAGTAAAGATGGAACAGTGTTCTTCATCAACTTGGAACATTAGTTGTTTGATATAACCTCTACTAGGTTTTTTAAAGGTTTGGAAAAAAAATTGTTTCTGTCGCTATGAGCTCCTTAATCCTATGCTTAGCATAACAGTCTAAATGTTCCCACTGCTGGGACACAGGCCTTTTCTCTTCGAAAGGGACGTGGGCTTCTTGCTCCTAAGCATAGCATAATCAGCCTATAATGTTCCCACTGCTGGGACACCGGCGTCTTCCCTGTGAGAGGCAGTGGGCTGTAATCCACACTCGGACCCGGTGCGGGTTGGTAGATGTCACATGTCACGAATTTTGGGTTCTACATGCCGTTTTCTCACGATGTTTTCCTTCACAATTTTGATAGCAGTGGTGATGTAATAGGTAAGTTACATAAACTACAGCGCTTGTCTGGGTTCGAACCTACGACCTACAACTTGGAAGTAGCGACCGTTAACACTGGGCTACCATTGCTTAGTTATATTTAGTCCCATGTACCTAATAGGGTTCGAGCTAACTCAAAGTTATTAAATTGCCTTACCGGAGCCGGCAGAAATACTGGTTTTATATAAGCAATGACCAACCATCATACTTTGTGCTCCCAGATACATATCAACTTACGATACCGGGAGCTCTTCTTAAAATGGACGTAAAGTCCTGGGATGTTGGATGGTCCAACATGAGTTGGTCTCAAGTTGGGTGTATTTATTATGGAAGTTAGAAGTCTGTGTATAATGGACGGTAGTATATGGATGTTTCGGCAAATGCTACTTGGACTCCCGGGGAGATTGGTTTAAGTATAATATAGAATAACAAAATGATTGTCTGTCTTTTTATTATTTTTATTTATTTATTTAATACTTCAAGCACATAAATGCACAGAGGCGGACTTAATGCCAGGCATTTTCTACCAGTCAACCTTTGGGTGATGCAGAGACAAACAGTGGCAGGTGCAATCATGAACATTGAGGAATAAATATTTTTTAAATATAAAAGTACGCATAAACCTATTAAAATTATGAGATATGTGTGTGGGGGGCTTGTGGCTAAGTAATAACAGTCGCACGGGTCGATTGATCAGGTAAAGCTACGCTTGCCGCGGTTGGTCCGTGGATGGGTGACAGTCTTTACATACCAATACCCATCCGTGCCTCAAAAATTCGTGTATCTTTGACAGTCGTTACGGGTCGTCAGAAGCCTGAAAGTCTGACAACCAATCTTACCAAGGGGTGTCGTATTACTCAGTAACTGGGTTGTGGAGGTCAGATAGGCAGTCGCTCCATGTAAAAAAAATGCTGGTATTCAGCTGCATCCGGTTAGACTGGAAGCATACCCCAATATAGTTGGGAAAAGGCAGATAGATTGATATATTTTTGCAGTCAATACCTCTCTGCCTAACCTTCGGAGTACAGTCGTGATGTCACATTATATAAAATGTCTAGTCGGTACATTAGTCACAATCTTCATTGTATGCTTATCTGTCACAGATAACCTCATGAACTGTTGTAGTTTAATTTATTAGATACCTAATTATTTACTTGTGTAGGTAATACTTGTAGCGTTTGATGTATTATGTTATATTTTTTTATGGTGAATAATAAAGTATATTATAAATAAATAAATACTTTCTTAAAAATGAAGGTAGAGTCACGTGTCGAAACATGTATTCAATTTCTTTTGAGAGCTCGTTTCTGATTGAAATTCTGAGATATTAAATGTAGAGCATCTGCAAAGGCAAACATAATGAAGAATGGTGACTATACATAACAATATAATCAGCTTTTATAACGTTCCCACTGCTGGGACACAGGCCTCCTCTCGGTGAGAGGGAGTGGGCCGTAATTCCACCACGGTGCGGGTTGGTGGATGTCACATGTCTTCGAATTTTTGGTTCTAGGTCATATTGGTTTCCTCACGATGTTCTTATCTGCCACTAAAGGAGCAGTCGATACTAGCGGCCGCCCAGATTCACACAGGTGCAATTTATTTCAAAATTTTCTTTTGTACAAACGCCAGCACATTAAGCTACCCGAAACCGTCAAATTTTCCCAATCAACTTTGAACCTTATGCTTTAGCGATAAAGTTGAATTTGAGAGATTGTAGGAGCTTGATGCGCTGGCGCCTGTACAAACATTTTTCTAGAAATACCGAATACAACAAAAAAAGAACTATCCAATTTGGTGCAGTCATTCGGAAGTTATGCACTTACAGACATTTTGGCGACTTTGTTTTATATCTACTACTAGCTGCGCCCCGCGGTTTCACCCGCGTAAATGTCGATCCCGTGAAAATATCGGGATAAAAAGTAGCCTATACGTTAATCCAGGGTGTCAGCTACCTCCATACAAAATTTTATCAAAATTGGACCAGCCGTTTGAGCGTGAACAAGTAACAAACATATAAACACACACTCACAAACGTTCGCCTTTATAATATTAGTGTGATGTAAGGGTATACATGCCTATCTGGGCTCAAACCCATGGTCTGGGCCACCAGTGCTCATAACTTAATTATTTTTTAAAAAGTCGTGTGTGAATTTGAATTTTATTATTGATAGATAGACAAACGAAGTAATTAGCTGAATACCTTGATATGGCCATGTTATGCTTAGGAGCCCACTCCCTCTCACAGAGCTGAGGCCTGTGTCCCAGCAGTGGGAACATTATAGGCTGATTAAATGCTATGCTTAGGAGCAAGAAGCCCATGTCCCTTTCGAAGAGAGGTGGCCTGTGTCCCAGCAGTGGGAACATTATAGGCTGATTAGGCTATGCTTAGGAGCAAGAAGCCCATGTCCCTTTCGAAGAGAGGTGGCCTGTGTCCCAGCAGTGGGAACATTATAGGCTGATTATGCTATGCTTAGGAGCAAGAAGCCCATGTCCCTTTCGAAGAGAGGTGGCCTGTGTCCCAGCAGTGGGAACATTATAGGCTGATTATGCTATGCTTAGGAGCAAGAAGCCCATGTCCCTTTCGAAGAGAGGTGGCCTGTGTCCCAGCAGTGGGAACATTATAGGCTGATTATGCTATGCTTAGGAGCAAGAAGCCCATGTCCCTTTCGAAGAGAGGTGGCCTGTGTCCCAGCAGTGGGAACATTATAGGCTGCTAAGCGTGCTCCATTATCCACTGCATCATCGCTTACCATCAGATAAGAGTCTCTGCCCTTGTCCCATGTACGGACGCCAGCAGGTCAACCTACCCGAAACTGTCAGATTTTCCCAATCAACCTTGAACCTTATGTTTTAGCAATAAAGTCGAAAATCTATTAAAGAAATCTGACAGATTGTAGTAACTTGATGTGCTGGCGTCTGTACCAGCCCTGGGGCTCTATCTCGCATAGGGTCGTAGCATTATGCTGAGCGATGGCCATTTTAGGTGGATGTAACGCATATTTTCCCGCAACTTGTTCTTTTTTGTGTTCTTTCTCTGTGTGATGTTCACCGCAAATAGCTAAACGTATTTTCTTTCTTTCCTTTCCATGTCATTTAGGGTCGGCGCAAAACGTTTTCTTCTCCCATTCTCCCCTGTCAACTGTCAACTGTCACGCTACCATTCACTCCCTTCTCTTTCATATTATAGAGGTATGCGTAACACACTATCAATCTTAATCTGAAACATTTTGAAGGATGTTGCTAATCCATTGCTTCTTATGTTCGAAAAATGTGTCTGCTCAACAACGTAAATAACGCAATGAATGTTGTTGAACTGTCAAAATGAAACCCATTGCTACTGATAGTGTGTTACGCTATTACCCCACAGGGTGTCGTGTCTGATGGGCTACTGCCCGACGATTGATGTCGATGGACGTTGTAAATATGCTGGTCGCGCGGAAAACTCTGCTTGCGCGATGTAGTACTTTGCGTGACGTCAATGTGATGCGTAGTGCGCATGTTGCGATGTAGATGTCGCCACAATATCATTCCTCACACTGGTCACAGGAGTATTTTTTATTATCGCCGTTATTGGCAGATGGACTGGTAAATAAGCAGACAGGAGGACGCTGTTGCCTTTCCTCTTCACGTACTTCTTTGTGTCGCACTTTGTGGCACGACTGTATGTCAGAACTTCTTGGCCCAAAACTTCGCCATTTCCACGGCGTCGTCGGTGGCAGCCAGTGCCGGATTAGCCCATGCAAATTAAACAATTGCTTAGGGCATCAGGTCTCGGGGGGCACCATAAGGCAGAAACAGCACCGAATACAGTGCTTGCTAGCACATGAAAGGCAAGGCTGTTTATCAGCAATATATTACAAGACCCAAAAGTCACTCTAGAGATGTGCGCCAATCTTTACAAATCGCTCGTCGATGTTACGGAAAAATACGAGGCGACTAGTGGATAGGAGGACCTACAGGCGTGGATTGCTTAGGGCATCAAGTAGTCTTAATCGCACTGGTGGGAGCGAAGAGGTCACATTGTCTGCAAGTTTTGGGGCACAGAGGGCAGGATAGGAGGTGGAGCATATAGTTTTCGACTGTTCGACACAGCTCCACATCCACACCCTATTGCCGTTTTGTTATACGCAGGCCGAGTATCCCCGATGTTACCCGATGGTGTTATTCCGAAGAGCTTCTTGTCAAGGAGCTCGCCCGGGGAAGCTTTACCATATACCCATACGACTATTTCTATAGCCAAATATTGCTGTCATACTGTTGTGTATGGGTATTGTTTCCTTGGAAAATAGCCAATTTTCTTTCTATATTTTTCTGTATTTTAGTATATCAACGAATATTATCTTTTTTACGTCCTGAACTCCCTAGCTACCGTCAGAAATCAGACTTGTAACACTTGTATACAACATTATAGATCGCAGTAGAGCCACAGAGTATAATTTGCAGTACGACAACCATGACCTACGTACATCCATACTGAGTTGTCTAGGCTGTGGCGTCTCGCACACATTCATAATTCGAACTGCGAACTATTGAACGGATCATAACTATGTATTCGACATTTTTAGTTTTGTATTTATTTTTATATTGTTTTATATTTTTTAACGACTGATTTTTGTAGAGGGGTAAGCAGAGTTCGAGATTAGGTAATGGGTTTGCTAGTCGAGTACCGTATGAACAGCTTTTAAAGGGTAAAAATACCTTTTGTCAAATTGTTACCGATAAAAGCTAGGTTATATTTTTATTATATTTTTTAATTATGCAAAATAAGTTTTTTTTTGCAAAAAACAAGGTATTAGAGGTAACCTTTACAACTTAGTTTAATTTGCTTGCAATCGCATTGGTTTCACGTCAATAGTCGAACGTGTGAACGTCACACTCACAAACTGTCAAACCCAAAGCTTTTATCTACATTTAACCAATTACAGGCACTTTTAAACTGTTGTGGAGTCGGTGAGTCAAAAATATGAAGCTAGAGTTGCCCATTCCAAAGCATAGTAGATACCTATGGAGAAGAACGGGCAAGAAACTCTACGGACTCATGACAGTCTTAGTTGCTTGTGCATTGGTTCCCTCTGAGTAACCTTTTAACCTTCAATGCTCAGTCAAGGGCAAAAAAAAGTGGACACTTGGGAAAATTCAACCACAATATGAACATTTTTGAGAACATCTGTCACCCAAGCTTAGTCATTCCGGCACTATTTTTTTCCTTTTCGTCTTTATTAGAAGGAGTCTATTAAATTAAAAATATTGAGTTGAGCTGCACGATTTTTGACAAATGCGTGCACTGACTGGACAGGTCCTCTCAATCTGTGTGGTTCTTTCCTCAAAAGACCACCTCAGCACATCGATCTACATGGTCTTCATATAACCTGACCAAGATTATGTCTGGACTTTAAAAGAGACTGTGACCTCTGAGTTTGTTTCGGCCTTTCTTCTCAGAGTAGTCAGATAGGAAACGCCGACCTTCATCTAGTTTAAAAAAAAAACATGATTTACGTGTAAAAGTGTTTGTACAAACCTACTTACAAAAAATAAAATCATTTCATTTCAAATCATTTCATTTCATTTCAAAGCTTAATTAGAAGTATGCTTTTCCAAACATAAATGGACATAACATCACGCATATTTCTCCAAAGGGTTAGACAGAGGTGTAATCACATTAATACACCCACATTTCGATAGTTGTGTCTAAGTCCCATGTAATAGGAAGCGAGCCTAGTGCTCTACCGGGCACCAACCAAACTACGGGCCTCTTCTGAGAAATTCCTGATAGAAAAACTCTATATCACTTTGTACAACCTAGGCTCGATTGCCTAGGTAAGGTAAAGTGTTATGGGGTTTTACCCAGAACTTCATACTTGACAGTAAGTAACGCTTGCGACAATAGATCAGCGAAGCAGTAGTACAAATGGACATAATAGTGAGGCAAATGTCTTGGGCAAAGTTTTGAATGGATGGCTGTAACAGTAGGGGAAGACCATAGAAACGATGGATGGAATGTGTGAATGATGATATGGTTAGAAAGGGGGTGACTACCGAGATGACGACTAATATAGAAGTATGGAAGAAAAAGACATGTTGCGCCGACCAGAAATAAATTAAGGTAAGGACAGGAGAATAATGAATGGTAAAGTCAATGAAATTGATCTGTTATTGGTATTAATGTAATATTTTTCCTCATTCGTTTTCAGTCTGTTACAGATAAGCCGTAATTAGATTTTATGGAAACTTCTATTTTCAATTATTCAGTACCTAAAAACTGAATGGTGGAAAGTCCCGTAAAGACTAGATAAATGTTTTACATAATATTGTTATGGAAAACTTTACATTGTGGTTAGTTTAGGTAAGTTAGTCTTTGAATGATTTCTAGGTATGTTGCCAGCGACACGAAGAAGAAGAACATACTGGAAAAAAAAATAACCACTGCGCAAACTGTAACATTTTGACCGCGTATACGTATTGCATTTTTCTATGAAAGAACTGATTTTTTTTTTATAATTGACAGAAAATTTCTGCGCTAGAATCATAATATAATAATATGCTGAATTCATGATTATAGTTTGCGCACTGGTTACAATTTTTCCTGTATATTATAATATGTATTTTAACAATTTAATTTAAAAGAGTATCCGTGGAGTTTCTTGTCCGTTCGTCCATAGGAATCTACTACGGTTTAGAATGGGCAACTAGTACTAACTATGCAAAATTATATAAATGCCATACATGAATGGGGAGTTCAAAATAAAATGGAGTTAAATTCTTTCAACTATGTGATGACCTTTGGTCGAATGCGACACCCAATTAATTTCGAATACAAAATAAATGGTACTAAAATAACTAGATCAACAAACATGAAGGACTTGGGTGTCACATTTGACCAGAAGCTTACTTTTCATGATCACATTTCTACAGTTGCCAAAGAATCTTTTAAAAGGCTAGAGTTTGTTATACAGCACACTTGTCCGAACCAAGCTAGAAGCTAGTTCTTCTGTATGGAATCCGCACGAAGCAAAGTATGCACTTCTTCTTGAAAAAGTGCAAAAGTATTCCTGCGTTTTCTTTACAGAGGAACCATCGGCTGGTATCCCTACCAAGTTCCTCTTAGGATGTCTTGGATATCATATGCTGGAGACCAGAAGGGCATGTGACCAAGTCGGCGTTATGTTCAAAGTATGGAAGGGTATGACGGATGCTCCTGACATCCATAATGAGCTGATACGACTTTACAAACCGAATAATTATCTCCATGGCAGAAAACATCGACTGCTAGCCGTGCCTACGTGTCAGACTGTGGCCCGTGCTGCGTCTCCCGTACCGCGCGTGTTGACCGCACTAAATAAGCTCGTAGAAGCCAACCGGCGATCTGTTCGCTAATAAATTGGCCAATTTAATGGTTAAGTGCCTACATTTTTGTGAGAAAAGCAGTATTTAATAGTTGTTATTAGTGTATGTTTTATGTTAGTACTTATTATACATACTTTGATTTATGTAATTGGTTTGTTAAGCCGTGTAAATCAAATAAATAAACTAGCTATTCATATCTCTACTCTAAATTCTATTCCTATAATAGAACTATACTCACACTAACGTACAATGGCTGCACCCCAAAAATTATGACCAAACGGAAGACCTTTTGCACATATAGACATAATATCTGATAAAAAAAAAAACATCATGCGCGCCTTTGCACCACATACACCCCCACACACCCCACATACACCCCACACATAACACACACCACAGTACACACACACTCACACCCTGTCAAAGCATCTAAACATCTTGTCATTAAACCGTCTTTCTACATTAGAATTATTTTAGTTAGTTAGATTTTTTTTTTTAAACCTAGCACCTAATGCTCCAATAGTAAGTAAGTCGCCAAGTCACAGATTTGATCGGGTCTATACAGTTTAGGAGATATATTGAGTTCCATTACTAAGGTATAGTCCAAGAGCTAGTCGCAGAGTTTTTCCGTGAACTCTTCGATCTAGCTCTTGGACTATACCTACACCTATAAACCCTTATATCTTTGAACCAGTGATCGACAAATTCTGATATTTGGCGACCGATTCCGATTAATTGGCGAGTAAATATGGGAGAAAACAGATCTTCGCTAGGTGCCCTAGTTTTTGAGATATAAATGTGGCCCTGCTGGGGAGACTCTCTTCAGATCGGCCACCTATAAACCCTTATATCTTTTGAACCAGTGACCGACAAATTCTGATATTTGGCGACAAATTTCGACTAATTAGCGACTAATTTTTTGTGTTATCAAAATTAAAATCCCTGGTGGTGGCTCTGCCAGAGTCAGTGACACTGGATGCTGGCTTCTTTTATGTAGCACTAATCGAGATTTTTTACTCAATAAAATGACTTACTCATACATACAAAGTCCCTTGTCAGAAAAGTAATAACTATTACAAAGTTGTCATTCTTGTAGTTCCAAAGTTCGATTTTTACTTCATTTTCCTCGAGGTTTTCAACAAAAGATTTACATTTTATTCATTCATAAACTTTGTAATTTAAGAGACTTTCGAGAAAGCCTGACACTTATAAGGCCTTGCTTATTTAATCTGAGTTGGTTAAGTTACATACAATTTGTATTAAAGTTTCACATAATTTATTTATCGAAGTTTCTTGCGTGTCTAAAGGTGTGTCCAGACCTGGCGAATGCGCCGCTCGCGAGCCGCTTGCGAACTGCGTGCGTGTTGCTTGCGTGTGGTTACAGCCTACGTTTGGTGCGCCGCTCTAGTGCAACTCCGGCAAGTCTCGAGTGGGGCGCGCGTGTATCGCGCGCGCAGCTTGTGCGCACATAGCTTCATTCGCGTTTGAACTATGAGGATGATCCTCAGTTGTGAATTTGCTTGCGCCGCTCGAGTACGCGCGAGCGGAGCGCGGATAGCGCAGGGGCTGGGTACGAACATGAAATGCACGCACGCATTTTGCAAGCGGCTCGCGAGCAGCGCATTCGCCAGGTCTGGACACACCTTTAGCTTTGACCTTTTTAGTTTTCTTATCATTTGCTATGATAGTGATTAGAGTTTCACGAATTCTGAGATCATCTCAATTGTTAGCTATTATGATATCAATACAACCCTGTGAGACTAAGCAATAGGATCTCTTTTGCACCTTTTGTTTACGGAACCCTATAAACTAAGTAGTAGTAAATCTCTTTTATTAAAAGCTAAAGCCTGCCATGTCCTTTCCGGCAAGTATTTGGTCATGTCTATCTTTGTCAATACTACATACGCATACATAAACTCACGCCCTTTTCTAATGGGGGTAAGCAGAAACTACAGAACGTCACCTGCTACTATCGTTACATATTCGTTTTGCTTCGCTTACGTTCATACATCTGGTCATACACGCACGCCGCCGCGCCGAAAAAAGTTGTCCAGTATGGTAACCACTTCTCTTCAGATTAACCAGCGACTTGCTTGAAATAGCTTCAAGAGTAGGAAACGATGGATGGACTGTGTGAAAGATGATATGCCTTGAAATGGAGTGACTACTGAGATGATTGCGCTGACCTCAAATACATTGGTATGAAGGACAGGAGAATGTTGACGAAATAATATGTTGACATGACACAACAACCTAATGTTTGGCAGACATTGTTACTAATCCTAATAAAACCACAGACTTCATTGTAAGCTTATGACTGCCGTCCATTCATGGTTTCAGATGACACATTAAAAGTAACATTGACATTGCCAATAGTACGATTGTATTGTTTAATATTCAGTAGTTTAGTCTGTGAGACTGTCTCTTGGAAACGATATATATAGTGGTTACTTAGTTATCTGTGTCCCAGCAGTAGGAATATGATAGGCTGATTCTGTATATGTTATGTATGTACTTAACTATCTTAACGTAAACGAGGCAAAAGGAGTATGTAAGGATCGTAGCAGGTGACGTTCTGTAGTTTCTGTCTACCTTCATTGGTAGAATGTGTGAGTTTATGTATGAACAAACGCCAGCACATCAAGCTACTACAATCTGTCAAATTTCTTTAATAGATTTTCAATTTTATCGCTAAAGCATATGGCTCAATGTTGATTGGGAAAATTTGACAGTTTCGGGTAGCTTGATGTGCTGGCGTCTGTTCTAGCTTCTGCCCGCGACTTCGTCCGCGTGTAATTTCTTTCTCCCCCGACCTACCGCGTCACATCGCATCGCCGGTCCGCGCTGTTTACTTCGTTTTCGCCTAGCGTTCTTTCCGACTCTTTCTCTTGTTGTTCGACTCCTAGCTTGATGTTAAATACTCGTAGTAAATAGCAAAAAATAATGAAAAAGAATTTTTCAAATCCGACTGGTAGTTTCAGAGATTAGCACGTTCAAACAAGCAAACTCTTCAGCTTTATTGTTAGTATAAATACTCGTAGATATAAATAGATTTGACAACCTATTAATTGATTTTGATTGGACTGATTACCAATAAAATTATGAGAAACAGTCCCTGGTATTTTGACAAAATCAAATCAAAGTATTTTAACGTTTTTAACTTTTTTACCTGCTAACATCTAATTCCTCCATGTAAAATACTGGTATGCAGCTGCATCCGGTTAGACTGGAAGCCGACCCCAACTTACTTGGGACAAGGTAGGCAAATGATCATGACTTTGGTTACCAGTTATGTCATAAGTCTTAAGTAATACGAGATCAGTCATAAACCGATCACAAATGAATACTTCGCGGTCTGCTATTGAAAATTTCCAGATGGGACGCCCCAGTGACACTTACATATGACAATGTAACAAAATATCAATGAGTGAATGACTTCACCAATACCTCAGGCGGCTCGCGGCTGGTTTAGAGGTTTGACACAGAAAGTAGGGTCAGTGGGTCGTCTTAGGGGCGGTAGGACTCCTGGATACGTCACGCATGTCGCAAAGTGAGGTGGTTCTTTTCTCTAGAGCCCTCACCACCGGCAGCTTGGAATCTGTTAACTGCTGGTGGGTTACTCATGTCATCAGCCTAGTCTTTTCCCAGCCAGCTCGGGGTCGGCTTATAGTCTAACCAGATGCAGCTGAATACCAGTATATTACATGGAGCGACTGCTTATCTGACCTCCACAACCCAGTTACTGTTTAACACGACACCCGTTGGTAAGACTGTTTCTCAGACTTTCGGGCTTCTGACGTCCCGACTACTGTCAAAGATCCACGAATGACAGCCGCGACCTCTTTCTTAACGTGCTTTCCATAGTGGGCTAATATTTTAAATGTCTTTTCATTTTTGTACCAAAATGAATTAAATGATTATTTACAAATGAATGAACGAGTGAATGATGTTATTATTTTCTTCAATTGTAACATATGTCTAACTGTCTGGAGGGTTACAGTAAGTGAGCAATTAACAGTAGTCTGTAATACGTCTATATATAGAAACTAGTGTTTTTTCCTGGAACGATACGGTTCCTCGTCACCAGCTGACGTAATGTGTGACACAGGCTAATCAATTTGTGTAACACATCATTAATAATAGTTGTTATACTGGTGTTTTGAGTGAGGATCGGCAGTAGTGTCCTCTTGACTACTGAATCATAGAGATCATCAATTGAACGCATAATAATATTCGGTCCTCGAAGGAAGTCCTTTTTATAGGGCTCTATGTAGCTAAATGCTTTAAAAGATGCTTATGAGTGACCGTTTTGCAATGCTTTGGATGTTTAGAAAAATATGTGCAACATTTTGGTTTTATTAAGATTGTTAACTACTTTTGGAATTCTCTTATCCCTGGGTGCTGTGGTTTGTTACTAACACCCTATTTCTGGAGGTATTTGGCAGATTTAAGGCAAGCAATATTTTCTTATTATAAAGTAGGTACCTACATAGTCAGTAACGTTTTTGTTTTATATTAACGAAACGTTTTTGGCAGGATGTGAGTTCTGCAATGTGAAAATCTAATCAAAGTTTTTTATTTAAACATTAGTTGTGACCTAACATTGAAATAGCCTGTCTAACTAAATGCAATATAAATCAGAGATATTGCCCGGAATCTCAGGACTTTAATTTATACAAAAAACAATAACGGTAGGTTTTAAAACTATTTATTTAAAGTTTAGAACATTTCCACCCAAAAAACGTTTAAAACTAAATCTTTAATCAAACACAATCCTCAAGCCCTGCTGTCCCTTCAAAACAGTAAAGTCGTGATCATAAAAAAGTCGTTCAGTAATTTCTTACTGTTGCTATGGTAAATGCAAGTTGCAATGTTCTGGCTTTCACGAGTGCAGAGACGCGGGCACTCGCGGGGACGCTACGTTTGTGTGGGAGCTACTGCGTCTGTGTGAGTACGCCCTGCCAATGCAGGCCCTCAGTACATCCCAATGCACCGAAGTGCAACGTCGTGTCGCATCGAAAAACCTTTAAAATCCAATTTTTTACACAAAATAACACTTTTAGTGGCATTCAGAGCATAATTCCAGCATTTTGTTATGTTTTTTTAAAGGATTTCAGTTTTTTTTTCGTAATGTCTTTGTTCGCCGGCCATGTTGGATTCGCGGAGGTGAGTAGCTTTCTATTCTCTATATGAAATTTCTTTTTTTTTTTCAAGTTGATTTTCGTAATGAAACCTTCATGTTTGGTTATTGATCTTTTTGCGTGATTCGGACTTTTTGGGTATTTTTTTGGTGTTGCAACAAAATTTGGTTTTTTTTTTAAAGAAAATGTGCTCTTTCTTTGTGTTGTATGGTTAGAAAAGTGATATATTTTGTAAGTAAAACCCATGTGACGTAATTGAAATTGCGATCGATAAAGTGGAAAGATGCGCAGAAGGCCGACACCAAACTTCCTTGTCTTCAACCATCTTGTATAATAAAAAAAATACTAAAAATCGTTGATAATTTGTGGAATATTAGTATAAAATCTTAATTTAAGCCGGAATACGTATTGCGTCACAATCTTGGTCGGTAGGTAGCCATTTTGGAAATGGGCGTCCCCACCCCTTTACTTCGATCGTATAACAAAGACGCCCACAGAATTCGCTCAGATTTCAGTAATCTTAACAAAATTACTTGAAATTTTCTAATTCAATTTTTTTTTATTCTTACTTTCTTTTGGAGTAAGCAGGGTTTGAAGTTCAAATCATTCGGATATGATTTTGTTAAATAAAACAATCATTTAGTCAAAATAAATTTAAGAAAATAAATTTTTCAGCAGCAGTCCGGATTGTGCCCGGTTGTTGGCAATAGGCTCGCCCCCTATGACATGGGACTTAAACATAACTGGGGAAATGTGGGTGTACTTAGGGACACCTATGCAGGCACCTCTTCGAGGATTACCTACGAGGTTATGTAATACATAAATAATTATACTTAGCCTTTCCTAGAATCAATTACTAAAGATTTCCATCGGATCTCACCGTCATATCTATGTATATTATCTAAACTTCCTACCAATATTATAAACGCAAAAGTTTGATAGGATGGATGGATGCAAAAAACTATTTAACAGATTAGCACATAGGATACTTTTTATCTCGATATTCGATTAGACACTATGCGGGTGAAACCGCGGGGCGCTGCAGTACAATTATAAACGCGAAAGTTTGTAAGGATAGACGGATGTTTGTTACTCTTTCACGGAAAAACTAATGAACGAATTTGCATGAAATTTGGCACACAGATAGTTTATAACCAGGTTTAACGCAGTATATTCCATTTTATCCCGATATTCCCACGGGATTGAAACTTATGGCTTGGCCGTTTCGCTACCATCACATGGGCGTAAGGTGAAAAAAAAAAAAAAAAACTGCCGGGTCAGCGGGATTGTCCGAAAGGGTTACCGCTGGCCCGGAACATAAAGGGCTAAGGAAGGAACACGGGTGGGATTTAGTCAGTAAGAGTCTGACACTCCCTTCCGCTCCACCCAGAGCGGGAGGGGTCATTTGATGATTTCCCATCCGCAAAAAAAAAAAAAAGGTGAAAAATTTATTCACTGTTCATTACTTTTCTGACACAATAGTATTTGTAGTAACGAAACGGCCGAGCCTCATATTTTGACTAAGGTTTAGAGTTTGTGAAGTTAGGGCGTGTAGAGCTAAAAGCTTGGCTCTACATGAGATCTGATAACTTTTTGGCAGTGCGAGCCATATGTGGGCTCGTCTTGGCAACATTTTAAACATGAAAATGTTTTTGGTGGGATATTATAAATAGACAAGATTCGATTTTTGTAGGGTTGTTTGTCACGCTTTCATGCTAAAACGGCTGAACGGATTTGGATAAAATTTGGAACATGGGTAGACCATGACCTGGATTAGGACATACGATACTTTTATCCCGATATTCTCACAGGACACATTACATTTTGATGCATATATTGACATGAGAGGGATGTAGAGTCAATCAATAACGGCTGATTTTATAGGAACGAATCCTAAGCCATTGTCTAGTTGTCTGGACTGAATTCTCCGCACTGGGCCCACGTGGTAGAATATAGCCTACTCCCTCTCACCGAGAGGAGGCCTGTGTCCCAGCAGTGGGAACATTATAGGCTGATTACGCTAATTGTAATCTTAGATTACTCTGTTTCAACCTTTGTTATAGCCACTCACGGGTACGCCGCCATAAACTAACGCAACCTAAAATACGCCACAATGACAAATTGGATATAGTGTAATCATCTTTCGATTTAACCGATGGTCAGATTTCATTCGCGAGAGATTTCTTGTTCCCCTAACCCCCCCCAAGTCGCATCGCATTGCCTAACCGCACTGTTACTGCGTTCTTTCTGACTTTTTTCTTTTTTGCTCGGCTCGTAATGGCCGCAGCGTAATGTTAAAGATCCTATAGTCTTCGTACAAGAATTGGGCTACCAAATGCAAAAGGAATTTTCAAATCCGACTGGCAGTTCCAGAGATTACCGCGTTCATCTCTGGAACTACAAAAAAGAAGAAGAAGAGAAAGAAGAGTTTGTTTAGTTAAACAAATTCTTCAGCTTTATTATTGGTAGATAGGTATAGACTACTAGGAGAGTTTTGAGTTTGGATGTCGATGGCTATAAGAGTAGGGGAAGACCAAAGAAATGATAGATGGACTGTGTGAATGATGATATGGTTAGAAAGGGGGTGGGTACTGAGATGACGACTAATAGAGAAGTGTGGAAGAAAAAGACAATGTTGCTCCGACCAGAAATAAATTGGGATAAGGGCAGTAGAATGATGAAATGATAGGTATTTCATATGAGTTCTTTGTGAAGGAAAATTTATACTATTTAGCAAATAATTCCATCCAAATTCCATTGAACTTATCAAAGAGCTAATTTAAGTATATATTGCTTACTAATATCTCCCTCTCAAAATGGTGAATGAAAACATCGTGAGGAAACCGGCATGTTCTAGAACCAAAAAATCGAAGACATGTGACATCTACCAACCCGCACTGCGCCCGCGTGGTGGATTACGGCTCACTCCCTCTCACAGAGAGCCAGTAGTGGAAACATTAGGCTGATTATGCTAAATGATATTTTTGTATCCTTAATATGGATTTCACGGAAGACAAAAGACTGGAAAAACCGACCCCAACAAAGTTGGTAAAAGGCAGGCAGATGATAATGAAGAATATGGATTTGACGTTTGACACAAGAGATGATAAAATAAAGGTTTTGAAAGAGAAAGAGAACCCACCACTTAATCGATTGAGACACTTGGCAATAGGTTTAGGTATTACATGGGACTTAAACTTAACTAACATATTTTTATGGGATCCTATTAAGCTGGCCGTGGATTCTTCAGTATATGATTCTGAATCCCCTGCGTTAGATTCTAGAGCATAATATATGGGCAACGCTCGGCCTGCGGGCCGGATGCGGCCCGATCCGGCTTTTGATCAGGCCCTCAAAATATTTACAAAACGCGCGTGAAAAAAGGATATTCTCAGTTCACGCCAATAAGAAAGAATTTTTCCAGGTAGATTCAAACCTAACGCGAAATAACTGATACTTTCATGATAGATGTTGTCCACTGCTTCTTTTGCTCACGTTTTTCATCTAAGATTGCGGTGTCTACAATCAATGTATAACAAAATGTTGTAAGTCACAATTTTGTCGCAATTTACTCGTCTCTTATCTACCTCTCGTACCTATGATACGTGACGTCATTAGTGATCATTAGTGGTTTGGCCCGCAGCTTCATCCCTGTTCTAGAGGATCTAGAATCATGTGCTAAATTCATGGTTACAGTTCACGCGTCGATGGTGGCACCCTGTATAACATGAGACTTGAACAAAACTGGCGAAATATGAATAGACTAGCTTCTGCCCGCGACTTCGTCCGCGTGAAATTTCTTGTTCCCCCGCCCACCCCGTCGCATCTCATCGCCTGTCCGCGCTATTACTTCGTTTTTGCTTAGCGTTCTTTCTGATTTTTTTTCTTTTTGCTCGGCTCTTAGGGGTCATAGCGTGATGTTAAATAGCCTATAGCCTTCCTCAAGAGTTGGGCTATCAAATACAAAAAAAAAAAAAAAACAAATCCGACTGGTAGTGCCAGAGATTACCCCCTACGTACAAACATATAAACTTTACCTCTTTATAATATTAGTATACAATACTATACACCTCTGCCAACCCATTCAGGGAATTCAGGTATGATTATATGTTATTAATTAATTATCAGGTCGCTGAACTTTTGCCACCGTTTCTTGGCAGCTGAAGCTGTCGACAGAATACTATCAACATATTGATTAGAAGTGTTAAAACTAAGGAATTTGAAGTATTGATCACTGTTGCCAAAAATACTGAATATATTTACCTAAATGAATTGGTCTAAATTTGTAAAATTTGTCGTCCGTCTAGTGGTTGCAAGTGCTACTGCTGCTGAGCTTGAGGTACTGGGCTCAATGCCCGGGTCATTCAAATCAGGAATTTCTCAGTAGTGTAAAGGCTATCTATGTAGCCCCTACCTTTAGCCTGGCCGGTCATAATTGACGGCGTCTTCCGTTCGAACGAACGTTTAAGCAGGTGTCAAATATTTTCATTGGGTATTTTTGATTACTACGAGTCAGCGCTACTTCTAACATGGTAATGCAAAGTCTTCCTATAACTATAAAATATTTGATATCTGCTTGAACGTTCGAATGGAAGATGACGTCAATTATGACCGGCCTGTACTGCTAAAGGTAGGGCTATATGTAGCCCAAAGAAAGGCGAAGATAGGGGATAGGTCTTTGTAATTCAAAGATGGGCGTAGCTCCATTACCAAATAAGACTTTTATTCACACCATTCGAAGTAGCAACCAAGAGTCTGGAGTTGTGCCCGGTTGATGGCAATAGGCTCGTCCACTATTACTTGGGACTTAAACATAACTGGTGAAATCGGGTGTACTTCAGCACCTATACCTAACCCTTCAGGGTTTAGAGGCGACATGTTTATAGTGGTGTCTTTGTGAAGGAGTTTTCCGGGGAAGTCGTTTCATCATCATATTCTGTCTGCCTTTCTTCTTCGGCTTTCACAGAGAGAAGGCCTGTATTGTCCCAGTAGTGGGAACTTTGCAGGCCGATTATGACTATGCTGAAGCCGTTGACCATGTACCATCACGACCATGTTTGTGAATGGTGCAGGTTGGTGAATCATTCTAGACGTTGTTAAAATATTTGCAGCAAGATTTAAGTAAGCTGCTGAATGCAATTATAGATACTGCGACAATCAATCTTTGAAAAGTTGGAATGGAAATAAATATTTTGGCAAAGAATTTCATCTACTGAATTCTGGTCAACCAGTAATATTATATGCAAGTATTGACTGATGTTATGTGGCACGTAGACTCTCAGTTTCAAAAGGATTTAGTAGATTTTGTCAATATGTTCGAAAGCGGTTAAAGTAATAACTTTTATCAATAACCCTCCTTCTGGCGCAGTCGGGTAATTAGACAACTCGTGACGATTTCATCGATTCAGGAGCCACTGCCTATCTGACCTCCAAAACCCAATTACTGGGTAATACGATACCTCTTGATAAGACTGGTTGTCAGACTTTCGGGCTTCGGACTACCCGTAACGACTGTCAAAGATCCACGAATGACAGCCGAACAACGCGTCATACTGACGTCACGCAAAATCCTGCATCGCGCAAGCAGAGTTTACCGCGCAACTAGCATAGATACAACGGCATGAATCATCGGGCAGTTGCCCGCCAGACACAACACCCGTCTGGTCGGAGGATTCTCCCTTTTCTATAGAGTATGAGTGAAATTTACACCCTGTTCCTCATACCTCTATAATGCAAACAAAATTGCGTGCAACAGAAAAGATTCACTTGAATACACTTTTATTATTGTGGGCAAACACACTCTTAGCACAAAGCCCTCTGGCCAGTTGGCTTGATATCAAGTGGTCAATAACAAAGCTAAAAATACAATAACTGATTACAGTATCGCGGTCGTTGAACTGTTGTCTGACAATGATTGCATGATCTTCGTATCGAGACGAGAGAGTGCAATCCTTCTCTCTCGAGAAAGCTTATCATTATCTGCCTAGGCTTCTATCAACTATGGTTAGTCAGTCGAGAGCTTATCATCATCATCTGCTGAGTCTTTTACAAATATTTTGGTGTCGGCTTCAAGTTTAACTGGATGCGATAAAATTTGGCAGAGAGATAGATTGCATCCCGGGGAAGGACATAGGATAGATTTTATCCCGATATTCCCATGGGATCGACAATTACGCGGGTGAAACCGCGGGACGCAGCTAGTTAGAATAAATATTGACATAAAAATTACATAACATTAGGTACGTGTTACCCAGTAACTGTGCTGTGGAGGCACAGATACTGGTATTCGTCGACCCCAAAATAGTTGGGAAAAGGCAGGCAGATGATGATCAACATCACGTATGGAATTTCCCGATGGGATGAGCAGATACTCACATTTCCCCAGTTATGTTCAAGTCCCATGTAATAGGGGGCGAGCCTATTGCCAACAATCGGACATGACAGTGTCCAGACTTCGGACTGTTACTGAGAATTTCGTCGACCCAAATGAAAAAAATATCCCAGCCTCTACCTTAAAAAAAAACTAAAATATGTAGTTTAAAAATATCCCTACTCTATCGGCTCTATGATAGAGCACATTGCCATAGGTCAGGTCTGGGATAGAGTCGCTCTGATTGGTCGAGCTCTACATAGACGTAGAACATGTGGTCGTAGACCAATGGCGGGAGGGGCCCTTTCTTACCTGAGTTTTTATTGAGTTCGGGGACTCTTGTTGTAGAGATCTTTTTGGGTGGGATTCTGTTTTTTTTTTTTTTGATGAGACACTGCCATAAAATACATTTAGTTTCGTTTCGTTTGAACATAAGAGTTTGTTAATAAAAAAATAAAAATAAATTGCAAATCTTCGTAAGATATTTATCGTCTATTTTTTCTTTTATGTTTTAAGGTTTTTTTTTGCTCAATTTGGGTATAAGTAACATTTTTTTGATAATATTTCGCAACCTGGTAACACTGATGAGAATAATTAAAAGAAGAGTTATTTCCTTTTATAGTTTAATAAAATACAACTCGATTGAAAAAAAAAATTGCAACTTGAATTCGGAAAAAATATCGCAAAAAAAACTGACTGACCACAAAAATCGCATAACCTTTATTGACGCCTTGTTCAACAAACTGCATGACCTATAAAATACTAGCTTCCGCCCACGGCTTCACTCGCGAAGTATGTATGTTGATAAAATCTATCCTATGTCCTTCCCCGGGATGCAATCTATCCCTCTGCCAAATTTTATCGAAATCCGTTCAGTGGTTTAGGCGTGAAAAGGTAACATACAGACAGACAGACAGTTACTTACGAATTTATAATTATTAGTATGGATTAAGTTGTCTTTTTATCCCATTGTGTCACCCCTTTTAAAATTTATATAAAATATCTACCTAATATTTATCATCATCTGCCTGCCTTTTCCCAACTATGTTGGGGTCGGCTTCCTGTCTAACCGGATGCAGCTGAATACCAATATATTACATGGAGCGACTGCCTATCTTTTGTTGACCTCCACAACCCAGTTACTGGGTAATACGTTACTCCTGGTTGTCAGACTTTCGGTTTACTGACGACCCGTAACGACTGTCAAAGATCCACGAATGACAGCCGGGATCTTAACGTGCTCTCCGAGGCACGGAGGGGTCTTGGTAAAGATGGTCACCCATCCACGGAGTAACCGCGGCAAGCGTAGCTTAACCTGATCGATCGAACTGTGCGGATGTTATTACTTAGCCACGAGCCCCTCTGCTACCAAGCATTCTGTAATATTTATGGTGTAAGTATTACATAAAAACCGGCCAAGTGCGAGTCGGCCTCGCACACGAAGGGTTCCGTAGGTACATACCACAAGGCATAAGACGCCGAAAAATACGTTTCTTATAATACCTCTTTAACTTTATTTTATTTTTATTATTTGTTGTTAAAGCAGCAACAGAAATACATCATCTGTGAAAATTCAACTGTCTACCTATCACGGTTCATGACATACAGCCTGGTGACAGACAGACGGACAGTCAGACAGGCAGGTAAGAGGGTCCCGTTTTTAATACCCTTTGGGTACGGAACCCTAATAAAAAATATTCTATTCTACAAACCAAAGTAAAAAGAAGCGACCCATGTCGCCCCACTTCCTCAAAAGCTACATTTTACAATATAAAATAAAACTAATTGATCTATCCAATGGCTGGCCCTTCGCTCCTCGGCAGCCGAGAGTCATCGTCATTCAGACTCGGCAGCCAATCAGGGAACGCATAGATTCGGGTCTATCACGGAGCAGACATATGCAGAAGGACCACTCCGAAAATTTACAAAATACAAAGCTTACCACCATACCATAACCATAATCAGCCTATAATGTTCCCACTGCTGGCACACAGGCCTCCTCTCGGTGAGAGGGAGTGGGCCGTAATCCACCACGCGGGCCCAGTGCGGATTGGCAGATGTCACATGTCTTCGAATTTTTGGTTCTAGGACATGGCCGGTTAATACAAAGCTTAACTTTGAAAAATTTTACACGCTAAATTGAGTTTTTTAATCTATAAGTTGGTAATAGAAATCGTTTTTTTTTCTTTAGTTGCATCGATTAGACAATGATAATGATGAAAATATAGGTTACAATGTTTATACTGCAGTGGTTATTAATTAAAACAGAATTAAAATAAATTAAATATAGGGTGTATTTCTGAGATAAACCTAATGATGATTTTTGAGACGCAGGGCGAAATGGTCAAAGGATTCAAGAGTTCTCTAAAATGTAAATTTCTTCTAAAAAATGTAAAACAATTGTGTCTACAAACACGATAAGTTACACGTGTGATACGTTTCATTAGATGAGTTTCAAAGTATAGTAAAAAAAATCTTTTTTGAGACAGGCACTGAGACTAAATGTTTGCCCTGAGATACCTACGAGGCTACGACATAAAATTTATAAACCTAAAAAAAAACTGGCCAAGCGGGAGTCGAACTCGCACACGAAGGGTTCCGTACTTCAAGGCAAAAACGCCGAAAAAAAACACGTTTGTTGTATGGGAGCCCCCCTTAAATATTTATTTTCTTCTGTTTTTAGTATTTGTTTTTATAGCGGCAACAGAAATACATCATCTGTGAAAATTTCAACTGTCTAGCTGTCACGGTTTATAAGATACAGCCTGGTGACAGACAGACGGATGGACAGACAGCGAAGTCTTAGTAATAGGGTCCCGTTTTTACCCTTTGGGTACGGAACCCTAAAAAAATCCAAGTAGAACCAAATTTTTCCTATACCACATTTTAATCAGAAAAACAAAATATAAAATTCAAACCTTTTCAATAACTGTTAAATTATTTATAAAACGTGTCTTCCCTATCGCATCTCAGTTGGCGTGACACTTCTGTGCTAACATTACTCGTGGTTCTATGATGCAGCCGATGCGACGAAGGGACGGACCAATGGCAGGGCCGGACGCCCTAGCCGTACTATTGTTGATTTTTGGCCCTTTGAGGTTCGATACTGGCGGGCAAGCGGACATTTTATAAGATTTTAGTTTTTTTCGACTGTTAATTTTTTTTTGTACTTTTTTTTGTATTAGTCAAATTAAATTATTGTTTTGTTTAGTGACACGTAAAATACAAAAATTCTACTAATATTATAAATGTGAAAGTTTGTATGTTTGGGTGTTTGTTACTCACGCAAAAACAGATTGAACAGATTTGTATGAAAGGCACACAGATAGTTTATAACTCGGATTAAGTTTTTATCCCGGTAGTACGTTCCCGTGGGATGAAAAATAAATGTAAGTAGGTGGGTCATATTCAAAATAATTGTAAGTTACGGATAGGAAACAGATATGAATATTATTTGATTGTAACAGAAAAATAACAGAAAGGAATTATTAGGGCAAGTTTAAATAGCACACGTTTATAACAGGCTACGAGTGCGAAGTCGGTGTGGGTCGCTAGGTGGGTACATAATGAAATAACATTTTGGTGATCGTATTTTAGTTGGTATAATTGCCATAAATTCATCATCATCATTGCCATAATGCCTTATCTCCGAAACTACCGAGCCTAAAATTTTGATATTAATATTAAGGCAAAAGGATTCTAATGATTAGAATTATGTAAAGCCATATTTGTAACGGTCGTGAATCATATTTTAATCAACATACAACTTTACACTGACCTGTAAATTGCAAAAAACCTGAGTCAATTTGAATTTCGCGGGCTACCTTGGCGCATCCCCCTTAACTGATACTGAGACGGCCGACGAGAGGCTGGGTACGCCTCGGCGAGGCTGCGCAGTTAGTATAAAAGGCTCAAGCAGTGAGGACTGAGGATACGCAGTAAAACATGCACACACAGACAATACATGGCACAGCAATGCAATACATGGCACAATATACGCAAACTTTACATACTTCAAATAAATTTAAGTAAGTAAAAAAAAATGTTTTGGCTAACCTGCGGTGCACTAAGTACCTATTAATATTTTATTTTCATTAATTCATACATGAGACAATGTGAATAACGCCTAATCATTCATATCTGTTACGTAACGGAAAAAAGTGACAGATAAAATAACGTATATGAATTAATTGCACGTGTCTATCCTACAAATCTATTTATTTCCACGGGTACGTATTTGAATATCGAAGATTAAAATACCGACTGTTAAAATATCGATGTTCGAAACATCGAAAATGGAAATATCGAACGATCATATAACCGAAAATTAAAATATCGAAAGTTTATATTATCGAATGGTTAAATATCCTACGTCCAATATATCTAAAATCTAAATATCTACAAAAGTTACATCGAAAGATCTAAATATCGAAATACAGATTATCGAACGTCCTAAATATCGATGGGTAATTATTTGAACATCGAAAATTAATATACCTACGTGTAAAAATGGGTTAATTTTCAACATTTAATACATTCATTAATTCACCCTAAAAATACGTACAAGTTAAAATATCGAACTGATATAAGTAGTATGAGTGGAAAAAGGTTGCTTCTGCAACGTCTCCGGCGCTACGGGAAGTGCAACCCCTTCGCCCTTGCGTAACAAAGGATAGGCACCCATGTTCACCTCCGCAGCTTCGGCTTGCTGGTCGCCTCCGGCGACCAGCCTCAGCCGCTACGGTTCCCACGGGTGCCTATGCTTTGTTACAGCGGGCGGGGGTTGCCCTCCCTTCGCGCCTCCGGATTTTTATATACACTCTAGGGGTAACAGCCAAAAGACTACGTAAATTCGGGGTGCCCCAATTCGGTTTTGGAACAATTTCGACCTATTTTATCCATGAAAATCAGTGTCCAGTGTACAAGCCTAGGTCAATCGTGAAGGTATTATTTAAATTAAAATATTTCCTTGAAAGTCAATATGTTGTGCAGGTTGTGCTACTAAAGTTAGTGACAGAAACGTATCGCTGCAAAACCGACTCCACGTAGTCTTGTCTGCCCTACCCCTAGAGTGTAATTTAGAATCGCGTAGTCGCGGAGGGGCGAGGCAGCCCGCGAGCTGAGGAGCAGGTGGTTTTAACACCCGCCGCCGCAGCTGAGGCTGGCCGGCGAAGCCGGCCAACAAGCCGAAGCTGCGGTGGTGGGCGTTTAGACCATCTGCGACGTTAAGCTCGCGTGGGACTGCCGGAGCCCTGCAGCGCCGGAGCCGTGACAGAAGCCATGCTTGCTTGCATGTTGCATGATTGCTGCATGCTTGTTTGCTAGATGGAAATCAGTTACTAGGTGGGTTACAAAAAAAAACATGGAAAACCTCATGTAATGTAGGTACTTTAATTATTTTTACATAATAAAAAGGGTACGTATTTGAATATCGAAGATTAAAATACCGACTGTTAAAATATCGATGTTCGAAACATCGAAAATGGAAATATCGAACGATCATATAACCGAAAATTAAAATATCGAAAGTTTATATTATCGAATGGTTAAATATCCTACGTCCAATATATCTAAAATCTAAATATCTACAAAAGTTACATCGAAAGATCTAAATATCGAAATACAGATTATCGAACGTCCTAAATATCGATGGGTAATTATTTGAACATCGAAAATTAATATACCTACGTGTAAAATGAGTTAATTTTCAACATTTAATACATTCATTCATTCACCCTAAAAATACGTACAAGTTAAAATATCGAACAAATTTTGATAAAGTAGTATGAGTGGAAAAAGGTTGCTTCTGCAACGTCTCCGGCGCTACGGGAAGTGCAACCCCTTCGCCCTTGCGTAACAAAGGATAGGCACCCATGTTCACCTCCGCAGCTTCGGCTTGCTGGTCGCCTCCGGCGACCAGCCTCAGCCGCTACGGTTCCCACGGGTGCCTATGCTTTGTTACAGCGGGCGGGGGTTGCCCTCCCTTCGCGCCTCCGGATTTTATATACACTCTAGGGGTAACAGCCAAAAGACTACGTAAATTCGGGGTGCCCCAATTCGGTTTTGGAACAATTTCGACCTATTTTATCCATGAAAATCAGTGTCCAGTTTACAAGCCTAGGTCAATCGTGAAGGTATTATTTAAATTAAAATATTTTCTTGAAAGTCAATATGTTGTGCTACTAAAGTTAGTGACAGAAACGTATCGCTGCAAAACCGACTCCACGTAGTCTTGTCTGCCCTACCCCTAGAGTGTAATTTAGAATCGCGTAGGCGCGGAGGGGCGAGGCAGCCTGAGGAGCAGGTGGTTTTAACACCCGCCGCCGCAGCTGAGGCTGGCCGGCGAAGCCGGCCAACAAGCCGAAGCTGCGGTGGTGGGCGTTTAAACCATCTGCGACGTTAAGCTCGCGTGGGACTGCCGGAGCCCTGCAGCGCCGGAGCCGTGACAGAAGCCATGCTTGCTTGCATGTTGCATGATTGCTGCATGCTTGTTTGCTAGATTGAAATCAGGTGGGTTACAAAAAAAAACAAGGAAAACCTCATGTAATGTAGGTACTTTAATTATTTTTACATAATAAAAACCCAAACGTAACGTAACGTAGATATTAAGAACTTCGATGTATTAAATGTTGATATTTTGAACTTAGGCATAATGTCATTCGATATTTTGAATCATTCGAAATTTTAATCACTCGACATTTCAATCTTCGACGTTTTAAGCGTAGGTATAACAATTTTCGACATTTTGATACAATCGATATTTAAATTTTCGATGTTTTGAACATCGATATTTTAACAGTCGATATTTTAATTTTCGATATTCAAATACGTACCCAATAAAAACCCAAACGTAACGTAACGTAGATATTATGAACTTCGATGTATTAAATGTTGATATTTTGAACTTAGGCATAATGTCATTCGATATTTTGAATCATTCGAAATTTTAATCACTCGACATTTCAATCTTCGACGTTTTAAGCGTAGGTATAACAATTTTCGACATTTTGATACAATCGATATTTAAATTTTCGATGTTTTGAACATCGATATTTTAACAGTCGATATTTTAATTTTCGATATTCAAATACGTACCCATTTCCACACCAATTCACATGATTATACGAATATTTTATAGTTATAACAAATATCACAATACAGCCCTTTCCTAGTATGAGTAATAAAACAGTAAGTACTTACCGCTACTGTAAACGACTCACATTGAATATTTACTTTTAAAAGTCTAATTTTCTTCAACAACGAAACGAGCTGAAAAACTATATTGAACAAAATGGCAAAGCGTTTATTCTTACGCGTCGTGTAGTAACAGCTAGTGAACTAATTTTGCCAGTATTTCAAATTTCTTTATTGCCATGGAAATAATGTTAAAATAGCATAACAGAGAAGAATAACAGATATGTGCAAAATCAGGACACTCATTAATAAATTAAATTTGGAGTACACTAAATAGTATTTTATATTTTGTTTAGTAAAGTGTTGAAAGTTTAAACAATATTCTCTGAATATATATTTTTTTTTAACTTTTGTGGAATGGTTCATAATTAAATTATTTTTTTTAGTTTACCGTTAAAGATGTGGACATAGAATACTTGTATGAAACGGATCCTACGCAATGTCTGGTTTAATTTTTTGAAATCAATTGTTTAGATTTACCAAATGTTTCGTTGTTTTTTATTAAGCTCAAATAAATATTTTATCTGTTTGTTTATGAAATTCTAGTCAGTTGCATCTCGTTATGAAAATAATTGGGTTGGACATTAAGACAGTAAGTAGTAAATATACAATTATTTTGAATATGACCCAGGTACCTACCTAAGAAAAACAAAATAATAGTATGTAGGTAGGTAATTATAATGTTGTTGCCGCATTTGAATGAATGGAAGTTATGATCAATTAATTGATCTTATTTTTATTCGTTAATATTTAATGAAGGAAGCAAAAGTTGTTTAAAAGATTTGATCGCTATTAAAATAAGTCGCAGATCATTAAATGGAACTGTTATTTACATTCCACAGAATTTCGACACACGTTTTCAAGTAATACTTACGCATTATTCCACAATTTTTGTAATTGCACAAATCTGTAAATTTGTGTGCTAAAAGTATTAAATAAATTAATTAAAAAAATTAACTAGGATCCATTAAAAACATACCCAATTTAAATTTATACGAAAAAATAAACTTTTCTCTATTAAAACCCTACTTAAGTAGGTACCTACTTGCGTAAATTAGTAAAAATGTATAACATTCAAGATGGCGCGTGTAACCACACCCAGTTTCAAAAGGCATTGCCTTGAGTCTGATGCGACTGTTTTAATGTTCATACGAGCTTTTATATAACCCTCACGGTTTTCCCTACGGGATAGACAGAGTTGTTGGTTATTAGACATTGATCGCTAGTATTCCCTTAGGGAAAAGCAGAGTTACTGGCCATTGGCTGGCAGCTATGGAATATATTTTTTTTGTCAGATAGGTATTTGGATCTTCCTGGGTCGCTATAAGTCAGCTCCACTATACACAGAGTTGCTAATATTTTTACTTCAGCATTTAAATATAGTTTGTGCTTCTTTTTCTTAGCGTGTCGATGCCAATGTATTTAGAGTCAGTTCAGATTTGGCTACGAGCTTGGTACCTGTTATAACTCACTGCGACATTCTTTGCGTTCAAGAGACCCCATCGAGATGAAACCTAAAGCCTGCTAAACATCCCTTGAGTTACGCTTAGAGCTAAGATCTGTCACCCAAAGCACGGTAACGCATGATCCCGGTGTAAGCATACTATTCACCAAGTGCTCAATCAAAAAATGGCATAATTAGTTTGGATGGCTGTTCTATAGAGGGATATTTTATTTTTTTTCCGTTCTAAATACTTGAATACCTACATAATTTTTGACTTAAGTACTGTGTTCATTAGTAGACTGAAAAGGTTACATTAATCCCGAACTCATAGCAAAATCAGTACAATGAGTATTTAAATACTGTCATATTGACTATCAACGATTTTATATTTTATTGTAACTTAGTTTAGCTTTAAATAGCGTCGTCTCTGTCACACCTGCTTGGGTGACAGTCTCAATGTGTCATATTAATGCCCGAGCAAAATCAGAATCAAAAGTCATTTATCAAACTAGGCTGAGAACCAGTACTTTTTGAACGTCAAAATTACATACTCGCCCGCCCTTCACAGCTTCCTAGTGCTTTTAGCTGGAAAGAAGAGGTGGCGCAACAAACTCCCAGCAGACAAAGCAAATGAATAAGATGAGCAAATAATTAAATGCAACAAATGCCGCTTATGCTCCTCACAGTGCAATCTCAGAAGCCGTTAGCAACCAGTAGCAACCAGTAGCAACCAGTAGCAACCAGTAGCAACCAGTAGGCCAATGAGGCGTCAAGATGTCGCGGCCGCGCCCATTTACAAAACGAATCGCCTTGAGTTTAAAACTGATGCAATTTTATGTCCCACTGCTGTTCCTAAGAGCTTTTTTAATTTTGTAATGAATAATTTAAATGTTACCAAGTGTGGAGAACATAGCGAACAGCGACTGACAGTGGGGGAAATCTTTCGGTTGAGAAACTCCGCCTTTCTTGAACCTTATCCAAATTTTATAAAAAAAAACATTCATTTATTTAAATTAGTGTGAAAGGTACAAAAGACAGCACCCAAAAGCTCACCTTTCACTACTTCTTAGGTAGAAGAAGTGGCGCAACAAACCCTAGCCACACGTCTCAGTCTTTGACGAGTTCCATAGTTTGATATTAGGAGCCTACTGAAACCAAGTTCTTGCCAAAATGGAAGTAAGAAAGGAAGAAGTAGACTCTACATCTAAAACGAAGTTCAAAAGGGCTCTGTATGTATATAATTAATATCTATCATCTATTAACACCTGCCTATTAGTACTTAGATCTAGCTATTAATACCTACTTAGAGCAAAACACGTCACGCGTCGTCAAAGAATTGCAACCCAAGTGCACGCTTCGTAGATACTGCAACTTAGTCTTCAAATAAAGTTCTGACTATCAATATAAACACTACTTTTATTACTTTAACTAAGTAGGTACTTTTTTTTATTTGGGGGAATCATCATGCTCCCTTTATTTTTACAAATTTATTTAGGCTGAAAGATGTTTTCAAATTCCGTAGTTTGATTTGAAAACAGGCAAAATGAGCCTACTGACTTGTATGAAATTATAAGTTATTACCTAAGTTTTTAAATTAAAAATCTTCAAAACGTGTTTTGACCAAAAAACAAAAACTGCTGCTATGGGAGATTATCCCTAGCAAGTTAATTATGGCGGAAAGTAAATTTGAATTCCTGTAATTAAATATGAAAAACTAAAAAAAATGTGCCTACCAGTACCAAGTACCAAATCATCTAGTAGAAGAAAGTTCTGTAACTCAAAATCTAGAAATCAAGTTTTGACTCAGGAAATATGACCTTATCTTATGGGATCGTCATCCCTTACAAATTTTGGCGGAAATCCTGTAGTTTTAATAAAATTACACAGTGTGTCTCCCAACTCAGTACAAAATTATCTCTTATGCAGGCAAAAAGGACATATAGGGACTTTATTTGTGATGTTCTTCAAAAAGGTCAGGTGTGTAGTACTCGCAACCGGTGTGCGTGTATGACCAGATGTATGAACGTAAAAGAGGCAAAAAGAGTACCTATGTAAGGATCGTAGCAGGTGGCGTCCTGTAGTTTCTGCCTAACCCCAAGGGAAGAAGGCGTTAGTTTATGTATGTAAGTAGCTAATTAATGTTTATTCAGTACTTAAGTACCTAATGTTAAGTGACCTTAGTCATGACTTTCTAGAAATGATAAGGGACTTGTAAGATTCCGAGAAAGTCAATGAGTAGACTATGGTATCTACTTTCTGTTGAAGGAATCCTTCTCTACAAGCTAACTAGGTAATTATTTGGCATTTTCAATAGTCTATATCATTCTCCTGCCCTTATCCCAATTTATTTGGGGTCGGCGAAACATATTTTTTTCTTCCATACTTCTCAATCAGTCGTCATCTCGGGAGTCGCCCCCTTTCTAACCATATCATCATTCACACAGTCCATCCATCGTTTCTTTGGTCTTCCCCATTCATACTCAAAACTCTCCTCACGACATTTATTTTCAATAGTCTATAGTGTGTAGGTATTAATTAATGAAATTGATTAAAATACTAATTGCTAAAGAAGAAGGAAAATCATCGTGAGGAAACCTGCACCCTCATACGGTAACACACTATCAATCGCAATCTGAATTATTTTAAAGGATAATGATATTCCACTGCTTCATAATTATGTTCGAAAAATTTGTAACGTCCGCAATGTAAATAACGCAATGAATGTTGTTGAACTGTCAAATATAAAGTGTAAACCTATTCCTCCGTCTTGAGCAAACGTGGTGATCAATGCTCGTGTCTTCTCCGTATGAGAAGAGGGTTTTGCCCAGCAGTGGGACAGTAATAGGCTGGTATTATAATTGCAACGGATGCAAGAACAGACACACAAGAAAATCACATCAAAGACTTATATGGATGGATGTAGGTCAATGAAATGTTACTAGGTATATGAAAGAAGACTTTGCTGTTGTATTAGTAGTAGGTACTGTCTTTGTATCTGTTCTTTGGCCTATAAGATATGCTATTCGATACTACCAACATGCCTGTTTTGGGAATGTAGAGACTCATCCATTATTCTGCATGTTTTTGTTGGCAACCCAGTACCTAATAAAATATGTAAGTAAACTGAAATATCCAACATAGGTTGCTGTCTGTTGAAAGCTACGTGTGTTAAAAATAAAATGGAATGGACTTCATTGAATAATGTCCCAGCATTTCATTAAATTAATAAGATAGCTAGAGTATGATTCTGCAACATTGTCACCTGAGACAGTCTCAAGTTCATCATTCAATGCTATATTGAGTTAAGCCTATAAACGACCACTGCTGGATATTATATATATTATATTAAAGGCCTATTGGCCTTTCCCAACTTTCACCGAAACGCACTTGACAAAATACACTGAAATAAAATACACTTTTTTTCTTCAGCAAAGTCTACGAGTAACACCAGTTTTTTTTTAACCTAAAATTTCACAACAGCACGTATGTAAATTGATAAATCATATAGTAAGCGTTGCAAGGTCATAATTTCCAAAACTAAGCTAGGTATGTCTCGGCGCGCGCGCACAAGGCCGTGTGACGTAGCCAACATGGCCGCCGCATCGACGAGTAACGTCGAGTTCGTTCATCCGCACGCACACAAACGTGGTTTATTACTCACTGCTTCACGGGGACAGTTTATTTCGCTGGGGATCGGCAGACGAGTTCATTTGTTTGAAGAGTTTAATTTTATTGGTGTGGGTTGGTTATTTATGATCATCACTGCATTAACTCTAAAGGGTTATCGCTGATAATGTTTGTCCAACAAAAATCTCGTTCACATGTAGTAACTGGGTTATAGAAGCTATGATAGGCATTCTCTCCGTGTAAAATACTGGTATTTAGCTGCATTCAGTTAGACTGGAAGCCGACCCCAACATAGTTGAGAAAAGACTATGAAGAATAAAGGTTGACGACTGTATCATTTACTTCTAGAATTGGTCCAGAATTTTTCAAATTATAATGCTGTAAAATGGCCAAAAAACCTCACAGTTTCTCTTTATTATAGACTTACAAACATTGAGAGAACCTTCAACGATCAAACCAGTGACAGAAACATAAGTACCTAATGAGACGCACATTCATTATACCTATCGTATGCTCTTATCATTTCACGCAACTTTACAAAGAAAGGGTCACTGTTTACTAGCAGATAGGAAGCTACACAACCTACTACGTCGATATTATTATAGACATCTACACGCCTTGTTATATCTCCCTTGAAGTCAGGCAGAAATTATAAAACAGTAGATTATGACATGTCTGCAGTTTTACTAATTTCCTAGAGAAACTACTTCATGTATTCAGATAAAAAGTATCTCTATGTTGTATTCTAGGACGTGGGCTATCTCTGTACCTAATTTCATTCAAATCCGTTTAGCAGTTTCTATGTGATTGAGTATCAAACATTCAAACATTTATGTATCGTCATAAATTTATTCCACTGTTGGACTTTGACCTCCCTTACTTACTGAGCTGGATACTGAGCCACTCTTCTTCTTTTATGTCCTTGTGGAGATGGTTACGCTACCTAGCCTGAAGAGACTGTTCCACTGCAGGACAAAGGCCTGTTATCATACAGAGAATGAAGGAGAATTGATCACCACTCTAGCTCATTGTGTGTTGATGATTCCAAGCTTGACATTAGCGGGGAAAGCGGGGAGAATTTCATTTCATTTCATGACCAACTCAACTGACACTAAAACTATAGAAGAAACAGCACTTACCTACATCACAAAATTCCCTACATCATCAAAACATCAAAGCTACGCATTCCTCAACTATCGTGTCACAACGCAGTATTCCTAACGTAAGCATATTTTTTTGTTTATTTTTGTGAGTGAACAAGGGCCTCAGGAACTGCTGATCCGATTTGACGGAACCTTGACATTGGCGGATGTTTTTGTAAAGATAAGACTTCTTTCCTAGCCTGAAGAGACTGTTCCACTGCAGGACAAAGGCCTGTTCTCATACAGAGATTGAAGGAGAATTGATCACCACCCTAGCTCATTGTGTGTTGGTGATTCCAAGCTTGACATTAGCGGGGTAATTGCGTAACACAATAACAGTAGCAATGTTTTTCATTTTGACAGTTCAACAACATCCATTGCGTTATTTAAGTTGTAGAGCAGCCAAATTTTACGAACATATGAAGCAATGGATTAGCAATATCCTTCAAAATCAGATTGTGATTGATCGTGTGTTACGCAATTAGGTTGCTGGTTTCCTCTCGATGATTTCCCTCACTGTAGGACACATTGGTAGTTTGCCAAACTGATATTTGTAAAAAGAATGATCCACCAAGGAAATCGACCCCAGAGAATTTCATTTCATGACCAACTCAACTGACACTAAAAGTATAGAAGAAACAGCACTTGCCTACATCACAAAATTCCCTACATCATGAAAACATCAAAGCTACGCATTCCTCAACTATCGTGTCACAACGCAGTATTCCTAACGTAAGCATATTTTGTTTATTTTTGTGAGTGAACAAGGGCCTCAGGAACTGCTGATCCGATTTGACGGAACCTTGACATTGGCGGATGTTTTTGTAAAGATAAGACTTCTTTACATAGTTGTTAATTATTATAAGACAGTGTCCTACACTGATTATTATCTATCATACTACCTATATCAATAATATATGTACTACCTACCTGTCTATTACTGTCCCACTGCAAGACAAAGGCTTCTTCTGATACAGAGAAGGCACGAGCATTGATCACCACGCTTGCTCAAGACGGGTTGGTGATTTCAAACTAGCTTCTACCCGCCAGTTCATCCGCGTGAAATTTCTTGTTCACCCCGTCGCATCACATCGCCTGCCCGCGCTATTACTTCGTTTTCGTTCTTTTTCTTTTTGCTTGGTTCCGAAGAGTCATAGCGTGATGTTAAATGGCTTATAGCCGTCCTCAAGAATTGGGCTATATTTCATAAAGGTTTTTTTCAAATCCGACTGTTAGTTTCGGAGATTAACGCGTTCAAACAAACAAACTCTTCAGCTTTATTATTACTACTACTATAGTTATGTCCAGTTTTCCTCACGATGTTTTCCTTCACCAATATCAGTAAGGTCCAAGATGAACTCAGGTACATATATGAATTGCGAAAGTTGGTACGTTTCCGGATCTGAACCCACAACCTCATGCATGAGATGCGAGGCCTCAACCACCTACTAGGCCATCACGACATTATATTTTTTTTTTAAGATTCTATACGTACTTAGTTGTTAATTATTATAAGACAAAGTATCCTACACTGATTATTATGTGTCATAGCCATAGCTGCCATGAATTATTATTTCTGGGTAGTTACAGTAAGTCCCACGTCAGACACATTGACCTTGAGCTGGCCTCGCGATGTACGGAGTTTCAATAAAATAAGATGCCAGCTTATACTGGTTTCGTTACCAATGACGTAAGTAGGTATGGCCTACCGTAACTTTAAATTATTCGCTCATCATGCACAGTCTTCGTAGTAATAATTCGCTGAGGCCTATGTCCAGCAGTGGACGTCTTTAAACTGAGAGAGATGATGACAATCCATCTTGAATCACAAGACATATTTCCATGTAGGTAGGTCTCAAAACGGTGAAGGAAAACATCGCAACGACCTAGAACCAATAAATTCGAAGGCATGTGACATTTACCAACCCGTTCTGGGCTCGCGTGGTGGATTGCGGCCCGCTCTCTCTCACAAAAAGTGGAGGCCTGTGTCCCACCCGTGGGAAAATCAGGCAAAAAAACAGCCTATGATCTCCCCACTGCTGGGACACAGGCCTCCTGTCTTCGTGAAAGAGAGCTCTCATTTTTATTATGGATCCTTAGCTACATCATCTGCTTGATAAAGAATAGCTTCCACTCTAATTGTTAACATGTCTTCTAAAATCAGCGCTAAAGTAAATACAATTTTTTTCAAAAGTCTACAGGACGCCATTTTTTTTTGTACATTTCAATAAATAAAAATAAAGACTACGTACAAATACGAACAGATAGGCTATTCTCACTGTCGAATTTACATACAGATACAAAGTCAAAAAGACGAAAACAAAAATAGAAAAACGCAGAAATGTCCGATTCGCTCCCGTGCATCATAGATCCTATACTGAGGGGAAGGGATCTTCCGTCTCGCTCTAGCTTATAACTCCGTCCTACTCTCACCTAGCCATACATTTTTGACTCTTGCCCGTTTTTATCCGATATAGGGAGGGGTCGGATTTTTTTCCTCGTCTCCTTTCATAGGGGTTTTTTCCAAATCGTAATTTACCACGGGGGGGTGCGTTTTCGATTTTTTTTTGTCTGAGAAGAGTGTGTGGAGGTATTTTTTTTTTTCGTTTTTTTTTTTTTGTAATTTGCAGTGTTTGGTGTATATGTGTAAACATCCACTGCATCCGGTAAAATCCGGTTAGACTGGAAGCCGACCCCAACATAGTTGGGAAAAGGCTAGGCAGATGATGATCAAGAAGGAAATGAAAAAGATGAACAAATCAAATCACACTAATGTAATAAAGGCGAAAGTCTGTGAATGTGTGTGTGTGTTATATGTTTGTTACTTCTTCACGCTCAAACGGCTGGACCAATTTTGATAAAATTTGGTATGGTGATAGCTGACACCCTGGACACAGCGGGGCACTACTAGTATCAATTGGACAGTTTGAGAGTGACAATGTTTTAACAGAAAATCAATTACATAAATTGTTTTTTTATTTTATTTACAGATGTCAACGAAAATCATCCTGGATGTCCAAGTAAGTTTAAAATCCTTGATTACTGTAAGTAGTCCTAGGGTTCTCTAACGAATTTCGTCAAATTTAACTTTTGTTTATTCTATTTTTACATTTTCTTAATTAAATATGTAGTAATTTTAATTAAAATTATTTTTACTATACTAAGGGCTGATTTTTACAAAGCCAGATAATTTTATCGGAGGAATAATTTTGAATTTTTGACAGTTCTTCCATATAATGATCTGTCAGACGTCAATTTTATTCCACGAATAAAAATTATCTGTCGATTGAAAAATCGGGCTTAGGTAAGTTGTGTTTCGCAAATAATGGTGCTTCTTATTATCCGAAAAGACTATCATATTATGTAAGTAATCAGTCTATCTAATAAATAGTCTAATATCTAATAGCCTGACTAACCTTGACAATGTTGTCATTTAATCTGACGTCATCGTCATTACATCACCATTTTATTATGCGTGGTATTGAGGAGTTTGGGGAAATATAAACATCGATGTGGCTTCATAATTTTTTAATAAAATTAATCAAATTTTTCTCTTACAATGTGTATTTAACACAACTATCTACACTGGGGACAAAATTAAATGACTAACAATTTCATAATTATTTTTAATTTAAAAATTAAATGAAAAAAAAGAACGATGATATTTTTAAATGCCTATGACATTAAGTCCGCCTCTGTACATGTATGTGCTTGAAGGATTAAAAAAAATAATTAAATTAGTCATTCTGGAAATAGGTTATCGGAATCAATTTGACACGTCATATTAGAAAACTATTTGGAATCGACATTTCCTATCTGAATACCTACCCCTGAGAAGAAATGGCGAAACAAACTCAAGGGTAGGTTAACATAATCTTAAATCTCTATTTATCTCAACATCTTATTATTATCACAGGCACTGATTAATAAAATGAACAATCTTATATAGAGAAAGGTCGAAGTCTCTTTCAAAGTTTTAATCATGATCTGGCAGTTTGAGTAGTTTATGCGGCCTACCCAAATGTCCTGTCTTTGGTATTGTTCGTCTTATCGTTGAGCTCCTCAAGTTCTGAGTTGAGCTGCACGATTTTTGACAAATGCGTGCACTGATTGGACAGGTCCGCTCAATCTGTGTGGTTCTTTCCTCAAAAGACCATTTCAGACACCAATCTACATGGTCTTCACACGATCTGACCAAGATTTTGTCTGGACTTTAAAAGAGACTGTGACTTCTGAGTTTGTTTCGGCCTTTCTTCTCAGAATAGTCAGTTAGGAAACGCCGACCTCATCTAGTTAAAAAAAAAATATGATTGACGTGTAAAAGTGTTTGTACAAACCTACTTACAGAAATAAAAATCATTTATCATTTATCAAAGTTCAGACATAATCTTGGTCAGATCATGTGGAGACCATGTAGATTAGTGCCTGAAATGGTCTTTTGAGGAAAGAATCGCACAGATTTTGGTCACAAAATACAAAGAGTTCTAGTGGACCTGTCCAGTCAGTGCACGCATTTGTCAGTAATCGTGCAGCTCAACTCAGAACTTGAGGAGCTCAACGGAGGGTGAGGTAGGGTTAAATTGACGATATTATCATAACATTAAGACCTTGGGACCCGGTTATGGTCAAGGGCCCCGGTTATGAGAACCGGTCTTAGGAGAGAACCCTTTTAAGTGTTGTTGACAACTTTTGAGGTACTGATTTGATTAGAAAATATATGTTATAAGGAGTATTAAATAAGGTTTTTTTTGTCATAATCATGACCAAGTAGCATAAAAAAAATACATCGTCCTTAATTTGTGAGACTCAAATGTTCGTCTATGTTTTTAGTATAGGTACTTGTAAATAATAATACTTATAGATACTTATTATATTTTTTGTGTTAGTAAATTATATCTTTTTATTTTTTTAAATATAATATCTACCATTTAATAATTTAAACACCACTGTGATTCTGTGAAACCATCTGAATCGATTTTCATGAAGTTTGGTATAAAGATTGCTTGAACCCTGAGAACGGATTTAAACACATTCCAATTTATATTTAAAAAAAAACTGGCCAAGTGCGAGTCGGACTCGCACATGAAAGGTTCCGTACCACAAGGCAAAAACGCCGAAAAAAGCACGTTTGTTGTATGGGAGCCCCCCTTAAATATTTATTTTATTTTGTTTTTAGTATTTGTTGTTATAGCGGCAATAGAAATACATCATCTGTGAAAATTTCAAATGTCTAGCTATCGCGGTTCTTGAGATACAGCCTGATGACAGACAGACGGACGGACAGACAGCGAAGTCTTAGTAATAGGGTCCCGTTTTTACCCTTTGGGTACGGAACCCTAAAAACTAACTGCCAAAGTGGTCTAAAATGAGTGTTAATTTTTTTTATAGGAAACTAGCTATTGCCCGTGACTTCACCCGCGTGGCGGTCGGAAATATACTACCTACTGGAATAAAGAGTATCCTATGTCCTAATCCAGGTCATGGTCTACCCGTGTGTCAATTTTCTTAGAAATCTGTTCAGCCGTAAAAAGGTAACAAAAAAAACTTAACAGACAGACAAACAAAGTTACTTTCGCATTTATAATTTTAGTTTGGATTCAGAAAAGTACGCGGACAAAGTCGCAATCAAAACACTAGTCTACCATGATTCACTAATACAGCTATTTTTCTTAGTTTACTTAAGACAAGATTAAAATGTGGCTGTACACACGGACATAACAGGTGCCTACACAGTCTGTATGTATGTATGTTCAGGCTACCATCGAAAACTAAAAAAAAAACAACCTTTTCCCAAGTATGTTGAGGTCGGCTTCCAGTCTAGCCAGATGCAGCTGAATACTAGTATTTTACATGGAGCGACTGCCTATCTGACCTCCACAACCCAGTTACTGGGTAAGACGATACCCCGTAGTAAGACTACCATCGGAAGCTACTGAGTTGATTTTGTTACAGTTTCTACAATCAAAATCAAAATATTTTATTTCACATACGCCTATGGGCACTTATGAAACGTCAGAAGCTAGGTGCACGGTTCCAATTGGTCGTTTCCTATGGAGAAGAACCGGCAAGAAACTCCACGGTTACTCAATAACTTATTGTACAGTCGCCAGCACATCAAGCTACTACAATCTGTCAAATTTCTTTAATAGATTTTCAACTTTATCGCTAAAGCATTAGGTTCAAAGTTGATTGGGAAAATTTTACAGTTTCGGGTAGCTTGATGTGGCGTCTGTATTTCATGGAAGATTTTAATGTTTTATTTTTATGATAGTCAATAGACTACCTTGTTGGTCTAGACCAGATTCTAGACCCAGAGAGGTCTAGACCCAGAGACTCATGCTTAGCAGTACCTACCTAGTGCGAGCAGCACTAGGTACTGCTTAGCATGAGTCTCTGATGGGTTCGATCCTCGGGTCGGGGAAAGTGTTTTTGGCTTTTTCCATCTGGATTTTCTCATTAGTATCCCAGAGTCTGGATTTTCTCATTAGTATCCCAGAGTCTGGATTTTCTCATTAGTATCCCAGAGTCTGGATTTTCTCATTAGTATCCCAGAGTCTGGATTTTCTCATTAGTATCCCAGAGTCTGGATTTTCTCATTAGCATCCCAGAGTCTGAATTTTCTCATTAGCATCCCAGAGTCTTGATTTTCTCATTAGCATCCCAGAGTCTGGATTTTCTCATTAGTATCCCAGAGTCTGGATTTTCTCATTAGTATCCCAGAGTCTGGATTTTCTCATTAGTATCCCAGAGTCTGGATTTTCTCATTAGTATCCCAGAGTCTGGATTTTCTCATTAGCATCCCAGAGTCTGGATTTTCTCATTAGCATCCCAGAGTCTTGATTTTCTCATTAGCATCCCAGAGTCTGGATTTTCTCATTAGCATCCCAGAGTCTTGATTTTCTCATTAGCATCCCAGAGTCTGGATTTTCTCATTAGCATCCCAGAGTCTGGATTTTCTCATTAGCATCCCAGAGTCTTGATTTCTGCCCGGTTGAAGGCAATAGGCTCGCCCCCTATTACATGGGACTTGAGTATAACTGGTTACCTACTGGCGACATGTGGGTGTACTATAGGTACGAACTCTGCCAAACCCTTCAGGGATTACAGGCGTGATGGTATGTTATGTGATAGTCAGCAGTCTCATCACTAGACTTTCATTATTGTTATTAAAAGTCAAGTCTTCTTTTCATACAAAGAAGGAATTAGCATTGATATAATCATTATTACTCACTGCGTGTTGACGATTCAGTACAACAGCCTAAATTGAACACACTCCAAATGACAACTGCTTTCATATTCATGATAACCAAAGACTATTTATAACCCTCTTTGATGACAACTCAATAGTATCCATTGCGTTTTTTGTTTTCGAACCGGTATTTACTGTTCTGTTACCAATACAACACAATGGATGTAGTTGAACTGTCAAAATCGAAATTGAGGTCCATCAAATCAAACCATTTTTTTTATTTCACGTAAATCTACAAATTTCAAACGTCAGAAGCTAGGTGCACGGTTCTAATTGACGGTTTCCTATGGAGAAGAGCCGACAAGAAACTTCACGGTAAATGATGTTTTCTTTCATAGTAATTTTGTAGAATTTAAGATTTACTTAAGTCCTTGCTTGACATTGAAAGGTACGAGTATGTCTGAATCCTAAGTATTCTGGTGGTTCTGTATCAGGTGCGTGAACCTTCCGGCCATCACGGCACCTCGTGACTTGAACAGTTTAGCACCAAGCGGAGTGTGAAGGTCATATTTTTTGCTCTACTCTTCCTGGCATTTATTTCTTTTCAAGGTTGTTTTTTCTCAAGTATAATAGAGAGATGCGTTATACTTAATAGCCTTCATGTGAAGAGGAGCAGGGGTGGTGCAGTGGTACCTATCGGCCGCTACTTACCAGTTGTAGTTTACTTTTTTTAAATTATTTCGTTACCACTGCTCTCAAAACGGTGAAGGAACACATCATGAGGAAATCGGCATGTCCTAGAACCAAAAAATTCGAAGACATCTGACATCTACCAACCCACTGGGCCCAGAGAGAGGTTGGTTATGCACATCATAATCTCACTGCTGGGACACAGGCCTCCTATCGGTGACAGGGAGTGGGCCGTAATCCACCACGCGGGCCCAGTGCGGGTTGGTATGTCACATGTTTTCGAATTTTTGGTTCTAGGACATGTCGGTTTCCTCACGATGTTACCTTTACCGTTTTCAGAGCAGTGGTGATTAAATAATTTACACAAAGTAAAGCGCCTGTCTGGGTTCGAACCTACGACCTACAACTCGTAAGTCGCGGCCGATACCACTGGGCCACCACTGCTGCTTTTTTTTATGTCACCTTTTATTAAATATTTACGACTCCATTGTTCCTCTTTTCCCCATTTCACCCACTCACGCTGTCAGGCCCTCAGGCTAGGTGGAGCGACGATCTTCGCAGGGTGGCCGGTAGCAGCTGGATGAGGGTTGCCGAGAATCGAGTAGATTGGCGAGCAATAGGAGAGGCCTATGTCCAGCAGTGGACTGCTGTAGGCTGGTGATGATGATGACACTGTACCTTTGTAATTATTTTTTTGAAGCGGGGCATTTTTTGAGATGGAAAAAAACCATTGAACTCGCGCCACTGTTACCGTAAGCGACACCGCGCGTGTTTTGTTTATAAGACGATTAAAAAAATACCCGCTTCGGATGTGTTCGGCTGTCCTCGGGATGTACTCGATATTAATGTATATCCGATATGTCAGTGAGTGATGGCAAAGTATTCTGTTTGTGTTTTGTGTTTACTTCTGTCGGCACTCCCGGAGTGCCACTGTTTTTATTTCCGTTTCCGTGGGTAAGTATTTTAGGTATTAGTAAGTGGATATGAAATGGTTTAATCTGTAAATAGGATATCGGAATTACTCCTATAGGTCGTAATATAAAAATAAAAAAAATTAAAATATTAAATAAAATATTATAAAGGCGAAAGTGTGTGTGTATTTATATGTTTGTTACTTCTTCACGCTCAAACGGCTGGACCAATTTTGATAAAATTTTGTATGGAGGTAGCTGACACCCTGACTTAACATATAGGTTACTTTTTATCTCGATATTCCCACGGGATCGACATTTACGCGGGTGAAACCGCGTGGCGCAGCTAGTTTTCTACATAAATGCATTCGTAGATAATATTTTTTTTGTTTGTGTGTAGTACAGACGCCAGCACATCAAGTTACCCGAAACTGTTAAATTATCCCAATCAACTTTGAACCTTATGCTCTAGCGATAAAGTTGAAATTTTATTAAATAAATTTGACAGATTGTAGTAGCTTGATGTGCTGGCTTCTGTACCTACATGCCGTATTGTATGTCATATACCTACCAGAAATAAATAGCATTTCTAGTTTTTTTTTTCTCCAAGAAATCTGTAGGTAAGTATAGTAAAACTATACTTATTCATTGATTTAATATTTTTTTGATTTATTACGCAGTACCTACTATAATAATAAACTTTAGTCAATGTTCTCATTGCTCTTTTTAATATTTTAAAAAGTTTATAAAAAGTAAAGCTATGTAGGTTCTTATGAAAATAAAAAGTAATTTAAAAAAATTAAACCGACTTCAAAAAGAAATTAACTCAAAATTATGAAATAACTTTAATTTCGGAAGTCGGTGTCTTGGGATCTGTATTTTAGTTTTATGCCACCGACTTCCGAAATTAAAGTTATTTCATAATTTTGAGTTAATTTCTTTTTGAAGTCGGTTTAATTTTTTTAAATTACTTTTTATTTCGTAATTTTTAGTTTTTGCACTAGTATTTGACCAAGGTTTTGAGATGTTTTCCCTTTGACACTACACCCGTAGCTCTTATCAATAAGCCAGGCCGTCACACTTACACGTATTAGTCCATATCTTGAAAATTACTGAATCGATCTTGATGAAACTTGCACTGTTCCCTAAGTTGAAGAAAATGAAAAGATTAATAGTTCCGGAGATATGCGTGGACAAACATACATACATACATACATACATACATACATACGTCTATGAAATTTTGTATATTTGTTTGGAAGCCCTAATAGATCATCATATGTGAATATAATGCAATTCCAATAATATTACATACATACGTATCGAATTGATAACCTCCTTTTATTTGAAGTCGGTAAAAAATAGGTACCTAACAAAAATTATATTATCTATTAATGATATTGTTTTTAGTCAATACCTATCTATTATTAGGTAGAATTATGAAAATGCATTTTTTTTTGTGTGTTGGGAAATCATCAAATGAGGGGTCCCGCTCTGGGTGGAGCGGAAAATACACTCTTAATTCTGGATTAAATTGTAAAACATTTATAGGTGACGACCTACCTGTGACGAACTTTATAATAAAAACAATGTGCTTAAAATATATGTTGTAAAGATAAATAAAAGTTGTAGGTTACCTATTAATTTTTTTTTATTTAATTAGTTATTACATCAAACGTAAGCTAACCAGTAATTAAATAAATAAATTTGTGTTATATAAGTACCTACTAGCATTTTTTTTTTACTAATAACCTGAAAAAGAAGCTAGTCTGTATTTTATAATAAAATAATTAGATGACCTCATTATAAAATGTACGATTATGTATAAATCAAAGGGCTCGAAAATGCAATAGGTATCTACTTACTGAAAAAAAAAATCTAAAAATGTTTTGATAAAAAAATAAGTTTGGCAAAATGTATTTTTCTATGTTTTATTTAGAATTACATGATTAAAAATATTTTCCTAAATACATACCTATACCTATACATACATAGGTACCTACGTATACCTACAAGTAGGTAGGTAGGTACCTACGTACCTATAGTAGGTAAACTTTGCCCAACCACATTTAATAATTACTAAGTAAATATCTACAAATAAAAAATAACAATATGCTCGCAATTTTTTTTATTTTTAAAGCCCTCATTTTTTTTATTTACGTTTTATCACAAAATTAATAAAATAAATATAAAACATACCTAAGTAGATGTTTTTTAGAATGATCGTAAATACAATAAAAAATAGAAAAATAATATAATTTGCTTTAATCCGTGATTTTAATTAAACAAAGAATAATATAAAAAATAATAAAATGTAGAAAAATAATTATTTTCTATTTTATAGAAGAGGAATTTTTAGTGAATGAATGTTGATACTTTACGTAAACTTAATTGTGGCAAAAATATTAATAATTTTGAAAATCCAACATATTGTTGCTATTGAAAAGTATTTAAAGAATTCAAATAAATATATTTTCACTATTTATTGAGATTTAATTAATAAATTAAAGACATGTTTTTCAGAGAATTTCCGATACGGAAACTTTAGTGTTCTATCAAATAAAGAATTAATTAAAAATAAAATAAAAAATCATTCAAATATTATTGTTCATGTTCCTATTAGTCTAAAATGAAACATTTTTTTTTAATTTATCTGGAAAATGACCCCAAAAAATAGCTTCGAAATTGATCACGGCAACAATGCCACGCCGTCTGGCCAGTAAATGTGAAATGAAAATACATTTACTACACGTAACAAAAAAAGTTAAAATATTTGACCTTATTCCAGACTGGTGGAGTGCATCCTGAGATCAATTTCGCGAAAACTACAAACAATTCCAAGAAAAATATCCATTCTAAAAATAGAACGGCCATTACCCTTGCCTCTTTACGAACTTCAGAGACAAAAAAAAAGAAAAATCAAAAAGAACGCTCCCCGAACAGATGGCCTGTTCTTCCTGAATCCAAAACTATATAATTTTCATCGAAAATCAAATTAAAACAGCGGAAAAAAGCGGTCGATTTAAAAAAAGTCTGAGGTCGCAAGCGCGGGCGCCGGACCGTTATGCGCTCGATACGTAGCTCTTAAAAATATAGTGCTGTCTCGCTTGCTCGCGCCCGCCTACCTCAGTCGCCCATCGAAAGGCGAGTTTATACCGCGGTCGTGAATTTTGATAGTCTGTCTGGCTTTTTTTGTAAAGGAAGTTTTTGTTTCCTGGGGAAGTCGTGGTAATTGCAGTCCGGTGAAAGGTGTAATAATTAGTTGACTGTTGAAATTAGATGTTCATTCAATGGACTGAATGGCAGGAATGTAGGAAGTTGTTTTTTATGTAATTTTATTAATTAGACGTGGAATTTTTGTGGTAAAATTGTTTAGTATGTCCGAAAATACTTAAAATAATTTATTTAATATGTTTTTTTTATCATTCTTAAGGTAATATGCAAAATAAGTACGGTCTGTTGTGTTATTAATAGTCACTAATTATTCCGTCACGGTAATTTATTTATTTATTTATTTATTTTTTATTTTTTTAACAATAATAATGGAATTTAAAGTTATTTTATGTATAAAATGAATGATTAAACATAATGGAATGAGTTGTGAGCTTATTATAAAAGGATCAATACATATATTTATGTTAGTAATCGCACCTTTGGATCGATAAAGGAGAAATTCTCAGTTTAGGGCAAATATATAAATAATATTATTTAATTTCTGGGTTGAGTGATGAGTACCTACTAAGTTATTTATAACATACATTGTCGAAGACGTTTAATAGAAAGGATTTTTTTTTGATACTTGGTTCTAGTACAAACATACTTTTATATATAAATTTTATTTTCATTTAAAAAATTACATTGTGTCGAAATGTATTACAGTAAAAACTAAAAAAAAACATGAAGATATAACTTAAATAGAAAAAAATATATATGAATAATTGCATCAAAATATGCCAGTTAGAAAGTAACTGGGTTCTACTTGGAAATATGGAACCCATTGTGAAAGACACAGACAGAAATGGAAACAAACAGACACGCATACTAACAAACAAGATGAGATTATAATGCATAAGTAAGTGGGCTAAGAAAATCAGTATATGTATCTCAACACCTACAATCTAACTGTATTTAGCAAAACACTCCTTTTAATAATAAAAAAACTACCAATTTATGTACCAGCAGCACTTGCCATGTATAATAAAATATGTAACTTACACATATTATACATTTATTGCAATTTCGAGTTTAAATTATCGCAAACATATTACTGTTACTAAAAATTACATGAATTTGTCACACAACACATAAATGGCGTTGGAAATATGATATTTTTGGTTATTATAGCCATAAAATATTGTCATAAAATTGTTATGGCACGTTTAATAGTCAGTATTTTTGTTTGTAACTGTATTCTAAACACTTGTATTACTGCGTAAGGCTTCTTCATATTTTATTACATTGTCTGCAGAGTGTACAAAGCAAGGATGAGAGGCGGCGGATGTCATAATTTTGATACTTGAGACTCTTCTACTATCGTAAAGAAATCTTCTTTTATATCTTCTATATATATAAAATTATAAACTGACTGATTGTTGATATATCAACGCACAGTCTAAACCGCTGCTCCTAGAGACATGAAATTTGGAGGGTGTGTTCTTTGTGAAGAGTAGGTATCCACTAAGAAAGGGTTTTTTCTAAATTCCACCCCTAAGAGGGTGAAATTTCACGCGGACGAGGTCGCGGGCAGAAGCTAGTATATATATAAAATTCAAAGTCCTCACTGACTGATCCATCAACGCACAGCCTAAACAGCTGATCCTAGAGACATGAAATTTGGAGGGTGTGTTCTTTGTAAAGAGTAGGTATCCACTGAGAAAGGGATTTTCGAAATTCCACCCCTAAGAGGGTGAATAGAGGGAGGGTGAAATTTCACGCGGAGGAAGTCACGGGCAGGAGCTATTAAACTATATAAGAATAGCGCACGGCAAACATACTAGCTAGTCAGCAAAGAGACCGCTGCTCTTAAAACAGTGAAGAAACCGTTGCCACTGGGCCACCACTGCTCTCCCAGGCAGACGGTTTACTTTATGTAAATAATTCATCACCACTGCTCTCAAAATGGTGAAGGAAAACATCGTGAGGAAACCGGCAGGTCTAAGGACCAGAAATTCTAAGACATGTGACATCTAGGCTACCAACCCGCACGGGGTCCGCGTGGTGGACTACAACCCACTGACTTTCACAGAAAGGAAGCCTGTGTCCCAGCAGTGGGAACATTATATTTTCATCATTATACTTATGCAGCAAAGTAAAATGGCTGACCTTCCATGGTCTATCAAATGTATTAACCACTCGTAGAGAACATTTTAAAACGGTTTCCAAGGTTAGCTATTAGCGCAACTATTATACAGAGCTTAAAAACTGGTCAACAGTGAAGCTTGTAGATACTAGAGTGAGTGCACGTATATGTACACGCCCTCGCAGTCTTTTTAAGCACTTTTCTAAATGGTAGTGATGTGGAAGTAGGAATTAAAGTCCCAAAAACCTCTTTTTGATATCGCTAGACAATAGTTATCTTCCATCAATACTAAGCTGATGACTAATAGAATTACATGGTAGAAGTAGATAGAAACAAATTGTGACAAAGGCAGAGGATTAGTGATAGGAGCACCATTTTAAATTCCTTTTTTAAAACTCTGTTACTTAAAACGCCCTTAATTCCCAAAGGAAGACTTCTTACCAAGCGACAACAGACTTGCCCTTGAAACACCCGTCAAGGCCCACCACATATTATGCAGTAGACCTATTTTTAATTATACCCAGTCCTGTTGAAGGTACGAAATATTTTTACACTTGAAGTACTTGCAACCTTGACCATATATTGAAACCAGTTTCGGACGGGGTGAGCAGAATACCGACGTTTAATTCTGTTCGGTGCATTTCGTCGCGCGTGGAATGTAGTGGGGTATCGCATGAATTTAGATTGCTCTTTTACTAATTTAATCGTGAGGTTTCTGTCTTTTTTTTTTTTGGGGGAGATTTTTTTAGTTTTTTGGGGCAGTATTTTTTAGGTGTTGTGTCATTTCTTTGTTTTTTTTTTCATGTTGAAAAGTTTAGTAAAAATATAATGTACCTAGAGTTCTAGGTAGACTCGATAACTCGACTGAAGATTGTGGAGGTCAGAGAGGCAGTCTCTCCATGTGAAATTCTGGTTTTCAGCTGCATCTGGTTAGACTGGAAGCCGACCCTAACATATTTGAAAAAGAGGATAGGCAAATGATAATGAACCTAACTGGAATGAGCATAAGTAGGTATGTAAGATGGCAAAATGAAAAATAAATTATAGTTCTTCGCAAAGTTCATTGTCTTGCTGACATAACGAAAAGACTGAAGAATAATACTAGAAATGCGGCAGTTTTCAATATATTTAACACACTAGCTTCAAATATACAAGGAAACCACTCAAAGTCCGCAAACGTATCTGAAAATTATTCTCCAACACACTACTGCAATATGCACTTTAAAAACATGCATTTAAAGTAAAAATTCGCTTGCATGCGCAAGAGCATCGCGAATGCTATTTCCAGCAGCGTCGGTCGAGATTGTTGCCATGGCAACGTTTAATTTATGAATGAATTTATGACTGCGGGCCGCAGCGAGTGTATTCTGTGCTAACACAAAATATTTATAGCATCGCTCTTCTCTAGTGAGGACAATATAGCTTATTGTTCTATCTTTTGTTCCGACAACAGCACATCAGTGCTTGTGCTTACACTTGCACTACGAAAATCGCCCTTATTGCAACGGCACAAAGGCGCTGTCAATGTCAAATTGTTATCACTGAGGCGTGGTTGATTGTATACGTCAGTTTGTGCATCAGTGAGTAAGTAAAACTTAATATCTTCCAGACGAGAGGCATAAGTAATGAACCTTTAGTAATTACTTCAAAAGATGAGAAAGAGAAAAGAAATATGGCTCTTACGGCTGAATGATAAACACAAATTTAAAGTAATCGTTGATTCTCATGCTGTGGGATGTCATTTTGAGGTGTATTATAGCGACATATATACTTTTAGGAATGTCTGAATGTTAGTTGTTGTCCGAGTAAAACGGGAAAAGCTATGTTCTCGTACAAAAGCGAATTAACACAAGACAAAAGAATCGTTTTATCTAAGCTGGTGTTTACTTACATACTCCTACTAATTAAAAACCAGAGAATGAAAGCTTTGTCCAATGCAATGTACAGACGCCAGCACATCAAGCTACTACTATCTGTCAAATTTCTTAAATAGATTTTCAACTTTATCGCTAAAGCATAAGGTTCAAAGTTGATTGGGAGAGTTTGACAGTTTTGGGTAGCTTGATGTGCTGGCGTCTGTACAGAAAATATTTGCCTTATCCATGTCCAGCATTAAAAGTCATGGCAAAAAATTTCTTAATCACGTTTCCCAGCAAAATGATAATTTTACTGTCATCCTAACTTTCGTCATAAAACATTATACCAACCTCATGACAGCCGAAAGACGTTGTCAGCTGGATACAAAAAAAACAATAAATCTGCTAACCTTTTTTTCCAAATATGTTGAGGTCGGCTTCCATTCTGACCAGATGCAGCTGGATACCAGAATTTTACATGAAGCAACTACTTTTCTGACCTCCATAACCGAGTTACTGGGTATCACGATACCCCTTGGTAAGACTGGTTTTCAGACTTTTGGGCTCCTGACTCCTGATCTTTGACAGTCTTTACAGGTACGTAAAGACTGTCAAAGATCGACAGCCGGGACCAACGGCTTAACGTACTGTCCGAGGCACGGAGGGGTCTCGATATGTAATGGATGGTCACCCATCCACGAAGCGACCGCGGCAAGCTTAGCTTAACCTTCGATTGACCCATGCGGCTATTATTATTTAGCCACGAGCACCACCTGGATACTTATTAATGTACAAATAAACCCCATTACAGTCCCCAGTCTGCCGTATAACGCAGTACTAACCCATTTTTCCGACAAACCTTATTATATCGCATACAATACATATTCCTCAGAATATAACAGAAAAAAAACCCAAAGTACTTGATACTTGCATCCAGACAGCATAAAAACGTTGCACGGATAATCAGTGAAGTTTTTACACTACATTCTTTCTTGTCTAGTCTCTTAATTGACTGATTTAAGAGCTATTTATAACCATCTATAAATAGACAGCGCTGTTGCCAAGCGGTGCATCGTTAGGCTCGATCCTGACTTGCGATTATACGACTTTTATGTGCGACAAGTCGTCGTTACAATAAATAATGTGTTAAATGTTGGCTGTGTAATTGAGGTTCTTGTAATGTTTTGAGGTTAAAGTAATGTTTTATGTATTTTTAAGTATGTCGTTAAAATTTATTTTGGAATTTTTAATTAAGATTCATTTAAGAAACAATGAAAAGTTATTGTTACAAATTATTGTATTTATTAAGCAAGACTGAATAATTATTATACTAATTGCATTTTTAATTACGTTATTAAAATAAATTAAGTGATTGTTTCAATAACATTTTATTGAAAAATATTACTAAAACGTGTTCTGAGCAGAAAAAATAATCAAACATTTTACTAAAATTTAAACATACACAATTAGAAAACTATTCATCCGCCCGTCACTTAAAACCATTAAATAACTCGATTTCTTTAATAAAACCCAATAAACGTTTCAAGATTCCGAGCGAATGATAAATTAGACCCAATTTAAAGCTCCCACCCAATAAACCGTTTAAAATTAATTATTAATCGTCGCCGCGATTAGTCGAGCGTGTACAGCCGGCCTTACAACATAATGCGGTATTGTTTCATTCATAAGACATTAATTATAATTCCTTTGCTTTAGTGAAAGTCGATTATTTTTATTTATTAATCATGATCAGGTTATAGTTACTAACTATGTAGCAAAAATTTCATTAAAAGCTTGGTTATTAAAACTAATTCAAATACATTGCGTTTTGCTAATTACGCAGCGCATATGTAACACTTGCAGTGTTCAGTGTATGTCTAAAATTAACATACTAATGAGTTGCAGTCATTTAAGTGTTCAACTGAGAATCTTTAATGCATTAACGTTGTGTCATAGTCGACTAGAAATAGAATCATCAAACGTCTAATTTCAGCCATTTTCGTACATATAAAAACGACATAGGTACTCTAAAACGCCCGCAGGAATCAAATACGCACACATATATAAAAATGCACGCGAAAGATTAAACCTACAAACGAATTTTCAAAAAACGAAAACTTTAAAATAAAAGTACCAAGACTCTGACGGTGCGCTATATCGATCGAAATACAAGTTCCGAACAAAAAGTGGACCGGGATCGCCCGTCTCGCTCGCACACCCGCGCCGCCACAGCGAGCGAGGGAGACGGAGACATCGTTGCGCGCGCCCACGTTTCAGTAGGACGGTACATTGAACTCTATTTGAAGTGCGAACAAGAGAGATATGAGCGTCTCTTTCTAACGATACGACATAGCGCTAGCATTCGGATTTTGAAACATACCCTATTCATCTACGGTCGGGGTACGAAAATTCCATTCTATATTTCGTTTCGGCATACTGAATTCGAATTTCTTTTCTGCAATTTCGGGTTCGTAGTGAGTTTTCGTCATGTTCTTGGCGTGTGGAAGTGTTTTAGGCCTAAATTAGTGTTGCTAGGAACGAATCGAGAATGGTTTGGTGTGAAAATCTTGTGTTAAATTCGGTGAAAATCGTATGGTGATTAAAAGTGGTTATTTTGAGGAACGTGCTTCGAAAATCACGGATAACTTTTTTAAAAGGATTTGTTAACTGAAGCTGCAGTCCTACCGGTAACATTGAGGAAAGCTCCGTTACAGGTATGTAACCTAAAACTTCAATGTTTCACCCCTTATGCTCAAGGGGTTGAATAGGGACCAAGGGGTGAAAAATTTATTGCAATCATATTTCTGTACCACGTGCATCGAGTAGCATTAAATACAAAAAAAAATGAAGAACGTAGAAACTTTAGGGTTTTATTACAACCCTAACTTACTGGAAATCATCCCCAGTTTTTATACAAAATTCATCGCTATGCAGCCCACTGCTAGAATTAGGACTTTCCCGCCAAAAAAATATTTCTAATTTCGGATTAAGACCGGTTCCATTCAATCATGAGTGATTTGGATACTTCGGTATCCGATATATATTGGTCCACTATATGTCCACTGCTGGGCAAAAGCAGACATAACTCAGAAACGGAAATAAAATGCAATCCCTCCCTTTAGCCATTAAAGTGCAATGGCGCGCCATTGCACTTTGACTTATAGGTACCTACCCATATTATCATCTGCTTGCCTTTCCCCAACTAAGTCGTGGTCAGCTTCCAGTCTAACTGGATGCAGCTGAATACCAGTACCTACTTTACATAGAGCGAATCTGACCTCCAGACCCAGTTTTTCCGACTGTTGTGTCTCAGACTATACTTACCCTCCGAGACATTAAAAGGTCTCCTTAAAATTAGTATGATGACCCATCCACTTACTGACCGTGACTTAAACAGCTTAACCTTAAAAAGTGGTAATTTCACACGTTTGGTTCTACCTGCCAGTCACTGCTTATCATAGCTTCTTATTATGATATAAGAATTGGTTATGAATTCTCCTTCAATACCAGTTTTAATCCCCCAAACAAATTCTCTAATTCATTATTTTCCCAAATTCCTAAAAATATTACCTTAAATTTTTTTTTTTAATATTTTAAAATCATTGGTCTAGTCTCAGTTCCAATAAAAGACAAAAATGATAAAAAAATGGGTGTTTTTTCCCCCAACGAAAGGGCAAGTAATACTGTCAAAAATGAATGAAGGGTACAAGCTACCCCCCTGACTACCCTCTGCGAAAATTATATTAGTGTCAATGTGATGTTGGGTATGTGTGTTTTTACCGCTACAATCCATTATTCATGCCTTCAGGATAATAAAGTCACTGAAAAATTCCCTATTATAAATAAAAATTACATTGTTGCAAAGTTAGGTTTTGAACGGTGAAGGAAAACATCGTGAGGAAACCAGCATGTCCTAGAACCAAAAATTCGAAGACTTGTAACATCTACCAACCCGAACTGGGCCTGTGTGGTGTATGACAGCCTTATCCCTCTCACCGAGAGGAGGCCTGTGTCCCAGCAGTGGGAACTTTACAGGCTGCTTATGCTAATGCTTATACAGGTATCGAAAACCCGCCAAAAGTTAGTCTGATAACTTTCAGCCCTCTACAAATAATAAAAAGCACAAAAAAATGGCATGGAAAAAATACTCTACCTACTGTTTTTCAGTGATTTCAGTGGGGAAAAGGACCAGTCATTCTTTTCAGATCGCAACTGAGGACCAATTTTTTTTTTACACACTTTTCCTTTACCCCTGGGCCCTGGTCTGTCCTGGTCCTGATCTACAGCTACGAAAAGGGCTTTGTAAACTATATCAAGGACTTTTTTTTAAAACTGGAAGTCTCCCCCATAATTTTTAGGAAAACTCTACTCCCACTCGAAGAGAGGAGGCCTGTGTCCCAGCAGTGGGAACATTATAGGCTGATTATGCTAATAAAAAAAAAATGTAAATATAATCGTATCTATTTCCATCCAATAACGAGAGGCTATCACTGAACCGACAGTTTTTTTCCGTTTAAAAAAATGACGTCATAATTAGCCCATTGTGTATAATCAAACTAGCAAAAGGTCTAGCCTTAGACGACCAGTACAAGCCAGACATGACACCCACTCAACTGTCGCAATACCTAATATCATTACAATACTATAATAATATGACTGGACAGGTCCTCTCAATCTGTGTGGTTCTTTCCTCAAAAGACAACCTCAGACATCGATCTACATGGTCTTCATATAACCTGACCAAGATTATGTCTGGACTTTAAAAGAGACTGTGACCTCTGATCTTGATTCGGCCTTTCTTCTCAGAGTAGTCAGATAGGAAACGCCGACTTCATCTAGTTATAAAAAAAAACATGATTGACGTGTAAAAGTGTTTGTACAAACCTACTTACAAAAAATAAAATAATTTCAAATCATTTCATTTCATTTCAATAACATTAACTAATTCAGATAATCCCACTCCATCCATCCATGAACTCTCATCTTCTTCCCATGAGGTAGAAACTACAGAACACCACCTGCTACGATCCTTACATATTCCTTTCGTTGCTGCACCGGATCAATACGTCGGCGCCGGCTGTCGCTGAAAACCAGCGCTGGGGCTCTGTCTTGCGTAGGATCGCAGCATAATGCTGAGCGATAGCCGTTTCGCGTGGATGTGACGCATGTTTCCCCCAGCCTTTTCTTATTTTTTTTTTGTGTATTTATGTTCTTTTTTTCGTCATGTTTACCGCAAATAAACGTATTTTCTTTCACCTGACCTCTCTGAAGAACATCACCAATAAGTTCACTATAATAACATGTCCTCCTAGGGCGTGCCCTCCCGGTCTCTACTCACATCTACATTGTCCTGCTCTCCTTACAAAATCCCTTCATCATCATCTACATCCTCCACAGACCGTCTTCACCAACTGCTGGGGCACAGACCTTTCTTTTCATGTCCCCCTCCCCACGCTCCTGTACCACCCTCATCCAGGTTCTTCCCGCAATGGTAACAATGTTGTCTTAATCCCTTAGTGCGCCTTCATTAAATAAAGAACAACCTTTCCCTAAAATAGGTCCACTATTCAGGAAAGATTTGGTCTTTAAACTCAAGCCCTTAGTATAAGTCTACTTCCCTTAAGCCCTAATATGTGAATCCACAATTATTTTTCAAGGACCTGGCTTAGCATCCTCTTATTAGTTCGTATTAGTTGAATTATTTAAGATCATTTTGATACTCCAAGCCACAATTTGATTAGTTATTTCACAAATTTGAAAGAACATGAGCAGGGCCATCCCTCAATAAATAAATACATCTCATCACTCTCCACTGCTAGACGAAGACATCGACCATATAAATGGCACAGGTAAAATTCTTTAAGTTACTCGTTGGTCTAGTGGTCGCAAGCACTACTGCTGGGTGAGCATGAGGTACTGGGTTCGCTTTCCTTGTCAAAAATGTTATTGGGTTTTTCATCAATAATTTCTCAGTAGCAGCCCGAAGTCGGGATTTGTGTCCGGTTGATGCAATACGCTCGCCCCCTATTACATAAGACTTGAACATAACTGGTGAATTGGGGGTGTTACTATAGGTACACCTTTACCGAACCCTTCAGGGATTACAGGCGTGATGTTATGAAAAAAAACATCAATATCTTTAGAAAAAAAAAAAAAAAAAGAGTGACATAAAGGGGTAGAAATGAATGCCCTACTGGATGTTAATAATGATCCAAACGAACCCAGAAAAAAAAATAGAGGGTATAAAGTTCACAGCCAGAATATACAAGATTCTAAAGAGAGAAAATCATAAGAAGCGTCTGACGTGTAAATATAACCTAACCTAGGCGAGCACGTGGCTGCGAGTAAAATCTAGATACGCAATGAAACTGTTACGTAGGACCTAGTGTTGATTGAATCACTTATATAACCGTAAAATCTTCATTCGTTCGGATCCAACGACCATACACACAAACCAAAGAGAATACACAAACCCACACCTCCTTCTCATGGCGGTAGGTAGAAACTACAGGACATCGCCTGCTACGATTTTAAATACACCTTTTGCCTCGTTTACGTTCATACATGTGGTCATAAACGCACGCCGATTGCGAGTGCTACGCACCTGATGAACAACATCCCCAATAAGGTCAGTGTAATGTCCTTCTGGGGTGTTCCCGGCGTTTCCATATCTTCCTTTTGTTAGTCATCTTTCATTCATCCTCTCGACATGACCAAACCATCTAAGCATACTCTTTTAATTTTTTTCACTACATCTAGGACCATTTTCACTAAAATAGTACATAGTGCGTATACCCTTATTTTAAAACGTCTTAAGTATTAATCTCTAACATTGCATTACGATATTCCTGATTCAATATGACTTAGCAGTTTAGCATTACGTCCTTAACATATAAAATTTCATTTTTGGACCATTTTCGCCACACCTAACCCTAAAGGGCATGGTCCTAAGGGCTACACGCCAAAAATCTGGTCTTTAAGTCATTTTATAACCCTGATAATCCAGTATGCAACTTTTGACAGACTTATGCACAGGCCGGGAATAGCAAATTCAATATCTGTACCAGTTTCGTCACAGGTATTCCTAACCTAACCTAACTTATTGTGCGTTTACGCATACTTTACAACGCCTGAGTATTAATATCTAACATTGCATTACGTAACACTTCATTCAATATGGCTGAGCAATCTAGAAGTACTCCCGTAAAATAGAAAACTCACCTTCAGGATCATTTTTGTCACAGCTAACCCTAAAGGGCATGGTCCTAAGGGCTAGACGCCAAAAAATTGGTCCCTTAGTCGTTTTATAACCCTGATGATCCAATATGCAACCTTTGACAGACTTATTCACATTCCAGGAGTAACAAATTCAATGTTTGTACCATTTTTGTCACAGGTATTTTTGACCTAACCTAACATATTGTGCGTAGGATAGGTATTACTGTATAGCATTACATTAGGTACGTAATAGCTCATTCCATAAGACTTAGCAATCGACCATTATTTCCATAGAATAATAATTGTATATATCTAGTAAGTATTCTTTAGGGTAATACCTAAAGGGAACGGCCCTAAGGGGTACACCCAAAAAAATGCATAGAGTTTCTTGCCCGTTCATCTCCATAAGAACCTACTACATATACTTACGCTTTGTAATGGAAAACTAGCTTCATCTTTCTGACTGACCGACTCCTTGACAATTCAAAAGTGCCTGTAATTGTTTAATTGAAATAAATGCTTTGAGTTTCAGTTTGTTTGGTCCTTAAGTCATTTTGTAACCCTTATAATCCAATATGCAACCTTTGATAGACTTATTCCCGGGCCGAATAAAATACCAAAATTCAATTACAGAAACATTTTCGTCACAGCTAACCCTAAAGGGCATGGTCATATGGGCAATAAGTCCCAAAAATTTGTCCTTACTAACCTTAGGGCTGTTGAGACCCTATAACAACCCCTTATTGGTTAAATATGCAATCTTTGTTAGTTACTAGTAAGTCATTTGACACAAATTGCCCTCCCATACCTATTAACACTGTTATTTGAAAATATTGTAAAACCAATTATTTTATTTTATAAACGAAAACAAGGAGTTGCTTGCTGGCTCTTCTCCACACGAAACTACAAATTGGAACCGTGCATCTAGCTTTTGGCGTTTCATAAGTGCCCATGTAGCTTTATGTGAAATGAAATATTTCGAATTTGACTAATTCACAACCAATTTTGCCTAAATAAATTATTTACTAAGTGTAGGTAATGTAAGTTAAAACTGCTTCATCATTACGTAAGACTGTTTTAAAACAAGGCCTTGCTATTTAAGGTATTACTAAGAACAAAAGAATATTATAGGTGTTGAAGAAATATTAAGGTCTTAATAGCCCTAAGTTGGTCTTAAGGGTTAAAGAGCTTTTCACAACCCTTCGTCTGAGACCTTTGACAGTCTTTACCCGCCCTTGGAAAGTATTTTGTAACTATACACATTACTTTTTATAACTCAAAAAGTAGAAATTATTTAAAGAAATTATACATTATCAGCCTATTATATTCCCACTGCTGGGACACGGGCCTCCTCTCTTCGAGAGGGAGTGGGCTGTAATCCACCACGCGGGCCCGGTGTGGGTTGGTATATGTCGCATGTCTTCGATTTTTTGGTTCTGGGACATGCCGGTTTCCTCACGATGATTTCCTTCACCCTTTTGAGTCTTAAACTAATTTTGCCTGAGTATTTACAAAGTGTAGGTATATAAAACTGCTTCATCATTATGTAAGACTGTTTTAAGACAAAGCCTTGCTAAAACATATCTAAGAATAGAATAAGAAAATTGTGTGAATTCAAGGAGCAGTTTGGTCTTAGATAGTTCCTAATGTGGCCTTAAGGGCTAAAAAGCCCTGCACGACCCTTTGAGCGAATTTGGTTGCTTCTTCTGAGCCCTTTAAAGTCTTGACTGACTCTAGACCACTATCCTTAAAGGGAATGTTTCTTAGGGCAACAAGTCCCAAAGAAACTGGTCCTTACTTACCTTAGGGCTGTTGAGGCCCTACAGCAGCCCTATGAAGGCCAAATATCTTTGTAAGTCATTACTAACTTACAGCCAACTAACTCATTACTAACTACAATAATTCACAACTAATTTTGCCTATCAATGCAATCTTTGTCAGTTATTGGTAAGTCTTTAGACACCAATTCTCAAACAATTTCGCCTGAGTATTTACAAAGTGTAGGTATATTAAACTGCTTCATCATTATGTAAGACTTGTAAAACAAGGCCATGCTATTTTATTTATTGCTAAGAACAGAATAAAAAAATTGTAAGTCCTAAAGGACAGTTTGGTCTTTAGAGATAGTCCTAAGGTGGTCTTAAGGGCTACAGAGCCCTTCGACCTCTTGGGCGAATTTTGGCAGCTTCTTCCGAGAAACTTTTCAGAGCCCCTTAGACTTGCTCTATAAACAATAAAAGATTTTAAAAAATTATAGGAATTATTTAAAATGATAATGATTTAAAATAAAATGTCGTGTTTGTTAAAAAAGATTATTTCTTTCTAATGAATACATTGTCATATTCAAGGTATAGGTATACATAATTGTATAGGTCATGAAGCATGTCGAAACATAATTATGTATATACATCGCGCAATAGGGACAGCTCTCAGCATCATTTCAAAGCAGAAGAAAATGTTATATAAGGACATTTTAGTCTTTCGGGATTCTAGAGAAGGACCACCATAAAAGAAATGGTCCTTTTTAGGGCTTAGATAGATCACCTCTTGATTAATGCATTGTACCATATATATATAAGTAATGCAATAGATCTCAGCGAGCTCTGAATAATATTATTCCAAAGCAAGAGAAAATATTACTTAAGGACCAAGGTTCTTAAGGGGTAAGCAACAGGGTAGCCTGTGCAATTCAAATTTTTTAACGTTATTTTGCAGGTGGCTGGCCCAACCTCTAATGTCATAAAACCGTATTTATTGATATTTCAGGAAATAGTCATTCAATAGGATTATGTGAACTTAGAGGGACAATATTGATGATTTTATTGATTATAATTCTGTAAATACATACTTGTTACGGTCGCGAATCATATCAAATATATCAATCAACATAAAACCTGGCACTGACCTGCAAATTGCAAAAAACGTAAGTAAATTTTAATTTCTCGGGCTACCCTAGCGCCTCCCCCTTAAGGGCTACCCTAGCGCCTCCCCCTTAAGGGGTTCTAGAGAAGGACCAGTTTGATATAAAAGAAATAGTCCTTTGAGGGCCTTTTGATTAATGCTTTGTGTGACCTTTCACAACTTTATGTAAGCCCTTTAACACCAGTATGAATGACAGTCCTCAGTATTTCTAATGAATTTATTCTGTTAAAGTGCACCATGTCAAATATTTCATGAAATATAATTTTATACGACCTTCCCTTTGAACAATGCGAACTTATTTATAACTAGCTGTTGCCCGCGATTTCGTTCGCGTGCCTGTCGGAAAACAAATTGGATTTTGAGGGTTTTAATTTTTTGCGCGGAACCCTAATTATTTTTCTCAAATAAAGTTACTCCCTGTAACATCAGCAAAAAGTACTCATACGATGACAAAATGACTATTTACTGGTATCGTTTTTCAATCCCATTTAATTGGGTGCTTACTTTAAGGTTTGACCCGGGCTGTACTGAGAAATCCCTTATGGAAAAACTTAATAAGCCGTTGCTGGACCCTGGAAATCAAACCCAGGAAAACACCATAGAAGCATATCATCTTTCAACTCAACTGACTGCATAATCAGCCTATAATGTTCCCACTGTTGGGACACAGGCCTCCTCTCGGTGAGAGGGTGGGAGGAAGTGCGGGTTGGTAGAAGTCACATTGTCTTATGACTGCTAAAATTATTTACTATATCTAAATCTATACTGACCTAACTATACCAACGTAACAAAATATAACATAAATATATTTTTACATCATAATCGTAATAACAGTAATGAGCAATTATTTCCTTTGGCCAAGAATCCTATTTCTTGGCCAAAGAATTAGCATTGCCATACAACGTGGCAATGCTGCCAGCCTTTTGGGCACTGTTCCTGTTGACAGCGATGCGAACGAATTTTTTGATGCCCTATGATCATTTTGCTTATTTTTTCATAAAAATGTACATATTATTCCCTTAAATTTAGATACATTTTTGTCCCAAAGCTATACTTCCCACAAAACTACGAACTAAAAAACTCTTTTGAAACTAGTTCCAGACAAAATTAACACCTAGATAGGCATTTCAAACTTGCTAACTACTGTTAAATTGTGTGTGGCAACATGATTCCGTACTACGTCCAATTTCAACTTTCTAAGTCAAAGAGATTCTGACAAAAACGGTGGTTCATTTTCGTGGTTCTTCCCGGGGAGCATTCTGGTCCTTTTTGGGGGACTATTCTCTATAAGCCCTAAAAGGGCTAGAAGGGACCACAGTTAAAATAGGTAATAGGTACTACGGGCTGGTATCCGCAACTCCACGTCAATGCGCGTATTTTGCGTACGGTTAAAATAATAAGCATATAAGCGGAATTAACTATAACGTTCCCACTGCTGGGACACAGGCCTCCTCTCTGTGAGAGGATATGGGCCGTAATCCACCACGCGGGCCAAAATAAATTAAGCAAAGTAAAACGTCTGTCTGGGTTAGAACCCACGACCTACAACTCATAAGTCGGGGCCGTTACCTCACCACCACTGCACCATTGCATTAAAATAAGTACCTAATCAGAAATATTCAAAAGTAAAATAATTAATGGACGGCTTCAAGTTCCTTCAAGAAGGGTAGACAAAGCACCACTGACCACTTACCATTAGGGGCAGGTCAGCTTGTTTGCCACCTAATGGCATAATAACCCTCCTTTTGGGCTTCGCCGCAGTCGGGTAAAAAAGCGTAAAATTTCTAAAAAATTCTAAAGTAGATACAAGACTGAGCAATTTATGTTCTTAATTTATTTTCCTGTTTATTAATACCTACGTACAGTCAACAAAAGAGTTAGGTATACAGGATCGTCGGATATAGTTGAAGTTTAGTAATAAACCGATGGATATTGTCGAATAAAATTTTATTTCATTAATAGAAAACAAACAGCTCATTTATCAAATTAAATTTCAGTCGACAACATCCACCGGTTTATTACTAAACTTCAACTATATCCGACGATCCTGCATACCTTACTCTTTTGCTGACTGTACATATTTTCCTTGATAAAACTAGTGCCAGAAAAAGCAAACATCGACCTATCCCAGCAGTGTGATTCTGTAAGACCTCATTCTAAACTTCGAATCTGAATCCGCTGTGAGTTTCTTGATTGGCATTCTAAAAACTCGGTTGATCATTCGAATTGACACTAGCGCTACCCTTGCGAGCGTGTCAGCGAGTTGAACTAAATTGACCGTGAGATTTTGACAGGTAGGTAAATTATGTGATGGTCCAACAGTGTACATCTAACTTAACCATTATGAGCGGGCATCATCCGTTTTCAAATAAATACGAAAATGTTGTTGTGTCTATTTTTACAAGTCCATCCTGGACTAAAGAATAGGGTAATTTTCATATAATACCCTGGATTAACAGACAGGTTTCATCCCCAAATACCAAGTAAAAAAAATTTTACACCACACGAACGTACTCGCTAGGAAACGCCAAATAAGTCTTCAATAGGTACTACACTACCACTAACGCCATCTATTAGCAGAATATGGCAAACTTTATCCAGTTACATGATAATAATGTAGGCACTAATTTAGAATTAATTGAATGTTTCATTACTTTAATAATGGTTAAAAAGGGTGACTACCTCGTTGGCCTAGTCGCAAGCGCGAGTGCTGAGCATGATATCCTGGGATATGGACTTCCCCAGGTAGGGCCAATTGGTAGATACTATTAGGAATTTCTCAGCCTCAGTCCGGAGTCTGAGTAAGTGTCCGGATGATGGCAATAAACTCGCCCCCCTGCTACATGGGACTTAGGTAAACATAACTGGTGATGTGTAGGTGGACATACATCCCTTACAGGGAATAACGGCAAAATTCATGTAATTACATAACGCTTCGTACCTAATCTTTGTACATTTTGTTATCACAATGACGGATAACCATGACCTACGCAACACACATACATACACATTCTACACACACTCATAATTTCCATACAATTCAATTGTCGGAAGTCTACTTGAATGATAATTCTTGTTGCTATGGGGACTTGGGGGGAGTTTGTGGGTTCTACGGGGACCAACCCGCACTGGGTCTGCAATTTACTTTGTGTAAATTATTTCGGCGAAGGAAAAATTCGAAGACTGCACTAAGCCCGCATGGTGGATTACGGCCCACTCCTTCTCACAGAGAGGGGGCTTGTGTCCCAGCAGTGGGAACATTACTATTCTATAATAATATAAAAAATGGTCCCTGCTAGGCGACCTATTTCATGACTTTCAACTATTTCAGTTCAGGGCTAATGTGGACCATTGTTGACAACTTTGAACCTTATGCTTTAGCGATAAAGTTGAAAATCTATTAAAGAAATTTGCAGTAGCTTGATGTGCTGGGCTGCAGGCGTCTGTACCTTGCTCTGGCACAGTAAATTTCCTCACTGTCGCGTCGTGAGAGGCCTTTCAGGCTCAAATCATCATCTGCCTAGCCTTGTCCCAACTGTTGGGGACAGCTTCCAGTCTAACCGAATGCAGCTATACCAGTATTTTTCATGGAGCGACTGCCTATCTGACCTCCACAACCCAATTACATGACATGTGTCACATAAAATTAAAAAGAAATTAGTACTTATTCTATTTCAATTCGAAGATTTTTAGGGTTCCGTACCCAAAGGGTAAAAACGGGACCCTATTACTAAGACTTCGCTGTCTGGCCGTCCGTCTGTCCGTCCGTCCGTCTGTCTGTCACCAGACTGTATCCCAAGAACCGCGATAGCTAGACAGTTGAAAGTTTTACAAATTATGTAGTTCTATTGCCGCTTTAACAACAAATACTAAAAATAAAATAAATATTTAAGGGGGGCTCCCATACAACAAACGTGTTTTTTTCGGCGTTTTTGCCTTGTGGTACGGAACCTTTCGTGTGCGAGTCCGACTCGCACTTGGCCAGTTTTTTCCTTTTCATGGCCACTATGAGCTCTGCCGTACCTCGTAACTGTCGCGCCGTGATGGTTGGTCTCCGGCCCGTATCTGCAGATCTAGTTTGAGTCTGACTGGTGTCATTGCCTTTCGAACTGTCTGTGTGTTTCCAATGTTGCGTACGTCACGACAAATCGACAACATTTTTATTTTCTAAATTTAGCTTATTTTTTTTCTGAAAAATATAATTATTTTGTAAAGTTTAAAATAAAATATATTTTTAAAGTTTAATCAAGTTTATTCTATGTCTGAGCAACATATTATAATTGTGCTGACAATCATAATTTATTATGCTTCATGTCATCTAAGGAATTACTTCTTTGAACTGATATTTTAAAAGGAAAACCTAGAATTTACAAAGATGTTTCGTTAAAATAAGTATCTCAACTAACGAAACTATGATGAATTCTGCCTGCAAAGTGCAAATGTGTCAATTTATCCGAATTTCTTCATAGGGAATGGAAAACCAAAGAAAATAATTTAAAAAGCTGTCTGAAAAAAACGGATTTACAAATCAATCAGTAAAAAACCTTCATTTCTATAAAAATACATCTATTTTTTAAAAGTACGTGTGACGACGCTATTGAATTGAAATAAATGCTTTAAGAGAGATAGAGTTTTGAGTTATCTTTTCAATCGTAAAGATACTGTGTAGTGAGGATATAGGTAATGGTAGTTAAGTTTTGGATAACACATCTTAACACAACGCAAAAAACACACTAACCTGCAACAATAAAAAAAAAAACTAGCCAAGTGCAAGTCGGACCCGCATAAGAAGGGTTCCGTACCACAAGGCAAAAACGCCGAAAAATATAATAAAATATTTAAGGGGGTCCCTTAAATATTTATTTCATTCCAGTTTTAGTATTTGTTGTTATAGCGGCAACTGAAATACATCATCTGTGAAAATTTCAACTGTCTAGCTATCACGGTTCATGAGATACAGCCTGGTGACAGACGGACAGACGGACAGTGGAGTCTTAGTAATAGGGTCCCGTTTTTACCCTTTGGGTAACGAAACCTAAAAACTGCAAATAATATTCTATAAAAAGCTAAATGGCACTTGTAGCCTAGGTGCTCCGTTTCTAGGCTAGACAGCTCAAACATTAGGGAGAAGGTCAGGCGTTTTGAGGCTTGTCCAATGTTATTTTCGACGTTAAAAAATAACATATTATTAGCATACTAATAATATTATAAATTCGAAAGTAACACTGTATAAATAGTTAAATACCTCGCGGGCGAAGCCGCGGGCGGAAGCTAGTTGTATTATATAGATAAGTGTCAATTGATCCAAAGGGTGTTTTTAAAATATCGCTTTTATTGATAAGACCGCCCATTGTGTTACCCTATTGGTGGTTTAATAAAAATTATTATATGTATAATATTTTATACTTAATTTAAATATATTAACATTTTTTTTGATAATTACGGACGTACAAAAATGTCGCGTAACAACGCACACGCACCTCACTCACACAGCAACAGCGCTCAGCTCGCGTATCTCGGTAGCCGTCCGACCGGATCATTCGCTCGTTATGTGGCTCTGAATCACAGGGGTTACACCGGCGAAAGGTCAGGCGCGAGCGCACACTCGTACGGTGTTCTGTGAGACTATTTAATGGAACCTCGAAAGACTTTGTGATCTTCTAATGATGATCGCCTTTTTTAGGGTTCCGTACCCAAAGGGTAAAAACGGAACCCTATTACTAAGACTTCGCTGTCTGTCCGTCCGTCCGTCCGTCTGTCTGTCACCAGGCTGTATCTCAAGAACCGCGGTAGCTAGACAGTTGAAATTTTCACAAATTATGTATTTTTCTGTTGCCGCTATAACAACAAATACTAAAAACAAAATAAAATAAATATTTAAGGGGGGCTCCCATACAACAAACGCGATTTTTTTGCCGTTTTTTGCTCGATATCAATAATGGCAACAGGTAGGCACTTGAAATATTCACAAAATACTCAGTTGTATTTTTACTTTAATAATCACACTAATATTATAAAGTCGAAAGTTTGTGAGTGTGAGTGGGGGTGTGTTTATATGTTTGTTACTTCTTCACGCTCAAACGGCTGGACTAATTTTGATGAAATTTTGTATGGAGGTAGCTGACACCCTGGATTAACATATATATAGGCTAAACCGCGGGGCGCAGCTAGTAAATAATAAAATTAAAATAAATATTTAAGGGGGCTCCCATACAGCAAACGTGTTTTTTTTTCGGTGTTTTTGCCTTGTGGTACGGAACCCTTCGTGTGCGAGTCCGAATCGCACTTGGCCAGTTTTTTTTATTGAATAATCTTTTAACTATCTAGTCTTTGTAAAAACTTTATATACCGTTATATGATAAATGATATTATTTCTGTAAGTATATTTGTACAAGACTTTTACGTTCGGCCTCGGTTTTTAGGTCGGCGTTTCCTATCTGACTACTCTGAGAAGAAAGGCCGAAACAAACTCAGAGGTCACAGTCTCTTTTAAAGTCCAGACATAATCTTGGTCAAATCATGTGAAGACCATGTATATTGGTGTCTGAAATGATCTTTTGAGGAAATAACCACAGAGATTGAGTGGACCTGCACGCATTTGTCAGTAATCATGCAGTTCAACTGAAAACTTAAGGAGCTCGTTGTTCAAGTTTGTCACAGCAGCTAAGCAAGGAGGCCCCGAACAAGTCGGTTAGGTAAGAATTGTGACCAACGACGTTGGTTGCAGTTGACAGTGTACCACATCATGAAAAGACAATTCAAAATCAAAATTAATTTATTTCCTTGCTCACATAATCATCTAGTAGTCCAACACAGGAGGCAGTAGTAGTCTTACAGCTCTTACATTAAAAAAACCGGGCAAGAGCGAGTCGGACTCGCGCACCGAGGGTTCCGTACCATCATATGTTTTTTTTCACCGGCGAGCTACTTACTAGATCTCGTTCAAACCAATTTTCGGTGGAAGTTTACAGGGACCACTTTGGAAGTGTCTCTCGCGCAAACTATTCAGTTTAGAAAAAAAAAATATTAGAAACCTCAATATCACTTTTGGAGACCTATCCATAGACACCCCACACGTATGGGTTTGATGAAAAAATTTTTTTAGGTTTCAGTTCTAAGTATGGGGAACCCATAAAATTTATTGTTTTCTTTTTTCTATTTTTTTTGTGAAAATCTTAATGCGGTTCACAGAGTAGTTCTACTTACCAAGTTTCAACAGTGTAGTTCTTATAGTTTCGGAAAAAAGTGGCTGTGACATACGGACGGACGGACAGACAGACAGACAGACAGATGTGACGAATCCATAAGGGTTCCGTTTTTGCCATTTGGCTACGGAACCCTAAAAACGGTACCTAATGGACAGACAGAGTTACTTTTGCATTTATATAATAATAAACTAGCTTTCGCCCGCGGCTTTTCCCGCTAGGTATGTCGATAAAAATAATCCTGTTTCCTTCCCCAGGATGAAATCTATCCCTCTGTCAAATTTTATCGAAATCCGTTAAGTGGTTTAGACGTGAAAAGGTAACATTCAGACAGACAGACAGACAGTTACTGTCTTATTTATAATATTAGTATGGATATGGAAGTATGGATTCCAACGATTAAATCGATCCTTTTTTGTACAGACAAGCTACTACAATCTGTCAAATTTATTTAATAGATTTTCAACTTTATCGCTAAAGCATAAGGTGCAAAGTTGATTGGGATTACAGTTTCGGGTAGCTTAATGTGCTGGCGTCTCCGTCTGCACATCCAAATATTCAACCGACTCTTAGAGACAATTTCCATGTCCACCTTATCAACTGACCCATGACTTAAGGAACCCTAATTCCATACACATAAGCGTACTTCCCCCCTTCCCCCCTTGCCCCCCACCGCGTCACAGCATCCGCTTTGATCGTACGATACAGACCAGATCTGTTAGTCACTATGTCTAGAAACACGATGTGTGCACGTCTTTAGGAGTCTAATTCAAATTTCTAAACATTTTATTTGACACTAACTATTGCTCGCGACTTCCTCTGCGATCCAGGATGAAAGTACCTCCTTATTAGGTCATGGTCTGCCAAATTTAATCCAAATCTGTTCAGCCGTTTTTGTGTGATTAAGTTACAAACATCCAAACAAAAACTTTCACATTTATAATATACTAGCAGCGCCCCGCAGTTTTACCCGCGTAAATGTCGATCCCGTAGGAATATCGGGATAAAAAGAAGCCTATATGTTAGTCCAGGATGTCAGCTGTTTTTTGTTTTTGGTCCATCCGTTTGAGCGTGAAGAAGTAACAAACATATAAACACAGCCCCACACACACACACACACCCCCACTCACACACTCACAAACTTTCTCCTTTATAATATTAGTGTGATTATAAGATGCTTGCCCATCTGTTGGCTTGTCTAGTAGTAGACGACTTTGAACTCAACTGAATAGCATAATCAGCGCATAATGTTCCCACTGCTGGGACACAAGCCTCCTTTCTGTGAGAGGGAGTGGGCTTTAGTCCACCACGAGGGCCCAGTGCGGGTTGGTAGATGTCACATGTCTTTGAAGTTTTGAGAGCAGTGGTGATGAAATAATACTTATACATAAAGTAAAGTATGTACCTGTCTTGCTTCGAACTCACGACCTACAACTCGTCAGCCGCGGCTTTTACCACTGGGTCACCACTGCTCTTCTGAATGACAATGATTATAACATAACATGTGTCGTTCTAAAATTCAACCCCCAAGCGAGTCTTACAAGGGGTTGCACTCGCGAAAAACAGTTAATAATATAAAATAGTAGAATTTCATAATGTCACTCTCTCCTATAACATGATTGGTCGTTGCTGTAGGGATAAATCCTGGACGCTTTTAATACGGTTCACCCCTCGACAACAAGGGGTGAAATACAACCCGACGCGTTATAATAATAATAATAAAACGTTTATTTCAGATAGAATTCATAAAGCATAGTGGTAATAAAAAAGTCAGCGTACAATTATATAAAAATTAACAAAATAAAATCCTAACTAATATTATAAATGCGAAAATTTGTTTGTTTGTTACCTTTTCACGCCTAAACCACTGAACCGATCATCCTGAAATTTCGCATATACGTTGTCAGGTGTACAGAAACGGACATAGGGTACCTTTCATCCCGAAAAAAAGTGCTGTTCCCGAGGAAAACAACAATAACGTTATTATGATAATAGATGGCGCCACGTATCTTTCGAATCGAAAACAGGACAACGACTGTCCGGTCAGCTAATAATTCAATAAATGAGTTAGGAGTGTCAAAAGTCGTTTTGTAATAATACTATTTTCGGAACGGAGTTATTTAGGAGGAGTAGGAGTAATGCGACTTTCTCTCTCTTTCTCACTCTATTATTATATATACGAAGTGTATTTACGTGCAAGTATCATATAAGGAACTTCGTTCCTGTCGGTCCCCCGTACAAGGATTTTTTTTTATTGCTGAATGGGCCCGCTCTTGACCTCGATCACACCTGATGGAAAGGAATGGATAAGGTCTATGATGGAACGAGCGTGCCCAGAAGATGCCTGTTCACTCTTGCTTTGAAGGCTCTGACGGGTTAGAGGTGGAAGGGAACACAGACGCTGGCAAAATTTATTTCAATTAAACTGTAGCAGTATCTAAACGCCATATGCGAACAACGCGTCATGCTGACGTCACTTCTCTCTCGACAAAAATCCTTCATCTCGCAAGCAGAGGTTACCGCGCAACTAGCATAGATACAACGGCCCGACATGAATCATCGGACAGTTGCCCGCCAGACACAACACCCGTCTGGTCGGAGGATCCTTCCTTTTCTATAGAGTATGAGTGAACTTTACACCCTGTTCCCCACATACCTCTATAAAACCATTTAAAAGTACTTTTGAACTGTCAAGTCCCTGTAAATAGTTTAATTTAAGTACAACTCTGCTGAGCCCGTCGAAGAAACAGGCGTGATGTCACGTTTTATGTTAAAATTGTTTTAAATATTTTTTTTAATATTATGTTTTAAAACGCGTTGATGTCTTTCGTTCTAGGCTTTTAAATATCTTAAAGAAGGCTTTACGCGACCTCAAATTATGACACGCAAACTTACTGCTTAAGTTTTTTTTCTTGGGTCTTAGCATTATGCTGAGCGATATCGGTTTAGCGTGTATGTGACGCATGTCTTCTCCCAAATTGTTATTTTGTTTTTTTTTGTGTGTTTTTGATGCGTCATGTTTGCCGCAAATAATAAATAATTTATTTCTTTTCTTTTTCTTTCTTTCAGATAAAAGTTATGTTTTTTTGTATTCCTAATATTTTAAAGCTCTCATAATATTATCTATCAAATCTAAAAGTAAAAAGTAAAGTCCCAGTGCTGGGCAAAAGCCTCTTGTCATACACAAAAAGAGTACACCCTACACATACATTAACATCTATGCACAAGAGACTTAAGCACATTTATACGACACTCACACGCTCATTTCATAATACTCCACACATGCTGACAAAAAAAGTAATTTAAAAAAATTAAACCGACTTCAAAAAGAAATCAACTCAAAATTATGAAATAACTTTAATTTCGGAAGTCGGTGTCTTGGGATCTGTATTTTAGTTTTTTGCTACCGACTTCCGAAATTAAAGTTATTTCATAATTTTGAGTTGATTTCTTTTTGAAGTCGGTTTAATTTTTTTAAATTACTTTTTATTTCGTAATTTTTAGTTTTTGCACCAGAATTTGACCAAGGTTTTGAGATGTTTTCCCTTTGACACTACACCCGTAGCTCGTATCAATACGCCGTACCGTCACACTTACACGTATTAGTCCATATCTTGAAAATTACTGAACCGATTTTGATGAAACTTGCACTGTTCCCTAAGTTGAAGTAAATGTAAGCTAATACAAAAAAAAAGGTCACGATCCGATTAATAGTTGCTGAGAAATGCGTGGACAAACATACATACATACATACGTCTATGAAATTTTGTATATTTGTTTGGAAGCCTTAGTAGATTGTCATATGTGAATATAATGCAATTCCAATAATATTACATACATACGTATCGAATTGATAACCTCCTTTTTTTTGAAGTCGGTAAAAATGTGACATCTAAACTCAAACATAGGACAGAATTTCTACGAAACTATCTAACAGATAACCAAACAGGCTAAAACATACACATAAAAATACCCAAAAATACTTCTCATTTCAAATTGATGCAAAGCAGTATAAAAATAAGTGTAAAAAATTCACCCCTATATAACACAAAGGGGCTGAGAGCATACTACCCTCGATCACTTTCTTTTTTCTGATAATAATGACTTGGGGTGAAAGTACGGGTGTGTTTCCATTGGCCCACACACCCCATTATAAGGGGTGGGTCAAAAAAACCAAATAAAGTAGCCAATAGTGTACAAAATTGATGTATTGATTTTGTATGGGGGTTCTTGGGTGTATTCACGGTTTTATGGGGTGTTGATATTAACTTGAATAAAGGTCCGCGTGGTCAGAAAGATTTTTCTACAGTTTTGAAACTATTGCAAAGAGATAAGATAAGATATGGAATCTTTCCATCTTGGATTAGTTCACTTTAATTATTACTTACTAGCTGTGCCCGCGACTTGCTTCGCGTGCTTGTCGGAAAACAAATTGGATTTCAAGTTAAAAAAAGAAAAAAGTGACTACTCATAACATCAGCTATCTGCCAGTAAAAGTCTCGTCAAAATCGGTCCAGCCGTTTCGGTGATTAACCGTAACAAGCAGACAGACAGACAAACAAAAATTTTAAGAATTGTTTTTTTTTGTTATAAGTCCCGCAAATACTTTCATGTGCATTTAATAATAAGAAAGTACCTTCCCGTGGTCGCATGCCGCTGTACTAACATACTTATAAGCTACTAGCAGCGCCCCGCAGTTTCACCCGCATAAGTGTCGATCCCGTGGGAATATCGCAATAAAAACTATCCTCTGTCCTTCCCCGGGATGCAATCTATCACTCTGCCAAATTTTATCGAAATCCGTTCAGTGGTTTAGGCGTGAACAGGTAACAGACAGACAGAGTTACTTTCGAATTTATAATATTATAGTTTATGGTATGGATGCGACCACGGGAAGGTACCTACTTTCTTATTTCATCCTTTTCAGTAATCAGGTTTTAGTTTTTGAACTTATTTTTGATTTTGGGGCTTATTTTAGTAATATTTATATTTTTGAAATGTCTTGTTGTATTGTATGTAGTATCTATAGATGTTATACGACCTTCTAGCATAAATTATTCAATTAAAATAAGTAAGTAGGCATTCATTTCAAAGAGCTTTTTGAGTTCTGTGAGCTTTTTAAGTCAAGCGTTTCTCTTACTGAAACCCTCTTTGCTATTTCTAAGGACTATAATTTGTCACATTAATTCAACAACATACTACACACTACACTACACAACGTAACACAGTTCTAGTTTCATAGATACCTGTGTGTGTGTGTCTGTAAATGTGTATTTGTAAATTGGCATGCCTTATGGTAGGATAAGGCTAATGGACACTATTGTTTGTATGAGACCTTTTCTTTTGTACCCATATTCGCAAATGAATAAATGATTATGATTATGATTACATTGTCAGAAGGTTATTTTATGTATAACTAGCTGCGCCCGCGACTTTGGTCGAGTGCATGTCGCAAAACAATTTGGATTTCATGGGTTTTAATTTTTTTGCGCGGAACCCGAATTCTTTTTCAAAAATAAAAGTCTAAGTTACGCCATATAATATCAGCTATCTGTCAGTAAATTTTTCATCAAAATCGGTCCAGCCGTTTCGGAGATTAGCCGGAACGACCAGACAAAAATTATTTTTTGTTATGCAGTATCGTAGGTAGGTACAGTCACCAAAAGAGATAAGTAACCAGGGTCGTCGGATATAGTTAAAGTTTAGTAAGCAACCGGTGGATGTTTTCGAATGTAATTTAATTTGATAAATGAACTCTGTAATTATTTTCTATTAATTGAATTAAATTTCATTCGAAAATATCTTTCGGTTTCTTACTAAACTTCAACGTGCTTCAACTATATCCGACGACCCTGGTTACTTATCACTTTTGGTGACCGTACCTTAAATTTTATTTGTATAGATTTGTATATAGATGTCTTTGATATATCTAATTGTAGTAGTTCGTTTTGTAACACATATTTTGTATAGAGAAATACGTACGGCACCATAGATAATCCGTGTACGGCACACACCAAGCCTTTAAACTTCCAGTATAATCTGACCTGCTATTGTACGCAAATCTATACAATGAGAGGTCAGGTTATACTGGCAAATTGTAGCTTGATGCCGTGCAGTCGTGGTCTGGTGGTAACAGTGCCGTCTGACGAGTTCTAGATCGTGGGTTCGCACCCATGCAAGCGTTTTACTATGTGTAATTTATTTCACGACCACTGCTCTCAAAACGGTGAAGGAAAACATCGTGAGGAAACCGGCATGTCCTAGAACCAAAAATTCGAAGCGTCTACCAACCCGCACTGGGCCCGCGTGGTAGGCTACCCGCTCCCTCCCACGGAGAGGAGGCTTGTGTCCCAGCAGTGGGATCATTGTAGGCTGATAATGCTTATGCTACATGGGTCTTAAGAAACGTCAGGAGCTAGGTTCACGGTTCCAAGTGGTCGTATCTTATGAGCGTTTACGCCGTACGGCATTTCATACAAACTTTCAAACCCTTATTTTTCGAAATGAATTAACCGATTTAAATGAAACTTCATACGCATAAGCAGGATACAAAGGTCTAAAAAGTTAGTTTAAAAATTAAAAAAAAATCCCAATCAACTTTGAACCTTATGCTTTAGCGATAAAGTTGAAAATCTATTAAATAAATTTGACAGATTGTAGTAGCTTGATGTGCTGAGTCTGTACATGACGCCATGAATGCTATTGAACTGTCAAAATGAAAGTCATTGGTACTGATACTGTGTTACACAATCACCCCACAGGTAAAGGCTTTCTTTATATTAAAGCTAGGAAGTGTCCCACAGCTGGGCAAATGCCCTTTGTCATACAGAGATAGCACGAGTGTGAACGGATATCTGCAAAAGAAAATTGCCTCCCTGGCCCAGTAGCCCAAGCACGATTGCTAAACGTGGGTTCTGAGTTCGAGTTCCGGACTGTGCAATACTGTTACTGTTAGCCTGCATCATCCCACAGCTGGGCAAAGGCTTCTCCCCATGACTGCCAGCTCTTTCGATCCAGGGCTAAAGTGGACCACTGGTCGTCTGTTTTCTCCAGCTCGTCTCGCCATCTTCTACGGGGTCTGCCGCGACGCCTTCTAGCTGTGTCAGGGCTCCACGTGGTGGTTAATTTGGCCCACAGGTCATTGGGCTTACGGCAGACGTGGCCAACCCAGTCCCACTTTACCTTAGCGCAATCGTTTTTGAGTTTTTCCCAGTAGCTTCCGGAGTCTGCCTGCAACAGACTCGTACCCTACTCAGTATTTTACAGGGACGCTTTGTCAAGTTTCATTTCGTTTCTTTAGCCTGATTTTGATAGTCAGAAGTATATACCAGGATGTACTTTCCAAAAGCTATGATAAGAATCAGCTGATCGATCAACTATTCCTTCACTTCACACAACAGCCAATTCAAACTTTATTTCTCTAAAGATAAAGTCTAGTATCCTCTAGAAGAAGCTTCAAGTTAATGTTTAAAAAAAATCCTAAAATCTTACTTCATTGCAAAAACGACGAACGGTCATTGAACTGTCTGTGTATGTGTGTGTCTACAGACGTTTAGACACACTGATTTTTGTGTGTTTGTGTGTGCCGCCTTTGAGCTCCATTTTTGTGTGTGTGCGTCCGTGTTCGCAGACGTTTTTGTGTGTGTGCAAAAGCATTGTTTGTCTGTGTGCGTGCCAGACTTGTAGAGACAGATATTTGGCTGTGTGTGAGTGCAACTCCTACGCCTTATGTCTGTGTGAGTGAGGCAGACGTGTAGGTACAGGGTTGGTTTTGTGCGTGTGTGCAGACTGGTCTTATATAGGCTGTTGATTTTTTTTTTAATTGTTTTTTTTTTAATGTTAGCTTCAATTGAAGTTGCAGATTAAAGGAATTATGATTTAGTTAGTATAGAGTATCTATGTAAAGTATTTTGTATGTAATGAATACGTGATTCTTCAATACGATTCTCATATGAATCCCTTTAAGACAATAAATCTTATCGTTTGTGATCTTGTAAATCAGAGCTTTTCATTTTTCCAATTAGACTCAAAAAAAATTGTTAAAATGGGTCAATGTCAATACTTCTTATATTGGATATACCATTGTAAGCACCAGAAAACGCATTACTAAAGCATGTACTTAAATGCTTTATAATTCTTAATTATTATCATAGCTTTTTGACCGATTTTCTGAAAAAAATTAAGATAAACTAAGTACCTAACTACCTATCTCAATTAGATTCTATCTTTAATTTTCACTTCTCATCTAATTATAATAAATAATTGTATAATAAATAACCTGCCAAATAAAAGACATTATACCTAACCACAAAAAAACTGGCCAAGTGCGAGTCGGACTCGCACACGAAGGGTTCCGTACCACAAGGCAAAAACGCCGAAAAAAACACGTTTGTTGTATGGGAGCCCCCCTTAAATATTTATTTTATTTTGTTTTTAGTTTATTTGTTGTTAAAGCGGCAACAGAAATACGTCATCTGTGAAAATTTCAACTGTCTAGCTACCGCGGTTCTTGAGATACAGCCTGGTGACAGACAGACAGACGGACGGACGGACAGCGAAGTCTTAGTAATAGGGTTCCGTTTTTACCCTTTGGGTACGGAACCCTAAAAATGAACGCATTGTTTACAAATTAGTATAGATGTTATTTTAATTACTTAGTATGAGTGCATTTATCGCATTGGGATTATCCTGTAACGGTAAATGTCATCATCATCATCTGCGTCGCCTTTTCTCAACATGTTGAGGTCGGCTTCCAGTCTAACCGGATGCAGCTGAATACCAGTATTTTACATGGAGCGACACGACGGCCTAACTGAACTTCACAATATTATAAAGGCGATAGTTTGTGAGTGTGTGTGTCTGTGTTTATATGTTTGTTACATCTTCACGCTCAAACGGCTGGACCAATTTTGATAAAATTTTGTATGGAGGTAGCTGACACCCTGGATTAACATACAGGTTACTTTTTATTCCGATATTCCTACGGGATCGACAATTACGCGGGTGAAACCGCGTGGCGCAGCTAGTAAGTCTATAAAAACCGAAACAACAAAGGCACATCGACAATTTCCTTACTTGACAAACTTATGATCCCTGACTTATGGTAGCGATGTAAACGAAGTTTAAAATCAAAGTTGAAGCTTTATTGCAAAAAAGAACAGCCTGTCTAAAACACCGAGACACTACGTACGTCTGTGTACGTGCGACTCCGTGTCCGCACACGTTGGTTTGTGTCTGTGTGCGTTGTCTGGCTGTGCCTGTGTGCGTAGCCTTTCAGGATACAGGGTCGGGCGAGTTTTGATTTTTGTTTAGTAACGTCACGAGATTGACGGCGAGTTAGTTATGTTAATATTAATTTATGGATTAGTTTCGTCAGTAGTGAGCAGTGGTGGCCCAGTGGTAACAGCCGCGACTTACGAGTCGCGGTCAGTATGGGTATGGTCGTAGGTTCGAACCCAGACAGACGCTTTAGTTTGTGTAAATTATTCCATTACCACAGCTCTCAAAACGGTGAAGGAAAACATCGTGAGGAAACCGGCATTTGCTAGAACCAAAACTTCGAAGACATGTGACATCTACCAACCCGCACTGGGTCCGCGTGGTGGATTACAGCCCACTCCCTCTTACAGTAACTGAGAGGAGGCCTGTGTCCCAGCAGTGATGTATTTATGTTGCCGCTATAACAACAAATACTAAAACCAGAATAAAATAAATATTTAAGGCTCCCATACAACAAACGTGTTTTTTTCGACGTTTTTGCCTTGTGATACGGAACCCTTCGTGTGCGAGTCCGACTCGCACTTGGCCAGTTTTTTTTAAATAGAACGAAAAAATCTGATTCAATTGATGGATACCTATAGCCTATAGATTTCTTATTTGATTTCCAAAAGTTTTGGCGTCTATTAACAAAAGAAAACTTTATATAATAGGGCTTCTTGGAAAAGCAATCAAATATCTAGAAACAATTAATTGAACTTCAAATTGACCTTAACTTTATTGGTCAGTAATAAACACCAACAGATTAACGACCGACATTGTCTGGTGAGCGAGAGGTCGCGGGTTCACATCCTAGACAATGAACTTTTATGTTAAAAGCATGGGGTTATATTACCAACTAGGTTCTGCCGGTCTGACCAGACAACCATGAGTCTTACCAAGGGTGCTGCCTAGTAACCAGGTTGTGGTCGTTGTGGAGGTGAGATAAGCAGCCACTCCATGTCAAATAGAGAGCAGTTGAGAGGTAATGGCGCCGACTTTACGAGTCGTAGAGCGTCCACCTCGGGAGCAACACTATCTTAAGAGTAAACTAGTCGCGCTCGAACTCACTGATGGTCATGGCCAAAAAGCAAGCTGTCACACCTGGCTTCGTGTCCAACAGAGCTAGGATCAGTGATGAGCAGTTAGACGCTAGTCTACACGAACAACGTCTAGTTCTCAAGCCCAGAAACACCGTTCCGACTGATAGGCGCGTAAAAAAATTCGAAAAATGCTTCGGAAAATCGAGTTTTATGAAAAATCCACTGCACTAATCAATTATAAATAAAGTTTAGTGAACTCTTCGATAACTGAGCTTTGTCGGTACGGACGTTAAAAATAGCAAGAAAAACGAATCTTTGTTGGCTCATAACTTTTGAATGGCTTTTTATTTTACTATTCTGTTTCCGTACAGACAAAATTAATAATAAGTCAATACGATATCATGTTTAACTTTGGATGCACAATGTCAAACAGTGGAGTAATACTCTCCTAAAATTTGTATGGACAAAATATCGACTAGTGGCACCTTAAGCTCGAGTGACGTATGTACTTTGCTCGGGAATCTACTCTAGAATCCTTCGCTCCGCTCTGGATTCAAAGAAACACTCTCGCCTTCAAAATAGTTGTTTGCTCCCTTGGCAAACAATCTACTATTTCCAATAGGAATTTCTCTGGAGCAGTCTGTCTTAATTTGTCCCCGGTGGCAAAAAACTCGCCCCAATTTTTTTTTCTCCTGTGTTGTCCGATTGCCGGGCAAAGATCGCCCCCTTTATTACGTGGGACTTAAACATGACTGGCAAAATGTGGGTGTACTACCTCCACTGCTTACCCCTCCGGGCATACATATGTGATGTTATACATATAGAAAAATGATAATGGAAAAAGTTAATAATCTAGTAAGATTTGTCGCACCCTGTGTCTCAAATATAGGTTAGTAGAAGTACGTCACTGACCTACCTCAATCCAATACGGTGTGAGGTACCTGTTTGTAAGGACTAATGTATAGGTTTTAGTGATACCTTTTTAGGGTAGGTAGGGTTTTAGGCAATTCTGTACATTTGGTGATTTGGTTAGGGGTTGGTAAGGTAGAGTTCGGGTGTTCGATTCCTAGGTCGCGTAAAAATGAATCTCACTTTTAAAACAAGATTTTATTTACTAAAGTGTATTTATTTTTTTGTTACAGGAACAACGCTAATGGGACAAAATGTGGGCCGTATTACCATCATTTGGCTTTTACTCAATCAAGAAGAAGCAACTTTAAAAGGTCAGTGTGTGTGTGAAATCTATTACTTCACTATTGGGTAGAATAAGGCTCTTTATACACGTTTCTCTTGCCGTGGAAAACTTCGGTTTATTCGCCTTGTGTGGACACTGACGACCGTCGTCGTGTGGATCACTATGAAAGCTTGTTGACGGACACGTTTCTTCGGGGTATTCCTCGAAACGCACCAACTTTGAAACGCACCAAATGAAACGTCTATCGATATCTTTATTACGAATCCTTCATGCTCTTTTCTGTTTCAGCGTTGATACATTTCGAGGAATAAAATTATAATATTTTTATTGATATAAATTTTTTTTCGAGGAATGCTTTTGGTGCGTTTCAAAGTTGGTGTGTTTTGAGGAATACCCCTTTTTTCTACGGTGCTGTTTATACGCTGTACCGTAAAGAATCCAGTGTTATCCACCACGCGGGCCCAGTGAGAGTTGGGTATGTCACATACCTTCGAATTTTTGGTTCTAGGACATGTCGGTTTCCTCACGATGTTTTCTTTCACCGTTTTGGGAGCAGTGGTGATGAAATATTTACACAAAGTAAAGCCGGGTCTGGGTCCGAACCTACGACTTACAATTCATAAGTCGCAGCCATTACCACTGGGACACCACTGGTATCATCATCTAGCTTTCTCTCAACTATATTGTGGTTGGCTTCCAGTCTAACCGGATGCAGACTGGTTGTCAGACTTTCGGACTTCCGACTACACGTAACGACTGTTAAAAATCTATGAATGTCAGCCATGACTTTGCGAGGCTCGGACGTCTCGGTACAAAATTTTCTCCCATCGATGGACTTACCTCGGCAAGCGAAGTTTAACCTTGATCCATCGATCCTTCTGACTGCAACTTAGCCACGAGCCCCTCCTTTTCACCATAAGTTAATGAAAAGGTTACTTCTTACTAATGAATTAGAGGGGTCCGTGGCTAAATAATAACAGCCGCACAGATCGATCGGTCAGGTTAGCTACGCTTGTCGCGGTTGGTCTGTGGATGGGTGACCATCTTTACATACCGAGACCCCTCCGTGCCTCGGAAAGCACGTTAAACCGTTGGTCCCGGCCACGGATATCGATCCCGGCTGTCATTCGTGGATCTTTGACAGTCGTTACGGGTAGTCAGGAGTCCGAAAATCTGACAACCAGTCTTACCAAGGGGTATCGTATTACCCAGTAACTGGGTTGTGGAGGTCAGATAGGCAGTCGCTCCATGTAAAATACTGGTATTCAGCTGCATCCGGTTAGACTGGAAGCCGACCCCAACATAGTTGGGAAAAGGCTAGGCAGATGACTTCTTACTAATGAATTGTCTTCAAATACACATTACCATCAATATGCATCACATTCTAAGAAGCCCTGCGATGTAAACATGCGGGGTAGACAGAGAGCTAAGCTGCCGTCGTCTAGACAGCGGGGGCGTTCACCTCCGCGAGACGAAACCCTTGATAACACAGACAGTGTGGGCAGGGCAGGTCGATCACTTTATTAATTTTATATCGCGAGCTTTTCTCAAAGACGAGACACTACTTAATGGCGTACTCTGAGACAGATGGATACAGAGTTAAATTAAATTAGCTAGCGAGACTCCAGACAGATATACAAATAAAAAAAGCGCGTGCAGCCTCGTACAAGTGATAGAAGTGAAACTTATTAAAATACTAGCTTCCGCCGGGATTTCCCCCGCGTGGTGTGAAAAGTAGCCTACGTCCTTTCCCCGGGGTCCCCATTTAATCCCCATACCAAATTTCATCAAAATCGGTGTAGCCGTTTCGGAGATTATCCGGATCATGCAGACAGAAAAAAAAGTTAAAAATTGTTTTTTGTTATAAGTACCGCGTATACTTTCTTAAGCATTTAGTTAAAAGCTGATTTTGACATTACTAACATACACTTTGTATGTATTATTGATTTGTATAGATAAGTCTGTAATCCCTGAAGAAGCAGGCAGAATTGTATAGATCAGCCCATTCTACTAAATCACAGTTCAAATTCTCGAAAATAATTATGTCGTGTCTACGAGTATACAAGATGGGAATGTTCTCAGAATCTAAGGTTAGGAGACTTATTAGAAAGTCACCTTCATACGACATTATAACAACCATAGATAATTACAAGAAAAAAGTTTAGTTCTGTTAGCAAACCAATTAGCGTTTATCTACGACTTCGTCTGCGTGGACTGTGGACCATTCGGATTCCACACCCCAATCAATCAGCCTGCCTTTTCCCAACTATTTTGGGGTTGGCTTCCAGTATAACCGAATGCAGCTGAATACCAGTATTTTGCATGGAACGACTGCCTATCCAACTGTCTCCTTACCAATCGAAATCCGTTCAGTGGTTTAGGCGTGTAAAGGTTACATACAGACAAAGTTACGTTCTGGATTTTAGCTTGATGTGACGTCGCGTGGACAAACTAATATAAGCGAACCATTTTGAAGGATATTGCTAATCTATTGCTTCATGTGTTCAACAAATGTGTCTGCTCAACAACGTAAATAACGCAATGAATGTTGTTGAACTGTCAAAATGCTGCTGTTAGTGTGTTACGCAGTTACCCCGCAGCCCACTTTCGTATTTATAATGTTTGTGCAAGCCTTTTCGTACTTTTGATATTTTACCTTTTTATTAATTTTGTCTATGTTTTTCTACCTTTTGGTTTCTACTTCTGATTGACATTATACTTTTGTTTTACCACTACGAACCAGCGCATTTTTATTAAGTAGTGAATAATTGGTCCTATCTACGGAACAATGGTAGAAACACGTTCTAAACGTGCAAAAGTGAACGCGTTGTGTGCAGGAGACGGCACCCAAGTTGCGGCAAGGGAGACTGCCCCGCCCGCGCAGCAGAGCGCGGACCTCCCTCCTCACGCCGCGGCTCCGGCGCCTTCCCGCCCGGTCAGCGCCGCCACTTCGCGCTCTTCCGCCACCATCGTGGCGCGTCAACTGGCGGCACAAGCACAGCACGCGCGCAAGCTAGCTGATTTGGAGCACCAAGCTCTGGAGCGAGAGCGACGGTCGGAGCACCAAGCTCTAGAGCGAGAGCGACAGGTCGCTGAGCTCCAATTACAAGCTGAGCTCGCTGCCATAGAGGCGGACGCCAGCCAGCGCGGCAGCCACGGCATGCGTAGCCGTGCTAGTGTTCAAGATTGGGTAAAAAATGTAGTGCCCAATCACGATGAGCGAGATTTTTTAAGTGCCAACTCACATTTCAGGTACGGCGATACAGCTCAGTGTGTGACACCGGGCATGAGAGCGTCGCACGGCCAAGACGCTGTGGCGACTACACACGCTCTCAACCAAGATCGTAATGAAGATGGAGAAGTGACGCGCTTAATAAACTCGCTCGGAATATTAATAAACAAAGTTAACAAGCAAACTGCTACGAAGACAGACTTGCCCACTTTCGACGGCAAGTCCTATTTGGATTGGCTAGGTTTAAAACATGCTGATAATCAGCTGCGAATGTCAAGCCGCATTGTTGCTGCCTCAGCCATTACAGATGACGTTAAGCGTCCGCTCATTTTGCACGGAAAGCACCCGGCAGTTCGTCTTTTGATCCACAAATATCATCGGAAGGCCGCGCATTCACACCTAGATTTGGTAATGAATGAGCTTCACCAACGTTACTGGATTATTGGACTAAGAAATGCTGTTCGTTTCGTGGCTCGTACTTGTCAGCTGTGCGAATTGCGCCGTGCTAGACCGTTCCAACCACCAATGGGAAATTTGCCAGAAGCTCGCCTAGCTCATCATCAAAGGCCCTTCTCATTCACCGGTCTCGATTATTATGGGCCCGTTCACGTCACGGTTGGGAGAAGAAAGGAGAAGCGCTACGTGGCCCTATTCACATGCTTGGTCGTCCGCGCTGTACATTTGGATGTGGTGCATAGCTTATCAACTGACTCGGCGATCATGTGCTTACGCCGCTTCGTGTCGCTCCGAGGAACCCCATCCGAGATTTGGTCCGACAACGGCACTGCCTTTGTTGGGGCCAGCCGAGAACTACGAGAGTTTTACGGTGAGGCGGTTGAAGACTACGCTGCCAGCGAGTTTATAAACTGGCGTTTCATACCCCCCTCGGCACCATTTATGGGTGGAGCTTGGGAGCGCCTTATCCGAAGTGTCAAGGGAGCGCTAAAAGTGTCACTCCATGGACGGACTTCCACTGATGAGGTACTCAGAACCCTGCTGGCTGAAGCTGAAGCCTTGGTAAATTCACGGCCACTAACGATGATCTCACTCGATACTAATGCTGAAGAAGCACTAACGCCAGCTCATTTTCTCCTTAACGGATCACCAGGGCATCCCATCCCAGCCACGCTTCAGGAATCGGACCTCTCAAGCAGAAGTCATTGGCGGAGGGCACTCAGGCTAGCCGATCATTTCTGGCAGCGGTGGGTTCGAGAATACCGGCCTTCGTTGTCACCCAGAAGGGGTGGAGGCACCGTGCCCTCAATTGCGGAAGGAGATGTGGTCGTAATATGCGATTCAAATTTACCGCGTGGTTCATGGCCCAAAGGCCGGGTCGCGAGGTTGTTCCCCGGCGCAGATGGAATAGTGCGGGTGGCCGATGTTGCCACTATGGCCGGCACATTCAGGAGGCCCCTCCAAAAGCTAATTAAGCTGCCCATTTCATAAAAAAGGGGAGAATGTGCAAGCCTTTTCGTACTTTTGATATTTTACCTTTTTATTAATTTTGTCTATGTTTTTCTACCTTTTGGTTTCTACTTCTGATTGACATTATACTTTTGTTTTACCACTACGAACCAGCGCATTTTTATTAAGTAGTTAAGGACGCGTTTACGAATCTGACAAAAATAAGTAGTTTTACAGGCATTTTGCAGCAAAATGAGACTAAACCAAATGTAACTAATAATTACCACAGATAGGTTACTCCTTCATCTTCAAATGGTAGCTATTTTTCATTAAAAAATGTTGGTTTTTAATATAGTAATAAATAATTTCCGTTGCCTCTTCACACAAAATCGACGATATCGTGCTGACTTTGGAGATATTTTTCTTCTATTTAATAACATAAATTTATTTATTTAAAAATATTTTATGTAAGCAGACATTTTCAATTCAAAAAGGTAGCAAAAAGAACTATCAAAATGTTACAAATAGGCTCAGAAAAAAATTAAAATCGGAGTCTATTTTTTCACATATTTCGCTGTAACGCGTGAATCTTATTGGATTGAAATAAGGGTTATTTTACTGGTCACTGTCTTGGTTTATTGCACAAAAATTTGTAATGAAATATTAGTCTGCGCTCGGCCGCCGTCGTGAGTGGACTCTGTGTCGCTTGTAAGCAGCAGCTTGTGCTGAAAAAGATCGCTGTACGGATACAAAATATTTGACATACCAAACATGATACTTCACGCATTCTATAATGTACCTACTACCCAAGGAGAGATTTTATTCACAGTCTTATAATTTTTCTAGAAGTAAGTAGGGATTATAAATTCATAATATTATTATTTCGTTTCGGACTTGATGGAGTGACCTGCAGGTGTACTTCGAAGACTGCTACTGGAACTAATAGCCGAGCTGAGCTAGGTGTTCCGAGTTTGGGCTCATTTCGTTAGTTATGTTGAGACCTTACCTCCGGACTTGATGGAGTGACCTGCAGGTGTACTTCGAAGACTGCTACTGGAACTAATAGCCGAACTGAGCTAGGTGTGCCGAGTTTGGGCTCATTTCGTTAGTTATGTTGAGACCTTACCTCCGGACTTGATGGAGTGATCTGCAGGTGTACTTCGAAGACTGCTACTGGAACTAATAGCCGAGCTGAGCTAGGTGTGCCGAGTTTCGGCCCTTTTTTGTAGTTATGTTGAGACCTTACCTCCGGACTAGATCGCGTGACCTGCAGGTGTACTTCGAAGACTGCTACTGGAACTAATAGCCGAGCTGAGCTAGGTGTGCCGAGTTTGGGCTCATTTCGTTAGTTATGTTGAGACCTTACCTCCGGACTTGATGGAGTGACCTGCAGGTGTACTTCGAAGACTGCTACTGAAACTAATAGCCGAGCTGAGCTAGATGTGCCGAGTTTGGGCTCATTTCGTTAGTTATGTTGAGACCTTACCTCCGGACTTGATGGAGTGACCTGCAGGTGTACTTCGAAGACTGTTACTGGAACTAATAGCCGAGCTGAGCTAGGTGTGCCGAGTTTGGGCTCATTTCGTTAGTTATGTTGAGACCTTACCTCCGGACTTGATGGAGTGACCTGCAGGTGTACTTCGAAGACTGCTACTGGAACTAATAGCAGAGCTGAGCTAGGTGTGCCGAGTTTCGGCCCTTTTTTGTAGTTATGTTGAGACCTTACCTCCGGACTAGATCGCGTGACCTGCAGGTGTACTTCGAAGACTGCTACTGGAACTAATAGCCGAGCTGAGCTAGGTGTGCCGAGTTTGGGCTCATTTCGTTGGTTATGTTGAGACCTTACCTCCGGACTTGATGGAGTGACCTGCAGGTGTACTTCGAAGACTGCTACTGAAACTAATAGCCGAGCTGAGCTAGATGTGCCGAGTTTGGGCTCATTTCGTTAGTTATGTTGAGACCTTACCTCCGGACTTGATGGAGTGACCTGCAGGTGTACTTCGAAGACTGTTACTGGAACTAATAGCCGAGCTGAGCTAGGTGTGCCGAGTTTGGGCTCATTTCGTTAGTTATGTTGAGACCTTACCTCCCGGACTTGATGGAGTGACCTGCAGGTGTACTTCGAAGACTGCTACTGGAACTAATAGCCGAGCTGAGCTAGATGTGCCGAGTTTGGGCTCATTTCGTTAGTTATGTTGAGACCTTACCTCCGGACTTGATGGAGTGACCTGCAGGTGTACTTCGAAGACTGTTACTGGAACTAATAGCCGAGCTGAGCTAGGTGTGCCGAGTTTGGGCTCATTTCGTTAGTTATGTTGAGACCTTACCTCCGGACTTGATGGAGTGATCTGCAGGTGTACTTCGAAGACTGCTACTGGAACTAATAGCAGAGCTGAGCTAGGTGTGCCGAGTTTGGGCTCATTTCGTTAGTTATGTTGAGACCTTACCTCCGGACTTGATGGAGTGACCTGCAGGTGTACTTCGAAGACTGTTACTGGAACTAATAGCCGAGCTGAGCTAGGTGTGCCGAGTTTGGGCTCATTTCGTTAGTTATGTTGAGACCTTACCTCCGGACTTGATGGAGTGACCTGCAGGTGTACTTCGAAGACTGTTACTGGAACTAATAGCCGAGCTGAGCTAGGTGTGCCGAGTTTGGGCTCATTTCGTTAGTTATGTTGAGACCTTACCTCCGGACTTGATGGAGTGATCTGCAGGTGTACTTCGAAGACTGCTACTGGAACTAATAGCAGAGCTGAGCTAGGTGTGCCGAGTTTGGGCTCATTTCGTTAGTTATGTTGAGACCTTACCTCCGGACTTGATGGAGTGACCTGCAGGTGTACTTCGAAGACTGTTACTGGAACTAATAGCCGAGCTGAGCTAGGTGTGCCGAGTTTGGGCTCATTTCGTTAGTTATGTTGAGACCTTACCTCCGGACTTGATGGAGTGACCTGCAGGTGTACTTCGAAGACTGTTACTGGAACTAATAGCCGAGCTGAGCTAGGTGTGCCGAGTTTGGGCTCATTTCGTTAGTTATGTTGAGACCTTACCTCCGGACTTGATGGAGTGATCTGCAGGTGTACTTCGAAGACTGCTACTGGAACTAATAGCAGAGCTGAGCTAGGTGTGCCGAGTTTGGGCTCATTTCGTTAGTTATGTTGAGACCTTACCTCCGGACTTGATGGAGTGACCTGCAGGTGTACTTCGAAGACTGTTACTGGAACTAATAGCCGAGCTGAGCTAGGTGTGCCGAGTTTGGGCTCATTTCGTTAGTTATGTTGAGACCTTACCTCCGGACTTGATGGAGTGACCTGCAGGTGTACTTCGAAGACTGTTACTGGAACTAATAGCCGAGCTGAGCTAGGTGTGCCGAGTTTGGGCTCATTTCGTTAGTTATGTTGAGACCTTACCTCCGGACTTGATGGAGTGATCTGCAGGTGTACTTCGAAGACTGCTACTGGAACTAATAGCAGAGCTGAGCTAGGTGTGCCGAGTTTGGGCTCATTTCGTTAGTTATGTTGAGACCTTACCTCCGGACTTGATGGAGTGACCTGCAGGTGTACTTCGAAGACTGTTACTGGAACTAATAGCCGAGCTGAGCTAGGTGTGCCGAGTTTGGGCTCATTTCGTTAGTTATGTTGAGACCTTACCTCCGGACTTGATGGAGTGACCTGCAGGTGTACTTCGAAGACTGTTACTGGAACTAATAGCCGAGCTGAGCTAGGTGTGCCGAGTTTGGGCTCATTTCGTTAGTTATGTTGAGACCTTACCTCCGGACTTGATGGAGTGATCTGCAGGTGTACTTCGAAGACTGCTACTGGAACTAATAGCCGAGCTGAGCTAGGTGTGCCGAGTTTGGGCTCATTTCGTTAGTTATGTTGAGACCTTACCTCCGGACTTGATGGAGTGATCTGCAGGTGTACTTCGAAGACTGCTACTGGAACTAATAGCCGAGCTGAGCTAGGTGTGCCGAGTTTGGGCTCATTTCGTTGGTTATGTTGAGACCTTACCTCCGGACTTGATGGAGTGATCTGCAGGTGTACTTGGAAGACTGCTACTGGAACTAATAGCCGAGCTGAGGTAGGTGTGCCGAGTTTCGGCCCTTTTTGGTAGTTATGTTGAGACCTTACCTCCGGACTGGATGGAGTGACCTGAAGGTGTACTTTGAAGACTGCTTCTTTGAACTGATACACAAGTAGAACTAGCTGATAAGAATGTGTATAGTTTTTAACTCTTTAACTCGATTGTGATTTTAGGCCAAGACCTAAGACGTTTGGGAAAGGCTCTGGTAAGAAACTAGATAAAAAATATAAAAAAATTACAGCCGCCATCTTGGATTTTCATTTTGACCTCACTATCGGCTTTAGCGCCCTTAAAAACCAAAAAACGATACCCATGATGAAAAAAAAAAATTACAGCCGCCATATTGGATTTTCATTTTTATCTCACTATCGGCGATCTCAATATCCGTCACTTTCTTTCTTCGCACGGCTAAATTACGAACGATTTTAACATTCATACTCGGTTGGTTATTCGACCTTCGCAATTTATCACCCTAAAGTAGGCAGGCCGTCTGGCGACTGCCTACTGCCGCGCGTAAATGTATGAAGATTTTGTTTTTTGTTAGTATGATAATTTAGTGAGTTTCTTTACATAAACTAAAATGTAATTGACAGGCTTATGGTGATTTATCGAGGTAGGCACTGCTTATATGCAATGCACGCCACTGCTTAGTACGCTATCATAATTGCGTAACTTGGAATGGCAATCCATTCCAATTTGACAGTACAACAATATCCATTGCGTTGTATTTGTTTTACGAATTTTTAACGATTTTTTTAAACATGTAGCCTATATGTTAATCCAGTGTGTCAGCTACCTCCATACCAAATTTTATATCAAAATTGGTTCAGCCGTTTGAGCGTGAAGAAGTAACAAACATATAAACACACACACACACACACACAAACTTTCGCCTTTATAATATTAGTGTGATGAATATTGTAGCATTGGTAATGTGTGCCTTGAAGGGTATGTGCCAAATAAACATATTTTCTAAGCTTGTTTTCAATATGCTCGTTCGCAATTAATACATAGGTACGTACTTTGGCAAGTACTTGATTCAAAGTCAAAGTCAAAGTCAAATCATTTATTTCAAATAGGCACATTAAAGGCACTTTTGAACGTCAAAAAAAAACTAAATAGAAATGATTCTAGTCATTTATTTATTAACCCTTAGTATGCCGGAACGTATATACACGCGAGACACAATGGGTTTTTAATTGTTTCTGTAATTCCGGCATTCAACCGGTTAATCACTGTCCAGTGAAATTAAGTAAATAGCATCTACTTTTATGAACACTTCACATTACCTACAAACTATTTGAAAACAAATCAACGTAAGCTTTAAAAAAAATACATGGCAAAAATTAAATAAAATTAGGCTCAAGTATCAAGTCGTGTCAGTTTACTCATAATTTCACCGCTTCGCGCATGTCGCTGTGTGTGTGAGCCGTGCACGTGTAGTAGTGAGACTCAATACCTAAAATTGAAGCGCGTCAATTCGTAAACGCGTCCTTAATAATGTTATTAAGATGGATTCTAATCAGAATCCCTTCAAGTAAGGGACTTTATTTTGACATTAGAACGTTAGAGAAGTCACCTTAACCGCCGCCCATGGGTTGAGGGGACACCATGTTGTGTCTGCGCTAAAAATAGGCCTTATTGATAAGTAGCGAGTCAAAATAGACGTTATCGCTTGAGGAAAATAATTGGCTGAGGTAGACTGTGTTGTTAGGTGGAAAAATTTACCCGGTTCATAGGGAATTGAGGAATTGTTGGTGGGTTTTTGGGATGGCAAACTGGCAGGGGCCTTTTTCTCTGACACAATGAACGAAACTGCGCGAAATGAACGTGAAATTGGCGGGAATAGCTAAGGAATTGACGTGGTTTCGAAGTAAGGAATCGTGTGGTCATAGTGAATTAGGGCCCCTGTGGGTAATGGTCCCATCGCCTGTGGACGTCTGGAATACCAGAAGCATCGCTAGTGCGTTATCATAATAAAGATAAAATGTTTTCAGTGCCTGTAGAGTAATAAACATTACACCGTACCCTTATTATAACACAGAAATGTTTGACAGCAGAAATAGAAAAAAAAAAATTGCAGTAAAAACGAAGTTAGCTCGCAGCATACTTTCGGGTACGATCGCGTGTCGCGGAAGACGTCCGCGGTCAAGCTGCTGTGCGCGGCTTGGTAATATAGACTTTAAGTACTGTGTACACGATTAAAGATTTAAAATCCGTTCCGATCCAATGCGATGCGAGCCGGTTGGTGGAAATCATCCTTAATAGAGAAGTATGGAAGAAAAAGACATGTTGCGCCGACCAGAAATAAATTGGGATAAAGGTAGGAGATTGATAATGCTGATGAGTGTGCTCGATGGGATTTCCAATCGGAATAAAAAACAAGTTCCATACAAACTTGCATCGCCTATTTAACTACTTTAGGGTGTGATTAAAAAAATCTTCCTTAGTAGTGCTTACCTTTGAAAAAGGAACTCTTGGGCAAAATTTAATACTTCTGGACCCAGCGGATCTAAGGCTGTGCGTTGTCTTTCGTTGATTTTTTTAAAGTAGAAGATTCCTATTTCTTATTGGAAACATAGTTTCGCTGAGTTTTGAGATCCCAAGAACTTAGGTGTGTAACAATAAAAAATTGTATAGCATATAACAAAATCCACGCTTTTCGAACACAAAAGAGTCTACGATCCGTCTAGGTTTTATTAAAGGGCGATAAGGGCAGTATCACTATTATGACTAGCAACACCGTCCCGTCCCGAGCAGGCTGTCTACTGCTAGCTGCCTTTGCCTTACGTTATTACGTTAGTACCTCTCCAACTGTCATGGGGGATGCGCGCTCCGTGTTCGAATTTTCGCGCGAAAATTTATAGTCTGTGGTTGTTTCGTAATTTTTTTTTTGTTTTGTTTGCGTGTTTCGAGTTTTGAAGTTAACTTTGGTGTTGTGTTGTTTAGTGGAAATAATTAATGTTAGTGTGTGGGTTATTGTGGAAAGGGGATTGGAAATAAGGTAGGTTTCTAATAGAGAATATCATTTAGCAATAATTTCGGGAGTGAAATTACGATTGGGACTTGGCGAAATGTGGGTGGTACCTACTAATACTTGTGCTTATCCACTTTGGAAATACTATGCGTGATATTATTCTTAACAGAGTGACCATAATAACATAGGACCTAATTAATAACTTTCCTATCATTACAATATTTATTTTTATGGATAATTGAAGGCAAAACAAAGAGAACTGGAAGAATATGAAGATGACCTTTGCCCAGCAGTGAGAAAAAAAAAATTACCAAAAAAAGCATAAATACGGGTCGAATATAGAACCTCCTCTTTTGATGTCGGTTAAGAAGAGGTCAAATTCGTAAGTTTGTATGTGGGAGTAATCTACGGAACTACTGATCCGATTCCGAAAATTCTTTCACTAATGGGAAGCTTCAGTATTGCTGAGTGTCATAGGATAATATTTTATGTTAAAACAAAAAAAAAATCCACGCGGACGAAGTCGTGGGCAGATGCTAGAAAAGAAATAATTCTACTAATATTATAAACGCGAAAATTCGTGAGAATGGATGTTTGTTACTCTTTCACGCAAAAACTAATGGACGGATTTAGATGAAATTTGGCACACATCTACTATATAACCAGCATTAACACATAAGATACTTTTTATTCTGATATTCCCACGGAATCGATACTTATCACGCCGCCATTTTTACGACGTACCAACTCAAGAACAAGGTTGAAAATATTGTGGTAGGTCATGTCATAGGTCATTGAACGTTCGTATAGTAAGGTCAGCAGTATACTGTGGAACTGTTCCATGATATAACGCGAACATCTGACTCAAGTGTCTAGCTTAGTGGTCGCAAGGCGCTACTGCTGAGGTCTTAGGTTCGATTCCCAGCTCAAGCAAAGTGTTATTGGGTTTTTTTTATCAGGAATTGTCAGTAGCAGTCCGGAGTTTGGAGTTGTACCCGATTGATGGCAATAGGCTCGCCCCCCCATTACATGGGACTTAAACATAACTGGCGAAATGTGGGTGTACTATAGGTGCTGTACACTTCTACCTAACTCTTCAGGGAGTACTGGAACTGGATTACTAAAATATTACTGGGTTTTTCCATTAGGAATTACCCAGTAGCAGCTTGAAGTTTGGATTCGCCGGTTGATAGCAAACGAGAACTCTTTTATTCGGAGTATTTTGTAACCTCTCATAAAGATCGGAGACGCTACACTCGGAAGTCGTGGACGAGTATGTTTACCTAGGACAAACTGTCAGTTAGGTAGGTCCAACTTCGAGAAGGAGGTCAATCGTCGAACCCGACTCGGCTGGGCAGCGTTCGGGAAGCTACGCAATATCTTATCGTCCCACGTACCGCAGTGTCTCAAGACGAAAGTCTTTTACCAGTGCGTGTTACCAATGATGACATAAGGAACTGAAACATGGTAGCTCACAATGGGCCCTATTAGAAGGCTAAAAGTCACCCAAAGGGCAATGGAGAGGGCTATGCTTGGAGTTTCCCTGCGTGATCGAATCAGAAATTAGGAGATCCGCAGGAGAACCAAGGTAACCGACATAGCCCGAAGAATTGCCAAACTTAAGTGGCAGTGGGGAGGGCACATTGCTCGCAGAACAGAGGGCCAATGGGGCCGAAAGGTTCTGGAGTGGCGATCGCGTACCGGAAAACGTAGCGTTGGAAGGCCTCCCAAAAGGTGGACCGACGACCTTGTGAAGGCCGCAGGAACCCGTTGTAAGCGAGAAGCACAGAACCGGTCGAAGTGGAGGTGCTTGGGGAAGGCCTATGTCTAGCAGTGGACGTCTTTCGGCTGAAATGATGATGATGATTTTGTAAACCGAGCTAGGCTCTTCAATTTTCGGAATTTATTTCGTCACCAAAAACGTTGAAGGGTAACTTTGTGCAGAAAGTATCAAGTTCTAGAGCTAGAAATTCGAAGACATGCGACATCCACACTTTAGTGGCCGGGATTAGGCATGCGCCGGGCGCAAGCGTTCCTCTGGCGTGTGTCCGACGGACGTGCGTGCCGCGCAGTCAACACGCTCCAGGAACGCTCGCGCCCGGCGGCGCACGCCTAATGTGGGGGGGCCTTAACACTCTCGAGAGAGAGAGGAGGCCCGATTCCCAGCAATGGTAATATTACAGGCTGATCATGTAAACATTTATCTAAACTAATATTATAAAGAGAAAAAATTTGATTTTTTGCATGTATGTTTGTTACGCTTCCACGCTAACACGGCTGAACGGATTTGGATGAAACTTGGCACATAGGTAGGTCATTACCTAGATTAGACACACGATACTTTTTATCCCGATATTCCCACGGGATCGGGACTTATGCGGGTGAAACCGCGAGTCGCAGCTACTTTCAAATACATAATTTACAGCCACTTTTGAATTGTCAAGGGGTCGGTCAGTCAGAAATATGGAGCTAGTTGCCCATTCCACAGCGCAGTACGTTCCGATGGAGAAGACTGGACAAGAAACTCCACGGACATTCGTGTGACTCTCTAAATTGCTTTCCTAACGATGTTTTCCTTCGCTTTATGTCAGTGTTGCCATACGTTAAATTCCTAGTAAACAGTGGTAAACAATATTCAACCTCGCATAGCAACAAGTACCTCACACACATACATAGACATGTATTGTATGTAAACAGTCGTCTCGTCACAGTCGACTGGGTCAGAATCGGTCAGACGTGCTGACGCGGCCATGTGACCCGTGACATGTCCTTGAGACATCACTAGTTAGGTCAACAAAATTCTAGGTTTTATATACAATATTGTTTTTTCCATGGTAATTTCATTTGTTGGTAGGCGCTCATAAAGAATTTTTAATACTGGAGTATGGTGGTCCAATTTTAGGAGCAGATTTCCGTGGAAAAGAAATAACAGCCGCACGGGTCGATCGCTCAGGTTAAGCTACGCTTGCCGCGGTCGTTCCCTGGTTGGGTTAACATCTTTACATTTACACCAAGACCCCTCCTTGCCTCGGAAAGCACGTTAAACTGTTGGTCCCAGCTGTCATTCGTGGATCTTTGACAGTCGTTACGGGTAGTCAGAAGCCCGAGAGTCTTGACAACCAGTCTTACCAAGGGGTATCGTGTTACCCGGTAACTGGGTTGTGGAGGTCAGATAGGCAGTCACTCCGTGTAAAATACACACGTTGCATCCGTTTAGACTGGAAGCCGACCCCAACATAGTTGGGTAAAGGTTAGGCAGAGATGTTGGTGGTCCAATTTTAGAAGTAGAGCCTGGAAAATAGAAAAAAAAAAGTGACTAAGAGGTTATATATAATCAAGCCAGTGTTCTCCAAAGAGGTATATTTAGGCTAAAGTATGTTTTATTCCCATTTTATAGTTTTTTTTTTTATTCGAACTTGGCTGAAAATCAGCACTTTTCGAACGTCAAAATTACAAAAGACAGTCTCCCGGCACGCCCGCCCTTCACCACTTCATAGTGCTTTAGCTGGGAACAAGAAGTGGCGCAAAAACTTGTCCAGCAGCACAACTATCTGTTCAGTTAGAAGAACTTGATTCTAAACATTAGTATGCACAATAATTAAAATTACCATTGTACTGTAATGCCTCTATTATACAAGATATCAGTAGACGACGGTGATCAGGTGGGTCGTCCGCAAACATAAAACACTGGCCAAGTGCGAGTCGTTGCGGTTCCGTACCACAAGGCAAAAACGCCGAAAAAAACACGTTTCTTGTATGGGAGCCCCCCTTAAATATTTATTTTATTTTGTTTTTAGTATTTGTTGTTATAGCGGCAACATAAATACATAATTTGTGAAAATTTCAACTGTCTAGCTATCGCGGTTCTTGAGATACAGCCTGGTGACCGACAGACGGCCAGTGGAGTCTTAGTAATAGGGTCCCGTTTTTACCCTTTGGGTACGGAACCCTAAAAACACCGCTAAGTTTTGAACATACAACCAGCCACGTCGTTAAAACCAGCCGCCTCAACAAACGTGGACAAACTACCAATGAATGGAAAATAAAATTATATTAATTATTTATCAGTCCTTGTGTCCGTCTGTTTTGGTGTTATTAATTAGTATGCTAGACGAGTGTGTGCACTGATTAAGATCTTACACGCGGTAGGGTCGAGACTAGGGAATGCAAATCCGTTCTGTTTTAAAATACGGATTTTTAAGAATGGATTTTTTGTCCAATCCGGATTATCCGGATATTACGGATTTTTCATGAAAATAAACAAATCTACCCATATTAGTTTTTGTTAATATGATGCTTCTTATATTTGTGTAAATGGATTAAAATAAAAGCACATGAAAATCAAATCAAACGAATTTTGTAATGCTTTGTAATTTGGAATTATTCAAACTATCATCAATAAATACCAATATTATGGTGTTATTGGTATAATATGTACTCATTCTTATTAAAATAATCAGTCTGTGATTCGCGTGCTAAGTAACGATGTTAAAATAATTCATCATCATCATAATTTCAACCGAAAGACGTCCACTGCTGGACATAGGCCTCCCCCAAGCACCTCCACTTCGATCGGTTCTGTGCTTCTCGCATACAAAACTCCAAGGTCTTTGCTAGAGATCTGTATAATGGGCAGAGCCAGCTTAAGAAATGTGGTCGCTCACAATGGGTATTATTAGAAGGCTAAAAGTTACTCAAAGGGCAATGCAGATGGCTATGCTTGGAGTTTCCCTGCGGGATCGAATCAGAAATGAGGAGATAAAATAATTAATAGGTACAAATTAAAAGAAACTCTGAAGAACAAAAATAAAGACAAATAGACTCCTTGTCAAATTATTAAATATAATGTAGGCAAAAGTAACAAAACAATAATTTACACTTAAATCAACCTAAATTTAACAAAATAAAAAACTATATAATTTTTTGAGACATTAAATGTGTCCTCAAAAATAATAAGGTATCTAAAGTGCTGTCGTTTTACCTGCTGCAAATTCGGTTGCACATAATTCCTGCTGCGGAAAAAACACGCTCTTATTCGACGCTTGTAGGCGGAATGCACTAAAGATGATTGTAAGCGGAATGAACGGAACGATCAAGGACGCCTCACACACTTTCTTGACCCGCGTCCCGCGCCCCGCTTGCTTCATAATTTCTTGATTCACAATTTTTAAAAAATTGAACTGTTCAAAAAATCCGGATTCGATTTTCAAATCCGGATTTGGAAGTCTAGTAAAAATGTGCAGATATCCGGATATTTCGGATTACGGATAATCCGGATTGCATTCCCTAGTCGAGACTGACGGACGATTGTTGATCGAGAAATGTGAAAACAGTACCTGCAGGCGTATCATGCATGACTACCATATAAACGGGTTTTGTCGACGGAAGAATAGACGAAATAACAGATTTTAGAAAGATTTCTAGCGACGAAATATTACTATTCTTCAGTCGACAAAAGTCTACAGTGTAAGGCATGACGACAAATTTTTCTGTACTTCTGATCTTGGGGTAGAGAGATTTCTTCTCAACAAGTGTCATGTAGTCTACATAACATTGGACCTGGACAAGAATCTATATTGATTTTAACATTTTCTCCCCGTTGCTTTTGAAAAAATAAATGTTTTTGTCTTCCTATATAGAAACGCGAGTCTACTGGTCGCCCCGTGCTCGGGCAGAAGAGATGTCGAGTTGCATAGAAAGAACTTTGTCTATTCTTGATAGAATAGAGATAGGAATGGTCATGCTACGCGAACTGAGGGACATTTTATCAGTATTAACGATGAAAAAATGATGATGATGGAAAAGTCAAGAATTGAAACAAAAAAACCCTTGTTAGCAATAATTCCTAATATTTTAAAGTTCGCGTGCATTGAATTCTACTGCATATTCATTATCTACCAAGCCTTTTCCCAACTATGTTGGGGTCGGCTTCCAGTCTAACCGGATGTAGCTGAGTACCAGTATTTTACATGGAGCGACTGCCTATCTGACCTCCGCAACCCAGTTACTGGGTAATACGATACCTCTTGGTAAGACTGGTTGTCATACTTTCGGGCTTCTGACGGCCTAACGTGCTTTCCGAGGTACGGAGGGGTCTCGGTATGTAAAGATGGTCATCCATCTACAGACCAACCGCGGCAAGGGTAGCTTAACCTGATCGATCGACCTGTGCGGCTGTTATCATTTAGCCACGGACCCTTCAGTTAGGTATATATTGTTTATTTATATCCTGCAAACCCGCACTTGGTCAGTCTGTTGTCACAGAGAGGAGGCCTGTGTCCCAGCTGTGGGAATATTATAGGTTGATTATGCGTTGCTTATGCTATTAAAAATACAAAGTATTTAATAGTATCCTTCCATAATTACGCTACGTGATACATAACAAAGAAATATGACGTATGTATGTATGTATGTTGTACGTGACAACCTCGCGAACGACTGACACATTGATAAAAAGTGAATAGTTACTTATTATTGTTATGTACAGTTATGAGTTATATTGTGTTGTTTATAATGTACAGACGCCAACACATCAAGCTACCACAATCTGTCAAATTTATTTAATAGATTTTCAACTTTATCCCTAAAGCATAAAGTTCAAAGTTGATTGGGAAAATTTGACAGTTTCGGGTAGCTTGATGTGCTGGCGTCTGTACTTGGACTATAATTGTATGTTTTACTCACAGAGACATAAAATAATGTCGATTTTCTCTCAGCGTTTTAATTCTGTCATTATTGTAAGATTTCGTAGCTTACTGGTCGTTGGACCCTTGGTCGCAAGCGCGGTAGCTGCATATTATGAAGTTTTGGGTTCAGTACCAGGGAAGCCAAAGCAGTACCGAACCCAGGACCCCAAAGGGCTTAAGGACCTTAGATTCCACTTTTTTTCTTGACATTTAAAGAATTGTTAATGGTCACCCATCTTCAAATTGAACATGGCTAGCTCAGCTTAACCTTGGAAATAGCTTTTATTCCAAGCAGCTTTTATTTATCTAAATGTTATGAAACCATCATTAACTTTTGATAAAATGCAGCATTATTTTCATTTGAGTTTTTTTCAAGTAAGTAGATATCAGTTTCACTTTTCAAAAATGACCCTAACAAACTATTTTTTTAAACTATTAATACCGACAACCGTAACAAACTAACAAAAAGTGCATTTTTAACAAAAAAAACCTCGATTACTTATTATTAGCCACCCTTTTTTGGAAGTCGGTTTTTTTTGTAATAAAAAAAGTTTTTTATTTTTCACTTCCAATTCGTATACTTGCTATGAAAACAGCAATGACAGCAAGTTTCATAACATCACTATTAGCTGATCCGGCGGACTTCGTACCGCCTCAGATTTTTTTTTCATGTTTTCATAGCGGAGATAAATTAAAAAAATTTAACGACATAAAAATTTGGTCAGCCGTTCTTGAGTTCTAAATGGTGTAACTAAGCCGACTTTGTTTTATGTATAGAGATAAAAGAATAATATACACAAAGTGGAATGAAGTACGTATTATTGCATAAGCAGCAAAACCAGCCTACAATGTTCCCACTGCTGGGACACAGGCCTCCTCTCTGTGAGAGGGAGTGGGCTGTAATCAACCACGCGGGCCCAATGTGGGTATGGTAGATCAAGTACCGGATTAAGACTACTTGATGCCCTAAGCAATCCACGCCTGTATCCACTAGTCACCTCGTGTTTTTCCAAAACATCGACGAGGGATTTGTAAAGATTGGCGCACATCTCTAGCTAGAGTGACTTTTGGGTCTTGTAATATCTTGCTGATAAACAGCCTTGCCTTTCATGTGCTAGCAAATACTGTTTCGGTGCTGTTTCCGCCTTATGGTGGCCCCCGAGACGTGATGCCCTAAGCAGTTGCTTAATTTGCTTATGGGCTAATCCGGCACTGCGTAGATGTCACATATCTTCGAATTTTTTGGTTCAACGATCATGGCCGGCGGCATATTATTGAAGCTAACTCAAAAGCCATCAAAGCGAAGTTAAGAAAAATTTATATGAATGTAAGCTTCCTCTACCAAATGAAAAAAGAATCACGAAAAATGAACCAGTATCGATGACCATACAAGAAGAAGTCTAAAAGTGGCAAACGGTAACTGAAAAGTTGTGTGGACATGTGATGCGGAGAAATGAGGAAAATGTAGTGAGGAGAGTTCTGAGTATGAATGTCAATGGCTATAAGAGTAGGGGAAGACCAAATAAACGATAAATGGACTGTGTGAATGATGATATGGTTAGAAACGGGGTGACTACCGAGATGACGACTAATAGAGAAGTGTGGAAGAAAAAGACATGTTGCGCCGACCAATAAACAAATTGGGATAAGGTCAGGAGACTGATGACATGAAAAAAACATGCAGAACACACAACCTCCTCTTTTTTGTAGTCGGCTAAAAAGTAGAAAAAACTTTAACTTTAACTTAAAAAGCTAATAATTGGTACAACCGTAACTAACTAGCTAAAAAGTGCATTTTTTACAAAAAAAAAATAGTTCGCTGTTACTTATTGTTAGCAATGAGCCACCCTTTCTGCTAACCCCAATACAGACGGGAACAATTGATACATTATATTTGACAATAGTTGTGCAAAATCAATAAAATCAATACGTGGAACGTGACGGGTTGAAATGCACCCCTGTTTTGGGGGTCCGTAAGTGTATTGCAAGAACCTTTATCAAAATGACGATTTTGTTTATAGTTATGAATTTTTCAAAGGCAATGTGTCTTTCTGTGTGTCTTTCTGAAATTTCTTAGTTCCAGCCTGGAGTCCGGATTTGTGCCCGGTTCATGGCAATAGGGTCGTCCCCAAAAACTATGGTATAACAGAAAAGTAATGAACAGTGAATACATTTTTCACCTTATGCCCATGTGATGGTAGCGAAACGGCCAAGCCACATATTTTGACTAAGGTGTAGAGTTTGTGAAGTTAGGGCGTGTAGAGTTAGAAGCTTGGCTCTACATGAGATCTGATAACTTTTTTGGCAGTACAAGCCATATTTAGTCTCGTCTTGGCAACATTTTACATGAAAATGTTTTTGGTGGGATTTCACATCTTTTTGAAAGTTGCTTATGAATTATTTTTTTTTGGGGTGTTCTTTAGAAAAAATCCTGAAATATGTATTTTATTATTTATTACAAGGAGTCCCTATATCAATTTTCAGAACTCTAGCATCAAAATTTGCGGAAGTCTCGTACAAACTTCCATCCCCTAGTTTAAGGGGTTGGAGGGTAAAAGTTCCAAGTTTTAGAATCGTTTTGTTGTTTGTGTACTATTACTAGCTTACATACCAAATTTCAGCTTTCTAAGACTTCTGGAAGAACCTTAGAATATTGATGCTTATGAAATAAAAAAATATTTTTTTGGGTGGTTGGGGGGTTATTACTGAAAATCCTGAAATACGCATTTTATTATTTATATCAAGGAGTCCCTATATCAATTTTCAGAACTCTAGCATCAAAATCTGCGGAAGTCTCGTACAAACTTCCATCCCCTATTTTAAGGGGTTGGAGGGTAAAAGTTCCAAGTTTTAGAGTTTTTTTGTGGTTTTTGTACTATTACTAGCTTACGTACCAAATTTCAGCTTTCTAGGACTTCAGGAAGTACCTTAGAATATTGATGATCATCAGTGAGTCAGTGAGTAAGTGAGTCAGTGAGTCAGTGACGAAATCGGGGTATTTTAGATATCAATAAAATCTAAAGTATAAGAGCTATGCAATTGAAACTTTATAGGTTTAATAAGTCAACCACTGACATCATATCCCGAAAATTTTGTTTATCTGGTATAATCCAAACCCAAGTTATGAAGGTTCAAAAATACGACGAAGTGCTTCGAGAAAAGGTAGGTAGTGCCCTTGCGCTTCGCTTGGCTCGTCTTGGCGGGGGCACTCCCGTGCCCCCAGATATCGATAACCAATAAAATTATATTGCATTACATGAATATAAACTTCGTTCTTATAATAACAGTTTTGTTACTTGAAATGGACATTATCGAGAACCGAATTAGTTACGAGGTTAATTATTAAAAAAAAAATGCTTAGGTTAGGTTAGGTTAAAACTGTGACCTCCTACGCACGAGCCGAGCGAGCGAAGCGAGCGGTGCCGCGGCAGCGGCCGGCGAGTGCCAGAAACGACTAAATTTTAAAGAAAAAAAATATGGAAAAAGAGATTATTTTAAAAAAAAAATATTATAGACCTTATATCTCAGGATTTTAGGTGATTTATTGTGGAACTGATTTTGCATTGTTTGGTGACTACATTTTGGTGACAGATCTACTATTTGGAGGACAAACCCTATTATTTAAGAAACACAAAACTAATTAAATTAGTGATAGCTTAAATGATACCCTTTATAAACAGCGGGTCGACCCATCCAAAACATGACCTTGACAAGGTGGCTTTAACCTCGGCGAGGCAACCCCTTCATACCTGTCTATTGTACTTATATTTTTGTACCTACACACTTTCTCACCTACAAAGGAAATAATCAGTTGACACAATGAAAATTGTAACATGAATCTATCTAGCCATTTCCCAAGTATGTTAGGTCGGCTTCCAGTCTAATCGACTGCAGATGAATACTAGTATTTTACATGAAGCCAGTGCCTGTCTGACCTCCACAACCCAGTTACTGGGTAACACGATACCCCTCGGTAAGACTGGTTGACAGACTTGGGCTTCTGACTACCCGTAACGAAGGTCAAAGGTCAACGAATGGCTGCCGGGACCAACTGATTAACGTGCTTTTCGAAGCATGGAGGTACCTCGATATGTAATGAAAGAAAGAAAGAAAATACGTTTACGGTACTTTTTTTTTTAATGGATATTCACCCATCCACGTACTGGCCGCAACAAACGTAGCTTGACCTTCGATCGATCCGTGCGGCTGTTATTATTTAGCCACAAGCCCCTCTAGATTATAATAAAATTAAAATTGCAACATACGGAACCATTTCTGTTAAAAACGTTTTAAAAAACTGCATTTCAGTAACACAATGCCTTATATTTTTATAATCCGCGTAAAAAATAATTAGGTTCGCGCGCATTGACAGTTTTTTTTTTATAAATTTACGCCACCGGCAAAGGAATCAGCTGCTCAGCCAGTGTGGAAGACTCACAAAAGAGGTTTTTTAAACTTTTTTTTTAAAACGCTAAAGGGATGCGGTACAATGATGGCGGTTTTTTTGCGTTCCTTTTTTGAAACGGCTAAAAGTTGCGAACGTTGGTTTAGTGTGGATATCATTTTACTTATTTGTGTGTTTTTTTTAATGGAGATAAGTGTGTTAATGGGTCATTGTTATAGATCGTAGTTACGGCCAAATTCTCAATGTTAAGTTATTGTTAGGTCTCATCCTTTCACAGTCACTTTAAAGACGGAACGGTTGGCGCAGTGGTTAAGCGATTGACTGCTGCGCTGCGTGTCGCGGGTTCGATTCCCGCACGGAACAAATATTTGTATGACCTACAAGTAGTTGTTCCGGGTCTGGCTGTTTGTGTATGTGAGTTTAAATGTTTGTAAACGCACCCACAACACAGGAGAAATTCCTAAAGTGGGGCAAAGTTTTTTTCAAAAAAAAAAAAAAAGTGTTCTCAGAGAACATACATAATAAACTCACGCCTTTTTCCGATGGGGGGTAGGCAGAAACTGTAGAACGTCACCTGCTACGATCCTTACTGTACTCCTCCTCTCCTACTTAATTGCCAGAGAATTCTGAGGGTAATATCCTATAAAGCATTATAGTCCTTAGACGACGCACACAGCATACGACAAGACAGGATTTCCCGAAAATCCAAAGGAAGAAAATATAACGGAGGAAGTAAAAATCATTTTAAATTCAAATTCATTGAAAAAAAATCAAGCCGCAGCCCGGCTTTCGCCACTTCCTAGACTCCTAGCTAGTATTAAAACTGGGAAGAAGAAATGCTTTCATCACCATCCTTTCCCAACTAAGTTAGCGTCGGCTTTCCAGCCTAACCAGATGCAGCTGAATACCAGTTTTTACATGGAGGATGGAGCCGGCGACTGCCTATCTAACCTCCACAAAAACTACTTCAGTCTACTCAGAATTTCGGCTTATTTGTAGATAGTTTGTCACCCTTACAATAATTTTTACTTGGCAAACGCATCCATACTAATCCATACTTTTTGCGAAAAAATAAAAAAAAACTTAACCCCCTCTTAACAAAGGGTAGTGACAATTATAAGCGTATGCCGCGCCATCTGTTGGTGAACTTATGTATTGTGTTCGGCTATCATCGACAAACATCGGGGATATTCGGACCAATATCTTCATAAAATGAGTAAAATGTCGTGAGGAAAGTTTTGAGTATAGTTTTAGCTCCTACGGACCATGGGCGCCTGGTACTTTTGTAATCGGAGGTGGATTTATGGACGATTTTTTAGGGGTTAATTGGAATGGTTAATTTTAATTGTTTTTAGATAATTTGAGTCTAGCGAAATAAAATTAGTTATGGGTGCAAACCTATTGAATCATCATCTACCTGCCTTTTCCCAACTATGTCGAGGCCGGCTTCCAGTCTAATTGGATGCCGCTGAATACTAGTATTTTGCATGGAGTGACTGCCTATCTGACCTTCACAACCCAGTTACTGGGTAATACAAAACCACTTGGTAAGACTGGTTATCAGACTTTTGGGCTTCTGACGACCCGTAACGAGCGCCAAAGATCCACGTATGAGAGCCGGGACCAATGGCTTAACGTGCTTTACGAGTTACGGAGGGGTCCTCGTATGTAAAGATGGCCACCCATCCACGGACCAACCGCGGCGAGCGTAGTTTAACCGGATCGATCGACCCGTGCTGTTATTACTTAGCCACAAGCTCATATCAAAAGTATTTAAAGTCGTGAGAAAAGTTTTGAGTATGAATGTCGATAGCTATAAGAGTAGGGGGAGACCAAAGAAACGATGGATGGAATGTGTGAATGATGATATGGATAGAAAGGAGGTGACTACTGAAATGACGACTAATAGAGAAGTATGGACGAAGAAGACATGTTGCGCCGACCACGACAGGAGAATGAATATATTCCAGCAACAAGCATATTAAAAAAAAATCGTCTTTGTCTCACGTCGTCTCTGTCACTTATACCTGTATCTCTTTCTAACGCACGATGGGACTTACTAACACCCTAGTACACATTAGTTTAAAATAAATTAACCTCAAAAATATTTTTTGTGAAATTCGTAGCATCGTCGTAGCAAAATTGCTACGCAGCGTAGTAAATGGTCTACGAGATTTTTATGACATGTTTTTGCTATCAAAATGGCAGTTTTTTCGCTGTTTATAAAGCTCAATGCTACTGAACACCTGGACAAAAGTTGCGTTACACACTAACAGTAGTAATGGCTTTAATTTTGACAGTTCAACTACATTCATTGCGTTATTTACGTTGTCGATCAGAAATTTTTAGAACATATGAAGCAATGGATTAGCAATATCCTTCAAAATGTTTCAAATTGTGACTAAAATGTAGTGTTGCGATATAGGATACTTTTCATTCCCATTAATGTGTTCCTTAAGGATAATTTCCGATCTCCTCGAACAAAACCCCGGGCAAACCAAAAAATTAAAAAAACTCACTTCGGATTTTTTCGGCTATACCCTTCGTGCTTTATCTAAGATAACAAAGTTCAAGGCTTTGGCTAGCGAGGGCACTGACCCCGTCACCCAGACTGCAGGCAGACTGATTTTTTGCCTGGACTGAAGAAACCGGTTTTGGATACCCGGCCTTCAAGTTAGGAAGACGTGTTGCTAGGCAGATGTCTACGTATACTTTGTGAGTTTGTATGTAGAGGGTTATCTGCAGAACTACTGATCCGATTCCGAAAATTCTTTCACTGATGGAAAGCTACAGTATTGCAGAGTGTCATAGGATATGTTTTTATGTTAAAACAAGAAATTTTGTAGACGAACTCGCAGGTAGAAGCTAATTAGTGCTCTATTGAGTTTGTTGCGTAACTTCTCCCTCTTTTCAACTGTAAAAAAGTAAAAAAAAAAAAAAACGTATTTAGTTGCATTTTAACCCTATGGTCTCCTGTGTGAAATAAAAGGTTTCTATTCTATTTGACCCAACTACGCGACACAGAGGTTTTGTTTTCATAAAAAACCAGCTGACCCGGCGAATTTCGTACCGCCTCAGTTTTTTTTTTTGTAATTTTTCCCATGTTTTAATAATTAGGAATCCTTACGGGCGTCCTCAGAACACCCTACCAAAGTTTCATCACAATCTGACCAGTGGTTTCGGAACGCATAGAGGACAAGACAACACACTAACATATTGCGCAGCACATTAGTGCGCAACATTATCGAACAACGCACTACATTACCTTCAGGGTTCTATTTTTGACTGTAATATCATATTTGTCATACCATAGTTTATATCCAGATTATTATAATCCTACTATAGGCCTAGATTGATATAGGTATACTACTGTACACTTTTTAGGGTTCCGTACCCAAAGGGTAAAAACAGGACCCTAAATCAAAATCAAAATATTTTATTTCACCTATACCTACATGGGCACTTATGAAACGTCAGAAACTAGGTGCACGGTTCCAATTGGTCGTTTCCTATGGAGAAGAACCGGCAAGAAACTCCACGGGTACTCTTTTTAAAAATAATTGACTTTTACAAGACCTATTACTAAGACTCCACTGTCCGTCTGTCTGTCTGTCTGTCACAAGGCTGTATCTCATGAACATTAGCTAGACAGTTGAAATTTTCACAGATGATGTATTTCTGTTGCCGCTTTAACAAAAAAACCTAAAAACAGAATAAAATAAATATTTTAAGGGGGGCTCCCATACAACAAGCGTGTTTTTTTCGGCGTTTTTGCCTTGTGGCACGGAACCCTTCGTGTTCGCACTTGGCCAGTTTTTGTAAACTTATTATTTCAATAAACTTTTATATATTTATTAAACAAAATATTTTTTAAGTCTACGTCTGTGCCTGGTTGATGACATTAGACACGTCCCCTATTACTAACATAACTGCAGAAATATAGCTGTACTTCTGACTACCCCGTCGAAGATAACAAGCTTTACGTTATGTTATAATTTAAACTACAACTGATACCAGATACCACTGCACTATGTACACCACGAGTACTATAATTCCTTATCACCAACAGCGTCAGTGGTCGATTCCACGACGAGTTATCAGCCACCCGTCAACCAATAGACGACAGGTCTATTATCTATGTTTAAATAGTAAATAGTTGACTGATAACCAATCTATTAGAGTGCAGTAACTTATTTACTTAACTATACATCGAACGGTTAAAATTTAACCGTGGCGGGATAGGTCACTTTAAAAATATCGTGCTTTTTGTATCTAATTAAACCATTTACAGGCACTTTTGAAGTGACAAAGTGTCGATCAGTTGGTTAGAAAGTTGACGCTAGTTGCCCATTCCAAAACGTAGATCTCTATGGAGAAGAACTGGCAAGAAACTCCAAGAACACTCTTTTAAGGGGCTAAACAGGACCTAATAAATACAAACAAGAGCGAGTCGGACTTGCGCACAGAAGGTTCCTAGGTATGTAAATAGTTTATCACGGTTTTACTTTAAAGGTGCGAATATGCTATGCCATACTATACAATGTTGCTAGATTCTCGCATTTCGGACTAGTATGATAAATCCCCCCAACATTTGACCACAATCAACATAATTATTTTCGTAACAAATAATAATAGTAGCCATGTCTGTCACGTCTACTTCATTTCCGGTTATTTCGGTGTATTATTATGATGTCTACATTGTCTGTACTTATTTGTTACTAGCTGAACTTCGTACCGCCCCGCCAGCCGCTCCGCCCGCTTTTCAAATCTCTGATATCTTCTAAGATATTCATTTATATAAATAATACTATATATAGTCTATGACACTCACAAGTAATGTGGCTTTCTATTTGTAAAAGAATTTTCAAAATCGGTTCAGTAGATCCAGAGATTACCCCCTACAACACAAACTTTATCTCTTTTTTGTACTAGCTTCTGTGTTTTGTGCAGCTGAATACCAATATTTACCATGGTCCGACTGCCTATCTGACCTCCACAACCCAGTTGCTGGGTAACACGATACCCTTGGTAAAATTGGTTGTCAGACTTTTTTAGGCCTCTGACGACCCGTAACGACTGTCAAAGATCTACGAATGGCAGCCGGGACCAACGTATTATCGTGCGTTCCGAGGCACGGAGTGAGGAAGGCTATAGACTATTTAACATCACGCTATGACCCTTAGGAGCCGAACAAAAAGAAAAAAAGTCAGAAAGAACGCTAAGCAAAAACGGGCGGGCGGGGGAACAAGAGGTTTCACGCGGACGAAGTCGCGGGCAGAAGCTAGTAGTTTATAATATTGTAAAGAAACAGTATGGAAACCTCCATTTTGTGAGTATTTGTTGCGCCACTTCTTCCCATGCTAATGCACTAGGAAGTGGTAAAGGGCGGGCGTGCCGGGGGACTGTCTTATGTCATTTTGACGTTCGAAAATTACTGATCATCAGTCTAATTTGAATAAATTACATTGTAAGTATTAAAATTTTTTTGTTATTTCTAATTTCAGGATTTCAGAAGACTGGACAGGGCTGAACCCACTGCGACTGAAAACAGATGACATCGTGGCATCTTCATGAAGAATTTGGACACCAAAAAAAACTTTTTTTTAAATAGGTAAATATTTCAATGATTTTTTTCCTTCTAATAATGAACAATAAGGATACATTTCGGGATATTTTCATTAATAAGTAAGTTATTTTCATAATTACAGCTCTGAATGTGTTGAATCTGAATTGGCTGCGCCCCGCGGTTTCACCCGATTATGTGTTTTTTTTTTATATGTCAAATTTGTACACTAGGCCTCTGTTGACAGCAGTTTAAATGGCAATTTTGAGCGTTTTTTGAGGGTTCTAGTGCTTAAAAAAATAATGTACCTATCACCAAAAAGGAAAACATAGGGACGTACAAGTAGTTAATATTTATTATTCTGTAAAACATCATTGCTTTATGGTCATGAACCATAAAGAAAACAGGCGAGAGCGTTTCTATGGAGAAACGACCCACCCGCATTTCCTCTTAATAAATACTATGATATTTTAATTATTTCTAAGTACCATCCTTAATTAATTTTAAGGTCTTACTAACCTCAAAATTAGCTAAAACAAGTAATTAACCCCAAAAAGTCATCCATAAAATCAACCTCCAATTACAATCAGTACCAGGCTCCCATAGCCGGCAGGAGCTGGCAAGTTGAACGTAGCAACCAGGCGAGTCGATGAGGCTATGTCTAGACGACCCGCGCGCCGCTACCTCCACCCCCCGGCTGTCTAGACGCTTGCTAGACACCCCCCCTCCCCCGCACACCCACACTTGCACCTGGTGATTATTTTGGGCATAATATTCGAGCACAAAATCTGTTTGGGTTAACGAAAACTGTTTTGAAAACATCTTCAAAAAAGAATGGCAAATAAAACAGTTCTCTGAATGAATGATACTGAAGTGAGTCTCAAAATTAGACAAGAAACAAAGGAGTTCGTTTAGTTTCAAAAACCTTTTTTTATGAAAGCTTTGTTTAAAAATTTCTAAGTTTTTATTAATTTTAAGTTAATGTTTACATAATATTATTATTATAAGCCTCAAATTTTTCAAGTAGCGGAAAAAGTATGTATTTGCTAGCACATGAAAGGCAAGGCTGTTTATCAGCAAGATATTACAAAAGTCACTCTAGAGATGTGCGCCAATCTTTACAAATCGCTCGTCGATATTTTGGAAAAATAAGAGGCGACTGAGGCGACTAGGCGGAGTAGATACAGACGTGGATTGCTTAGCATCAAGTAGTAGGTACGACACTGTCTATACACCGTGCACCGTAAGGGCTACTTATTGTTGTTTGCAGCGCTCGGCCACTGTAGTACTTAACTGTAGTACTTAACACTTGCTAACATAATGTGGTCATCGTGTGCACGGGATTTTATTTTCAAATTAGGCAGATGTAAGTTTTCTCGATCATACTACATAAGAAATTTTAATAGATATCATTGCTGAAATCTAAATATATAAAATTCAAAGTCCTGACTGACTGACTGATATATCAACGCACAGCCTAAACCGCTGGTCCTAGACACATGAAATTTAGAGGGTGTGTTCTTTGTGAAGAGTAGGTATCCACTAAGAAAGGGTTTTTTCGAAATTCCACCCCTAAGAGGGTGAAATTTCACGCGAACGAAGTCGCGAGCATAAGCTAGTCTGGTGATAAAAAAGATACAGTGCCCCATGCACAATCAGCCTATAATGTTCCCACTGCTGGGACTCAGGCCTCCTCTTCGAGAGGGAGTGGGCTGTAATCTACCACGCGGGCCCAGTGCCAGTGCCGGTTGATACATACCATACTTACAGTGAAATAAATGTATTATTTGATTAGCTGGCCGCTAGACTTCAACATCAGAGCTTTTAACTAAATTTTTGACCCAAACATAAGTTTTTATTTTTCTTCCTACTCCAGGAGAATAATTATTTAAAATTCCTTTTAAAACGGTTTCTTGAATCACTTTTAAAACTCGTAAACAGTAATTTAAGTTAAACATCACTAAATCTAGAATTACCGCAAGTAAGTAATTTAGCACAGTAACCACAGCTTTTAAAATTAAATCATCGAAAAATTGCAAATGGCATCCCTCCCTACGCATAACAGGTGGCAAGGGACTTCCTTACGCCAAAAATGTTATAAAAAGTATAAAAAACCAATATGCGGCCAAGTGCGAGTCGGACTCGCACAGGGAGGGTTCCGTACCATCGTAAATTATTTAACAATACATCATTTTAATATGCCTGCCTTTTCCCATGTTGGCGTCGGCTTCCAGTCTAATCGGATGCAGCTGAACACCAGTATTTTACATGGAGCGACTGCCTATCTGACCTCCACAACACAGTTATTAGGTGATAAGTACGATATTTAACAATATGTTTTTTAAATTTTTTATTTGTTCAAATTAACATCTATCTTGCATATTTCCCCTTTGATTTTTAACTTAATTTTATTTTTATTATTTATTGTTACAACGGCCATAGTAGTACATACTCCGTAAAAAAATATTACGGTTCAAAAGAGTGACGGACAGCGGAGCCTTAGCAAATGGGGTCCCGTTCGCATCTTTTGGTTACGGAACCCTAAAAGCCGTTCGAACCGTGAGAAAACAAGACAGATGTTCGCACCGCGCAAAATGAAAAAAGCAAAAGACCGGTGACTTTTTTCGGTAAAAATCGTAAAAATGTTTTATAATTTTTTTGTAAGATTAGTTCCGTTTTATTTGGTGAGGGATATGATTGAAGAATTAACGGTAAATGTAGGAAGCTTGTGTTTTGAATTCGGAACTGGGTTTTTTTTTCTTTTCTTAGATTGGCATTGTTGATTTATAGTTTATGATATTTTTTTTTGTAAGTTTTTTTTTGGGTCTATTTATTGAGCATTCTATAGAAAAGGATTTTTTTACAGACATAAATAGTCAACTAGCAGTTGCTCGCGACCTAGTTTGTGTACCTATATTTTATATGTCATAATAATTTTGTACAAAAGTCTACGATGAAAATTAGCCCATGTCCTTCATCAGGTCCCAGGCTACCTGTCTAACAAATATCATAACGATCGTCGATTCAGTGGTTTAGGCGTAATTAGGTAACAGAAAGACGGACAGAGTTACTGTCGCATAATGTAAGTAGATGGCTATTGTGGATGAAAAATTATAACTGGACCGGACTTAGATAGGATAATTTTGATGACGAATCTTCTTTTTAGGTAGGTACGGTCAGCAACAAAAGTCGATTAACACTTCAGTTTTTTAAATCTCAGTTATTGAGCAAAATATTTCTTCAAATTTGCAGCAGAAGTACATACAATGCAATTTTGACCATCTTTACATTCCAAGACCCTTCATGCCCCGGACAGCACGTTAAGCCGTTGGTCCCGGCTGTCATTCGTAGATCTTTGACAGTCGTTACGAGTCGTCAGAAGCCCGAAGCCTGACAACCAGTCTTACCAAGGGGTATCGTATTACTTACCCAATACGTGGGTTGTGGAGGTCAGATAAGCACTCGCTCCACGTAAAATGCTGGTATTCAGCTGCATCCGGTTAGACTGGAAGCCGACCCTGACATAGTTGGGAAAAGGTAGGCAGATGACGAGACTGAGTGGTCCAAATTATTATTTGATACTTATCACTACCGGATATGACCAGTCAAACTAATCAGTTTGACATTAACAATAAAATGTATTGTTATACTCAAACGATAATTTTGACAAATAAACATTGTATAGAAGTTCATGGCTGATATTATTGTGTGTAATTCAAATTCAAAGTCAAATTATTTATTTCAAATAGGCACTTATAAGGCACTTTTGAACGTCAAACATTACAATAAATTAATTATAATTGATTCTAGTCACCCCTTCCTTTCGTATGGAGAAGAATGGGCAAGAAACACCACCGTTACTCTTTTAAAATGTTTTGTATACATTCATTATAATGTGTGATGCACCTACAAAGGTTCTAAATTAAGGATTTCCTATGTACTTTTTTACCGACTTCACAAAAAGGAGGAGGTACTATGTTCGGGTGTTTGTATGTTTTTTTTTTTTGTATGTTTGTTCATCGAATACTCCGCCAATTGTCGACGGATTTTCAAAATTCTTTTTTTGTTCGAAAGTATATATGACCAATGACAATGGGACCACCTCTTTATATATATATATATAAAGAGGTGGTCCCATTGTCACCAAGTTAGGATCCGATGATGGGATCTTAGAGAAATCGAGGGCAACCCTCAAATTTTATAGGCTCACTTATTGTTTTTCGCATATTTTATGAAGTATCTTGTGTATTTGTGTATGGTTGTCACCATCTTAGGTAGCTGGGCTGATGATGGAAGGTACAACTCCTTAACAGTTAGAAGTTACTCGAACAGGCAAGGACAGTTTTAGGAAATTGTTTTGATGTTTGATACGGCATTTGCCACATTTGGTCTCATGATCATCAAGTCATGACCTGATGCTGCAGTCAGGATAGTCTGCAGAGTACCTAACTCCTCGACAACTAACAGCAGATATATCGTGTTTAGGCTCATTGAAAAGGGCTCGATTTGTGGATAAACGTACTGTTACTGAGGAACACCGAAGACCTGATGCTGAAGCCAGGAGCATCAGAAAAAGTACAAACCTTGAAATTACAGCACCGTAGTCTTGTTTGGGCTCATTTTAAACAGGACTCATTTTAAGTTCAATGCAATGTTGACATAAGTCTGGCCTGATGCTGCAGCCAGGATTATCAGCATCTAATCTAAAAACTAATAAAAGGAGAACTCCTCAACAATTAACGTCCCTGCATCGAGAAAAGGAATATTTTATAAAAAGGCGATGGGCAAGTTGACTTTAGGCTATTGTAACTTAGATAAATTATAAATAGACCCACTAGAAAGCGAGAAATAAAAAAAATTTAACAAAAAAAAAACCGACTTCCAAAAAAAACACTACAAACTGAAAAATAACTTTAATTTCGGAAGTCGGTGGCAAAAACTAAAATACTGATCCCTAAGACACCGACTTCCGAAATTAAAGTTATTTTTCAGTTTGTAGTGTTTTTTTTGAAAGTCGGTTTTTTTTTGTTAAAAAGTTTTTTATATAATAATCGTTAAAATCTAGTTGTTGTCAAGTATATGGGGTCCTGGGTTCAGTACCCAAGTTGGTCAAAGTGTTATCCATACTAATATTATAAATTCGAAAGTAACTCTGTCTGTCTCTCTGTCTGTCTTTCTTCTTTTTATTTCAATACTAGCAGCGCCCCGCGGTTTCACCCACATATGTGTCGATCCCGTGGGAATATCGGAATTAAAACTATTCTATGTCCTTCCCCGGGATGCAATCTATCTCTCTGCCAAATTTTATCGAAATCCGTTCAGTGGTTTAGGCGTGTTAAGGTATCATACAGACAGACAGACAGAGTTACTTTTCAAATTTATAATATTAGTATGGATATCTATGTGGGGTGGCTCGGTAGTCACCCCCATCGTCATCGTCATCTCGGTAGATGATGACTGATAGAGATGTATGGATGAAGAGCTGGTTGATATTGGAAAATTAATGTGTTGTCCTTATAATTTCCAGGTCCTGTTGTGATGGGAGCCTGCTTACCTGACTGATGGTGGGACATGCTGAACGCCTTGTCTGATGATGAGGACTGAAGCAGAAGCCAGCAGATAGATTGAGAGAGTATCTGCCTCGTTGGTCTGCGACTACTGAGCGTGAGGTCATGGGTTTGATTCCCAAGGCAAAGTGTTTTTGAGTGTTTCTGGATTTGTGTTCGGTTACTGGCTCGCCCCCTGTAATATGGAACTATTAACATAACATCTCGTTTGTATTCTCCAATGGGGTAGACAATGGTATATGGTCCACCCACATTTGGCCAGTTATGTTTCAAGTCCCATTAATAGCGAGCATATTGCCACCAGCCGGGCAGCCGCGCAAATGTCCAGACTCCGGGCTCTACTCACAATGGGTTAACACACTTATATCAGAACTAACGAAAAGTGGGTGTACTAATAGGTACTCTGCCTACACTCCTCTGGAGAGTACAGGCGTCATGCTATGTGAGTATGTTGTAGACGAAAGAGTGTCTAAAAAGAAATTAAAAGTGTTTTTTTAAGCTGAATTGATAGTGGTAGACCGCGAAATTCAAAATTTCTTACGTTTTTTGCAATTTGCAGATCAGTGTCAGATTGTATCTTGATCAAAATATGATTCGCGACAATAACAGGTACCTACATATTTAGAGAATTATAATCATTAGAATCATTAATACATCTTTCTAAGTTAGATTTCTACCATTAACACTTTTCCGTATGAGATTGGTGACACTGACCTGCAAATTGCAAAAAACGTAAGAAAATTTGAATTTTGCGGTCTCAACTACCCATTCACCTTAAGTTAAAAAAACCTTTTTTGCGCGCTTACAATGTACCTAATTAGCAAATAATTAGAAAAACAAATAACTTTGACATGAATTTCAGTAATGAATGGTCAAGAAAGAAAGAACGAGGAAACGATGTATGGACTGTGTGAATGATGATATTATATGGTTAGTAACGGGGGTGACTACCGACATGACGACTAATAGACAAGTGTGGAAGAAAAAGATATGTTGCGCCGACACTAAATAAAATGGGATAATTCAAAAGGCAAGATACAGGTGATTATTCTAATATTTTACACTGTCGTAAAGTTGTAAATATAAGAATATGTAATCGAATTGCATGGACAAACGACCATTTTGTTATCTATAGTCTAGTCGCGGTCTGAAAAGGTTTAGCACCACTGACCTATATTTATACATGTACTTGTTTAAGAGAGGTCAGTGTTTAGCACATTGGATAGTTTTTACTTGCAATATGAATGACAATGACAGGTCGAAAAGGTGACAAATATGCCCGAGACGTGTGAAAGGATCGTTCATATAGGTATGAGGAACAGGGTGTAAAGTTCACTCAACCTCCATAGAAAAGGGAGGATCCTCCGACCAGACGGGTGTTGTGTCTGGCGGGCAACTGCCCGATGATTCATGTCGGGCCGTTGTATATATGCTAGTTGCGCGGTAAACTCTGCTTGCGAGATGCAGGATTTTGCGTCTTAGTATTGCGTCTTATATTTGACGTCAGTATGACGCGTTGTTCTCATGTGGCGTTGTAGATACCGCTACAGATTTTACAGATAATTAGTACCTCGCCCTCTATTACGAGGGACTTAAACATAACGTTTATGTTATTTGTAATCCATTTAGTTCAATATTGAACAGTTCAGTTCTTAATCTTCCACTATTTTTTTCCTTTAATTTTTACTTTACTTTTTTTCTAGCACAGATCTTTTTACTGTTTTTGTACCATTTTTTTTTTGTAATATTTTCTTAATAGCACACATTACAACTTTCAATAATTATAGATTATTTTTAAATAGGTAGTGTATTTTTCTTGAATAAGTAGTTTTTTTAAATATCATCACTGTTGCTCATTTTTACCGACTTCACAAAAAGGAGGAGGTACTATGTTCGGGTGTTTGTATGTTTTTTTTTTTTTTTTTAGGGTTCCGTAGTAGGTACCTACAAGGAACCCTTATAGTTTTGTTAAACAATGAAAGTATGGTTAGCCTCAAGATTAGTTTTATCAAAAAAGTAAATAAATCATACGCATTGACATATTATATATTACTAGCACCAACGCGCTGGCCCTAAAATGACGGTTTTAGGGCCAACGCGACTCAGTTGACAGTGGTGCGCGCCAACTTCAAACTTCGAACGAAGAACTTCTATGTAAAATGTTCAGACGGGCGTATCCTAGGACCGGGCTAACGGCGCGACTAAATGGCACCAACGCGCTGGCCCTAAAATGACGGTTTTAGGGCCAACGCGACTCAGTTGACAGTGGTGCGCGCCAACTTCAAACTTCGAACGAAGAACTTCGATGTAAAATGTTCAGACGGGCGTATCCTAGGACCGGGCTAACGGCGCGACTAAATGGCACCAACGCGCTGGCCCTAAAATGACGGTTTTAGGGCCAACGCGACTCAGTTGACAGTGGTGCGCGCCAACTTCAAACTTCGAACGAAGAACTTCTATGTAAAATGTTCAGACGGGCGTATCCTTACTTTTGAAATCATTGATCATACGTTACGAAGCACAACAAGCATTCGTGATATCCATAGAGTACAGAGCTAAAAGAAAATTTACGAATTCTATCATAGAATAATAATAATTTAATTTTTTTTTTTTTTTATAATATTACAAAAAGTTAATATTTAAAGTCGTAATGTGTGCTAAAACTATTATTATTTTATTTCTTATGTATTTTTAGCAATGGCCCCCTCAACTGGAACCCGTAGATCCGAACTTGTGCGTTTAACCGTTGGGGAGACGCAACTGCGCGACTTTTCAGTCGCACGCATACTAGTCTATTGTCGTATTTTGGCGACTTTTTGTCGTATTTTGGCGACTGTTTGTCGTATCACAAACCTCATTAGCTCAACGGGTGACATTTTATTTTGTAACCGTTGCACTCTTGACGTTCATGCACTACTATCACTAGCATTTGGAGGTTTTAACAGGAATACAAGTAATATACAACAAATATTGCTAGTATCACGCCTGCATCTCCAAAAGGGTTAGGCAGAAATGTTTCTCTCTGGAATACAGATGTGATCTTATGTGGTGGTGTGTGTATTGCTACTTTTCCAAGTATAAATCTGGTTTTGCGACTAAATAGTCGTGTGTTCTGTCGTGCGATCGTTGAGTCGTGAGTGTGTGCGTCCCCCACACAAGTTTGGTGATACGCGGGCGCAGTTTTGGCGGGAATTCGTCGCTCTTCGCCGTTTTGTTTTTCTTCTATAATTTTTTTCTTTACTTTTTTTTTGCTGTGTAGTGTTTTTTTGCGATCAAAATAAGAATTTAAAAAGGCATTGATTTTGAGCTTACTAAATTGTTTTGTCAGCACATTCTATACAAATATTATCAGTGGCGTGAAATTTCAAAAAAAAAATATCCTGTGACACTCAGCAATACTGTATCTTCCCATCAGTGAAAGAATTTTCTGAATCGGACCAGCCGGTCGATTCTGTAAAAATCTCAACGTGAAAACTTAGGTTAAGTGAGTTTGTTTTTGCTAGGAATTGACAGCTCACTCCACGCTCACTTCACCTAAGTTTTCACGGTGAGATGTTTACAGAATAGCACCGCAGTAGTTCTTTAGATTACCCCTTGCATACAAACTCACGAAATTTACCTCTTTCTTATATTAGTGTAGAAGACGGGTCTGAAGTTATTTGACATACAAATTGTCACAATTTGCAAACAGACATTTTTAGGGTTCCGTACCCAAAGGGTAAAAACGGACCCTAAGGCTCCACTGTCCGTCTGTCACCAGGTTGTATCTCATGAACCGTGATAGCTAGACAGTTGAAATTTTCACAGATGATGTATTTTTGTTGCCGCTATGATAACAAATACTAAAAACAGAATAAAATAAATATTTAAGGGCTCCCATACAACAGACGTGTTTTTTTCGGCGTTTTTGCCTTGTGGTACGGAACCCTTCGTGTGCGAGTCCGACTCGCACTTGGCCAGTTTTTATTCTTATTTTGATCACATACAAGGGTTGTGTTCTACTGTGTGTCTATTAATAGAAACACATTAGAAAGAGACGGGTATGAGTGAAAGAGACGACGATCTACTAAGCCGTTCTTTTTCAGAAACTTGATGTGCCATAGACTAACGGCTACGTTCTTTCAATTTCTTTTTGCCATTTTATTTGATCACAGTATGTGATTACTTAACATTAGCACATCTCTTGTAGACTGTAGCGTGTGTTGTAGTCGCCTAAATTAGTTTTCTTTAGTTAAACCCTTGATTTTTGTTTATTGTATTTAATAACAAAGTTATTTTTAAGACTGTAAGGTGTGCCATGTTCTGTTAAATGGGAAACTTAATAGTTAGATTACGACGTATCTCTATCTAATCTACTCAAAACACGCCAAAATATATACCTAGTGGATATTTTGGCGTATTTTCACACATTTGGAAACGGAGTCAAATTCCCGGAATTTGGCTCTGTTTTTCGCGCCCGTCGCGTGTCGCGTTGTAGTGTGTGTTCCAACTTAGATCCAAATATTAAAACAGTTTGTACAACATAATTGATGAACGCATTTAATACTTATGTTTAAGATTTTCTGAAGGAGGATTTTTGTTTGTTTACATTTCTATTTAAGTAAGTATGCTACTTAGTACTACACTCGGCAATTTCGATTCCAAACTGTGTGTGAATCGTATACTATGAATGTTTGCTTTCTAACTACCGCTTTTTCTTCTAAAAAATGTTTTATTAAATCATGTTTCTACAATTCGACATTTTGCTACATAATTATGTGATTAAAATACAATATTTGTAATGATATTTACAAGATGGAGACAATAATATTACGACAATCAATGAAAACAGTAGCACACAATACTAATGCACAAGAGCACATATTTTGAAACGATGAAATAAACCTAACATCGAAATTGATAGTGATTTTTCAAACCAAACTAAATAGTACAGTCAACAGCAAAAGTAGATGATCAAAATCAGAAATTCAATACTAATGAACGGAGTTCGCGTCAGAACTCTGCCACACAGCCACACAGTCTCTGCACACAGCTCAACAACAACAACAGCAGCAACAGCTCTGCCATACAGTTCTGACGCGAACTCCGTTAATTAGTATTGAATTTCCGATTTTGATCATCTACTTTTGCTGTTGACTGTACAAGTAGTGATGGTCCGACTATTGGTTTGCCAATCTTTGATTGACTATAGTGACTAAACTATTGGATATATTTGGTTGAATATTCGTATGCAGACTGGGAACGTCATTAGGTATGAGCAGTTTAATTTTATTGTCGTATTGTAGTCTCCACCTTGTATAAGTAAGATGTATCTAAATTATGGTCTCTTGTAAATTAATAAGCTACCTACACCCATTTACTATTTCAATCGTATATTTATATAACACAAACAGATAAATAGCGTTAATTTTATTGATACTTGAATAACCATATTCCTTTCCGTTAGGTATCTAATTTCTACTAATAAAGATAGGTACTTGAAAATAATGTCATGATAATCTTTTGTACAGTCGCAGAATGAAAATATTAGGCAGCTTTACGTCAATTTTAACTTGCACCGTTGTAGCATTTCTAACTGAACAGACAGCTGTGCTGCTGGACAGTTTGTTGCATCACTTCTTGTTCTCAGCTAAAGCACTAGGAAGTGGTGAAGGGCGGGCGTTTTGGGGGACTCTTATGTCATTTTGACGTTCGAAAAGTGCTGATTCTCAGCCTAGTTTGAATAAATGACGTTTGATTTGATTTGTTCAAAAAATGCCTAAGCTTTTCATTCCGCGACTGTACACTTCCACCTACACAAGTTGTAGAGAAGAACAAGACTGAGAAGATTAAGAAGAGAAGAGAAGACTATAACGCCGTAGATTGGGTGAGGTAGTAGGTTGTATAGTACTGCATTACAACACTTGGGAGAGACTGTACGGCCTACTAACTTTCCTGGTTTACGGAACAAACAACATTGAACATTCTCGTAATCAGAAGCACGACCTGAGAAGAATATGGGGGAATTATTTTTAGATTATGATTTTTGTGAAACTGTTTTTTTTGTCCTGTGTGTTTTATACCATAAAGTGTATCTTGTATTCTATACTTATAATATTTACATAATCTAAGCTAACATTTAAATTAATAATATGTACCTACATGCATATGAAAAAATAAGCAAAATAATCATAAGAAAGAAGTAAGAAAAGAAAGAAATTTTGTTGTAGTCGTCAATTCAACTCATTAAAGTGTTTTTTGTTTTCTGTTTAAATTGCATTAATTTAGTTTAATCGATATTAATTAATAAATTATTATTTTGTAACCATTGAATTATTGAGTATAAATTACTAGTAGTTTGCAAAAAAGTGGCAGGCAAGTTGGCAGGTAATAAAAAGTGGCAGGCCCAAAACACTACCTTGTGGAACTCCATATTTTACTTTTCTGATCTTTTCAAATTTTGACAATACTCTGAGTTCTATACTAAATTACTGGTGTAAGATTTTAGTATTGTCTAAAATGTTGCCCCTAACACCGTACGTTTCCAGCTCACTCAGTATTATATCATGATCCACGTAGTCGAAGGCCTTGACATATCCATATACAAAGCATGCACAGGCTGTTTTTTTATCAACTCTAGGATATATTAAACTTATGAAATCATAAATATCTAAATTTATGGACATATTTTTACGAAAACCCTTCTGATCCGATGTAAAGATATTATTCCTATCAAAGTAGTCATACAAGTTATTGGATATACTCGTAGCTTTTTCAATTATTTTAGAAAATATTGTAGTTAGGGCTATAGGCCTGTAATTTTTGATACCTATCTGATTTAATATCCTTTTTATGGAGTGGTTTAGTTATAGTTGTTTTTAACACAGATGGATAGATTCCCTGTTCGAATGCACATGTTTATAACATAGCTCATTATAGGTGCAATTATGGGAGATACGGATTTTATTACCAACACACATATGTCATCAAAACCAGTGCTTTTAGTGTTATTGATTTTTTTATAATAGCTCTGGGTTCTTAGGAAAGCGGTTCCGTCATATTATAACAACTTCTAGATAAAGTGGTTAATTCTGACGCCAATAATCGTTTGTCATCAAAATTTCTGCAAAACGTAATAAAAAAATAAATGTTATTCGTACAGTATTTCCTGGTTTTATTTAATTATACCTACTTATCTCTGAGGAGCAATTCTCGTAATTTTAAGAACGTTCTCAATCTCAATTTGTCAAAAATACGTCCAATTTCTCTACATTTTTGACAAGTTTGCGACATTGGTTGTCGCTGAGATGAGATTGCGACTAGATTTTAAACGTTTATAATTACGGGAATTGACCTTCAGATAACAAAATGCTCTAAGTATCTTTCTCAGCTGAGAGAATAAGTAGGCAGGTAGGTACAGTCAACAAAAGAGATAAGTATGCAGGATCGTCGGATATAGTTGAAGTTTAGTAAGAAACCGATGGATGTACTCGAATAAAATTTAATTTTATTAATAGAAAACAAACAGCTCATTTATGAAATTAAATTTCAGTCGACAACATCCATCGGTTTATTACTAAACTTCAACTACCGTCACACGGGGTGAATAGGGATGCAGGGGTGAATCGGGACGAAACTTTAAAAGCGATTTTAACATTGAAATAATATAGTTGGTTGCCAAAAAGATGTCTAATGTGTTTATTGTATTATAATTAACAATTAAGTGTCCTTTTTAGCAACGAACTGTATTATTTCAACGCTAAAATCCATTTTAAAGTTTTGTCCCGATTCACCCCTGCATCCCTATTTACCCCGTTTGGTGGTACCTATATCCGACGATCCTGCATACCTGACCATCCTGCATACTCTTTTGTTGACTCAAGCTTTGGTGAAAATGTTAGCGTTGACCGTACCACAGATTATAGGGTCAAATTAAGTGAACTAGCGAAACTCCACACACGTGATGAGTATCGATATCTAAACGAAATAAAAATATTTTCTGAACTTGTAGTTGTAGAAGGAACCACACACAGATTTTTTTTTGATTTGATTAGGGCTGGTCCAGTCAGTGCACGCATTTGTCAGTAATCTATGAACTATATTTTCAAACATTCCGGAGTTTATAAACGCAACCACGTCATAGAAAAAGTACCAGTGTGAGAAAAGTAGGTAACTATTATACCTAAATACTGAGACCTAAATTAAATGAAATAGGCGCAAAAGGGAACCGATGAGTTGTCCCATCGGTTCCCCAGAACACTAAAGCTGACACTCGTGCCTCAAGGCGTAATATGGGTGAACTATGCTCTATTTTTTTAACAACTCTATGTAATTACCCATAGGTATTAGCAAAAATAAATGAATTTGAATTCGTCATCCTAAACCTGTCTCCTCAACTTACTAAGTTGAGGTCGGCGTCCAGTCAAACCGGATGCAGCTGAATACCAGTATTTAACATGGAGCGAATAACGATTTCCTATCTGATCTCCACAACCCAGTAACTGGGTAATGCGATACCCCTTGATAAGACTGGTTGTCAGACTCGGGATTCTGACTAAACGACTGTCAAAGATCCACAAATGACAGCCGGGACCAACGGCTCGGTATGTAAAGATGGTCACCCATCCACAAACCAACATTACGGTTGTTAATAATTGAGCCACGCAGCAGTAGTATTACCTACCCATGTGTATGAGTACCACCAATATCATGTGTATGAGTTGTTTAACCCTTCGTATTTGTCGTAAGGGTCCTCAACTCCTCATAAACTTCCAATCTATATATATAAAAGAAGAAACTGACTGACTGAATGAATGAATGACTGACTGACTGACTGACTGACTGACTGACATATCAACGCACAGCCGAAACTACTGGGTCTACAAATGTGAAATTTTGCACACGGCTTCCTTTTATAATGTAGGGGAGCACTAAGAAGGGGTTTTTGGAAATTCAACCTTTAAGGGGGTGAAAAGGGGGGATTTCGTTTGTATGAAAAATCTTATTCCTTGAGTTAATAAACTTGAAACTTGGCACGAATACTTATCTAAGTAAATTATTAAGTTTGGCATTTTTTGTTTTTCTTAACTACCCCCTAAAGGGGGATTGGGGGGTGTCAAAGTTTGTATGGAAGAATTTTAACGGGCTGTCCGATTAACTCGAAACTCAGTATTTATACTTAAGACCAAAAATAGAGAATAACGTGTATCAGGGTTTTTAGAAAATGTACCACTAACGGGGTGAAAAGGTGTACTTAATTTTACAGGGGAGGATTTTACTGCGTGGCTTGATTAAGTCGAAAATTGGTATAAATAATCTTTGAGTCAAGTAATGAACACATCACAAACTATTTTTCGAAATTCCACCCCCGTGGAGGTGAAAAGCGGGGATACAGTTTATATGAAAAATCTTATTCATTTGGTTAATAAACTTGAAACTTGGCACGAAAGTAAATTATGAAGATTGACACTTTTTGTTTTTCTAAACTACCCCCTAAAAGGGGATTGGGGGGTGTTAAAATTTGTATGGAAGAATTTTAACGGGCGGTCCGATTAACTCGAAACTCGCTATTTATACTTAAGACCAAAAATAACATGTACCAGGGTTTTTCGAAAATGTACCCCTAACGGGGTGAAAAGGTGTAGTTAGTTTTAGGTAAGTTTAAGGGGTGGATTGCTGGGAAATATAGTAGGAAATGCTGTATCCACTAGCACATAGCGCCACCAGTGGTTCGCAGAGCACTGGCTCCAGCGAAAGAGCCAAAATGGTCTCCGACACATGACCCTTTGCACGACAACATCCTTGTGCCACAAAGGCTGAAAAGCCGAAACAGTTTTTTAAAGTGTGTCGTCAACTCACTGGTGAACCATGACAAGAAAGACTGAAGCTGTGGCGAGACAGTCCTTTCTTACCCAAACCGTTCGTCCCACCCGCTGAAGACCTCCCACCTGGACGTGAGTAACCTTGGGTAACCTGGAAGTCTTTAAACAGACTCCGGACGCAGGTTAGCTGAAGTAAGGAAAACCTGTTCAGGTGGAGATTCATAGACGACTCCGCCTTGGAGTGTAAATGTGGTGCTGTTCCACAAACGATGGGACACTTAATATCGTGTCCTGCATGTCCTGTCAGCTGCACGTTATAGAAACTGATGGACGCTGGTAATGGCGCCAAACAAGTAGCCGAATTCTGGGCCGAGTCCATTTAGATTGCTATCGCCACGCTAAGAAGAAGAAGGGGTGGATTTTACTGCTTGCTTCCATTAACTCGAAAATGAGTAGGTATTGGTCTTTGAGTCAAGTTATGGACACGTCATCCCAAACGATTTTTCAAAAATCCACCCTTGTTGGAGTGAAAAGCGAGGATCCTGTTTATTTGAAAAATCTGATTCCTTTGATCTACAAACTTAAAAATTGGCCCGAATACTTATTAATCTAAATAAATGATAAAGATCATAAACATACATATTCGAAATTTTTAGAGGAAAGTACGAAATACACGCGGACGAAGTCGCGGGCAAAGTGCTAGTACAGCATAATTGAGATAGGAATTAGGAACTAACAAATACTTCAGTATTAAAAAATAAACGTGTAGCGACATCTTGTATCGAATCTAGTTACTAATAATATAACTAGCGCCATCTAGTGACGAGTAGCTGAATCGCTAGAAGTAAGAACGTCAAACTAATATTTAAACGGATTCTAGTAGTCGTAGAAATTGAACTTGGAATAGATGTTTAATTAAACAAGCATTAATTTTTTATAAAACATTAAATCTAAGTAATTTTAAAACAATAGATAAAATTATTCACAGAAAACAATCAGCTGGTGTTGAGTCACGCATATAAATCTAAAACAAAAATTTTCATTTTCGTAATGGCAACACTGAAATTCTCCATCACAGGTTTATAATCCTTGATGTAAATCTAAAGTATGCTTTATTGCATTGTGGAAAGGATTAGAATTGCACGAAAAATAAAGTTAGTAAGACATTTTATCGTTTGTGTAGGAAGTGGCATAAAAATAGGATTGCCAACAATCTGAGTGACGTCAGGCCATTGGAGTCATGGAGCCTTCTAAAATTACATAGGAGCACAAGAAAATATATTTTTCCGACGTATACGCTCCATTTTAATACAATTAAATATACAAAAGTGTTGATAAAAGTGTACGACGCGAGTGTTAAATGAAATAATTGTTGTAAACACGATAGTCGAAGTTATAACCGTGTGATTCTGTTACCAAGTTACCGGAGATTTTTTTTCATATTTTGTGAGTATCTAATGTATTTTCCACACGAAAACTGGTTATTAACGATCGATATTTACGTTATGCCGTATAAAACACGTGATATACCGTGGATAAACGGATTAAATTTGTGTTTATAAGATCTTAGGCTGTGTCATGCTATGTCGCTAAATATAACACTGGAGAGTATTTTTGGAATTATATTTGGCGATTTTGCGAGTGCGAGGCGGTGAAGACGTGTGAAAGTTGTAATTACGCTTCAAAAATGATATAGAACGTGTGGCCTTGACGTAATATCAATTTAATATCAGTGGTATCAGGTTACGCATTTTTTAACGGTAAGCTATCGTGATATTCAGCCTAAAACTGTTTGGTTTTGTTATGTGGACTCTTTTAAGCGCGGAATGTCCGTGAAGGTTTTAATTGGATCAATTCTTAGTGCATGACCTTGGTTAATAGAATACGCATCGCGGTAACTGTGTTTTACTTGCGACGAACACGGTAGTATTTTTTTTTTACAAATGAGAGTTACCAGGTGCGAAATTTTCGGTCTCATTCACTTATAGGAAATTGTTGGAAGTCTTAAGAAAAAAGTCTAAAAAAAACATAACCCTCCTTCTGACGCAGTCGGGTAAAAACTGGCATTACTTACTACTATTGACTTTGCCTTTCACTTTTCATGAAATGAAACCACGCTTTCAAAAACTGGTACCAGAATGTTGCATTATATTATTAAAACTTTTCTGCTTTTCCAACAATATCGCAAAACTAATCACTATAAATCCTCAAAAAAAAACACCTTCATTTTAACAACTTACCCAAATAAAGGGTAACGTAAATCTGGCAACATTCCCCAATGTTATTGTAATTTGTAGGTACTTCTGCATGATCAAGAATCCAGTCTTTGTTAAACATTCTTTTGTATTGACAATAAAGCTCATTTTCTAGGTCATTTGAGATTAACAAAGGTGGATTGTATAAACATTACATACATAGATTCTAATAATCACACATGTTGATAGCAAATGTTAACCGGCTTATTTTTTAATTATTTTATTTTTATTTTTGGATTGTTGTTTTAGTACTATTTGTTGTACTCTGGACGCTTTTAACGCATACGTCTTGTTTTTTTTTACATCATTCTCACATTATTTAATTATAAATTCAAAAGTAATGATGTAACTAATATTTTTGTAAAATATAATTTAAAAAGAGTGTCCATGGAGTTTCTTGTCCGTTCTTCTCCATAGGTACCTACGCTTTGGAATGGGCAACTAGCTTCACATTTTTCTGACTGACCTACTTCTTGACAATTCAAAAGTGCCTGTAAAATGGTTTAATTGAAATAAATGCTTTGAGTTTGAGTTTGAGTTTGAGTTTAACATAGTAGGTACACATGGATACACACAAGCTATACTTAACCAGTATAAGCTGACTTTTATTGTATGAAAAACCTATACAATCTGAGGTCACCTAAAACTGGAAGTGTATAGCTTGATGTGTAGTGTGTTGGTTAGTACATGGGTTGTGGAGGTCAAACTCAAAAATTTATTTAAGTTAAGGGTTAAGCACCAGGGTAGCTTCAAAATTAAAAATTGTCTTACGTTTTGCAATTTGCAGGTCAGTGTTAGGTTGTATGTTGAACATAATATGATTTGCAACCATAACAAGTATGTATTTACAGAATTATAATCATCATTACAACCCTCTAATTTCAATTCACCTTACTGATTGATATTTCATGAAATTGTCATTCAATAGGGTTATATGATTTGAATTCCAGCTACCCTGGCACTTGCCCCTTAAACCATTTACAGGCACTTTTGAATAGTCGAGTCAGTCAGTCAGAAATATGAAGCTAGTAGTCCATTCCAAAGCATAGTATGTTCTTATGAAGAAGAATGGACCAGAAACTCCACAGACACTCTTTTAAATAGCCCTTCAGGGAAATACAGGTGTTATATTATATTATTACCATATGTTGATGGCAGTCGGCTCGCCGCCTGTTACATGGGACTTGAACATAACTGGCACCACCTTCACACCTACCACTACATCCTACAGCCTGATTTAAACTTTATGGTGGCTCGGAACATGAGGCAAGCTGTACCTCTGTTTGTGGCTCGGAACATGAGGCAAGCTGTACCACTGTTTGTGGCTCGGAACATGAGGCAAGCTGTACCACTGTTTGTCTCTGCATCATCCAGAGGTTGACGGGTAGAAAATACCTATGGCATGTCCACCTCCACCAAAATTTTAGTATTTGATAGTCCAATTGAAAAAGGTTATAAGTGGGCTATTATTTTTTATTTTAACATTACGCTATGATCCTTAGGAGCCGAGAAAAAGGAAAAAAGTCAGAATGAATGCTAAGCGGAAACAAAGTTGTAGCACGGGCAAGCAATGCGATGCGACGGGATGGAATTTTACGTGGACGAAGTCGCGGGCACAAGCTAGTGTTATACATGTTTTACAAACCATAGTGAAAATTGAGAGATAAAACAAAAACATATGTTAAGTACTTAAAAATAATGTGTTGTGTCATGTAGTGTTGTTATCAGAAATACTATGAAACAGCTGATTCAATACTGTTATTGGTTTGTCATTGTGAGCCATTCACCTACTCACTAATTTTATTGTTGACAGATTACTTGAATGTAAAGTAAACTAAGTTACCTAAAGTACTGTCAAAAATCTATACCAAATATTATAAAGAGGTCAAATTTGTGAGTTTGTATTTGTTTGTAACTCCCTGAGAGGAGGCCCGTGTCCCAGCAGTGGGAACATTATAGGCTGATTATGTGTAATATCCAGAACTACTGATCCGATACTGAAAATTCTTACACTAATGGGAAGCTACAGTATTGCCGAGTGTCATCCTAACTAATATTATAAATTTTAATGCGAAAGTAAGGTTACTTGTTACGCTTTCACGCTAAAAAGGCTGAACGAATTTGGATGAAATTTGGCACACTGAGACAGCCACTTCTAAACACTTTTGCTATGTCATACCTACTTTACCTAAAGGTAGACTAGAGAAGGTTTCTTTTCTTCCTGGATAGCAGACGAAGTCGCAGGAATAGCTAGTAATGTATTATATTATATAGGTACATATTTTATGTTAAAACAAGGAATTTCACGCGGGTAAAGGTTGGGCAGAAGCTACATATTTTATTTTTTTTACTTTTATTTTCTAACAAAATACAGCTTTCTGTTAGGCCAGTGTATATGGTGATTGTGGTTACATCATCAATACAGACTTACTTATTCTGAAATGTCTGTCTGTCTAACTGTGTTTCTCTGTCTGTCTGTTGTTGTAGTCTAGTCTAAATGAAGAGTTGATTTATTAGTTTCTCCACTGTGAACATGTTCTCAGATATAATAATAAGTTCAAAATTAATAATTTAACTAATATTTTGTAACAATATGACTTAAAACATTGTCCATGGAGTTTCTTGTCTGTTTCCATAGGTACCTACTCATTCTCCTGCCCTAATACCAATTTATTTGGATATAGGTACCTAGCTTCATATTTCCGACTGACCGACTCCTTGACAAATAAAAAGTGCCCCTAAAAGTACTCCTTGACAAATAAAATGGTTTCATTGAAATAAATGCTGTGAGTTTGAGTTTTGAGTGCAACCAATTTGTAATACTATATTTTCAGCATACCAGCTTAAAGTGTCCGGGTCCCTCTGGAGGACAAAAATGTTTTTTAAGAGTAGGAACAAGCATTAGGAAAGTTTTAATCTAAATGACCAAATCTTGGTTTGTTTGTCATAGACCTCAAATTTTTCTTAAATAAACCTAATATTGTGTAAGTAAGTATAATACTTACCTACTCATAAAAAAAATCATATTTATTTTACAAATTATTGTGTAATTTTAGACTTATTTATTAGTTCAGAAACCCACATCAATTATTTCCCAATATTACCATAGGTTATGTAATTTCTGACCTTGTTTATCAAGCCATATTAAGTCAGTCAGAACACTTGTGAACGGGACCAGTGACCATACAAGGAATATATTTTTTAAATCCCAAATTTGGTTCTGTTATTCGTTAAATTAATTACCTGCCTGGTAACAAGGAAAAGGTTCATACTGCATATTGTGCCCTGATGTATATCAAATGGGTATTTAAATAACGTCATAACAATTAATGTTAATTCATTTTTTTACATTCGTTTTTCCTTTTACGTCATGTATCCTGCAAGGGGCTTGTGGTTAAATAATAACAGCCGCACGGGTCGATAAAATTTTAAGCTATGCTTGCCGCGGTTGGTCCATGCATGGGTGACCATCCATTACTTATGGAGACCCCACCGTGCCTCGGAAAATACATTAGGCGTTGGTCCCGGCTGTCCTTTGTAGAGCTCTGACAGTGTTGTTATGGGTTGTCAGGTCATGAGCCCAAAAATCTGACTACCAGTCTTACCCAGTAACTGGGTTACTTGCGGAGGTCAGACAGGTGGTCGCTCCATGTACAGTCAACAAAGGAGTTAAGTATACAGGAGCGTCGGATATTGTTGAAGTTTACTAAGAAACCGATGGATATTCTCGAATAAAATTTTAGGTTATTAATAGAAAACAAACAGCTCATTTATTAAATTAAATTTCAGTCCAGAACATCCATCGGTTTCTTAGTAAACTTCAACTATATCCGACGCTCCTGTATACTTAACTCCTTTGTTGACTGTACCTAACATTCTGGTACCTATTCAGCTGCATCCGGTTAGACTGGAACCCGACCACAAGATAGTTTGGAGAAGGGAGGGATGAGGTTTCAAATCATATTTAATTTACACAAATTTAAAAGAGAAGATTAGAATTTTAAATAATATACCTAAACCTACCGCGCCCCCCTTACCTTTTTTACCTATTCTTTAATTGACTTATCAATTTGTGTGACATAGTCGGAAATACCTACCTATCATAATTGATAAAACATGTACTTACTATCTTTTGTTTTAACAAAGAATTGATAAAGAGAACCTGGGTCTACCTGGGGGCCTAAAAAGGCCACTTTGGCAGAATCATAAAAGGATAACATAATGGACAGTTAACTGTTAAGTTAATCGTATCAAATCCCATTGTTGAAGCATTTTTCAGTTATTTTTTTTTGTCTGTGCTAAAATACCAATCAATCCAATGCCAATCTCTTTGGTTGTACCTACGTAGTGCAGCGAAAAAAATAAAAACACGGACTGTCTTCGCCATATTATAATTCATAATGTTATCCTTTTATGATTCTCAAAAGTGGCCTTTTTAGGCCCCCTGGTTGCTATGGAAACCAATATAAACATTATTACTATTGTCAACTATAATAACTTGAAAGTGCTGTGATTGTGATAATTAGTGATTCTTGCTGAATTTGGATTCATACCCAGAGGGTGAAATTCAGACCCTATTACCAACTAAGTCTAGTGTATGCTGTCTGTCTGTATGTCGCAGTTCTGTATCACCATTACAGCTATACGTATAGTGAAAACTATTATTAGCCATACAATTCTGTAATACGCGTATTCTCTAACATATTTTAATATGTATCGCTGTTAGTCACCTAAACAAAGAATAATTATCCTCTTTTCGAGTTGATGGCAAATATAAAAAATATTTTATTATATTACTAGCTTCTGCCCGCGACCAGGGCCGTCTTTAACCTATTGGAGGCCCGGGGCACATAATAAGAGGCACGGGGCCCCTAGATAAGAGACAATAAGAGAAACGTACAGTCAACAGCAAAAGTAGATGATCAAAATCAGAAATTCAATACCTACTAATGAACGGAGTTTGCGTCAGAACTCTGCCACACAGCCACACAGTCTCTGCACATAGCTCAACAACAACAGCAGCAACAGCTCTGCCATACAGTTCTGACGCGATTTCCGTTAATTAGTATTGAATTTCTGATTTTGATCATCTACTTTTGCTGTTGACTGTACTAATATTTTTCATAACTGGGAGGCTAGAAACGTATTTTAAATCGCACTGCAAATAACTTATTTTGTCATTGAATCGGGTAGGTATATAATAATAATGCGTAGAATGCAACGGTGGCTGCAACGAATGTTTTTTTATGAGAGCAGGCCGGGGCCCCCGAAGATCACGGGGCCCTGGGCACTTGCCCAGAGTGCCCAATGGACAAGAGAGGCCTGCCCGCGACTTCGTCCGCGTGAAAGTTCTTGTTCCCCGACCCTGTCGCATCGCATCGTCTGCCCGCGCTTTTACTTCGTTTTCGCTCAGCGTGCTTTCTGATTTTTAGGGTTCCGTACACAAAGGGTAAAAACGGGACCCTATTACTAAGACTCCACTGTCCGTCTGTCACCATGCAGGCTGTATCTCATGAACCGTGATAGCTAGACGGTTGAAATTTTCACAGAGGAGTTAAAATTTAAAGGGGTATAAAACGTTTTTTTCGGCGTTTTATGCCTTGTGGTACGGAACTCTTCGTGTGCGAGTCCGACTCACACATGGCCGGTTTTTTTTATTTTGCTCGGCTCCTAAGGGTCCTAGCGTGACGTGGAATAGTCTAGAGTCCTCAAGAATTGGGCTATCAATTGCAACTACAATTTTTCATATTCGATTGGTACTTCCAGAGATTAGAAAGTTCATACAAAATAACAAACTCTTTAGCTTTATTATTATTATAGATGTGAATTGGGCCCAGTAGGTAGCCTCGCCAATCCTGGCGTTTTTTAGACCCTCAGAAGTACTGCTCTTATGAGGGCCTAAAAAACGCCAGGATTTCAAAAGATTTATTGTATTTTGAACTTTATTCCAATTGAGGTAACATTTTTAATACAGAACTGCCTTCTTAGACCCAGTTCTAAAGGCAGTGTTAAGAACTACGGTGGCCGGAATAAAGTTCAAAATAGAATAACTGGCTCGAAGGTTTGGACTGTAAGAATAGTTAGAACTCGTTTTGTAATAAAAAGGTACCTAATAGTGTAGATGGTACCTCCTAAGGGTTCCTTACCAAGATAAATCTATTCATAAATTATGTATGTCACACGAATTTCACCCCCCTCCCCTGGTGTGATGTCACATATTATGCAATTTTAAATTAAACCATACAATAATGTCGATCGAGTTGGTATATTAAAGTTTTTAGTTAGAGTTTTATACTTTCTATAAGTATATCATGTGACGTCATGACACTTGCCCCCTTTGTCGCACGATGTCACACTTTGAAACTCAAACTTAAACCATTTATTTCAATTAAACCAACTACAGGCAATTTTGAATTGTCAAGGAATCGGTCAGTCAGAAAAATGGACCTTTGGAGAAGAACGGGCAAGAAACTCCACGGACACTTGACCCCTCCCTACCCCTTAACATGTGACGTAATTTATAGATGGCCTATGCGCGAGTCCGACTCGTACTTAGCCAGTTTTTCTGCCACACAATGCATATAAAATATGCCCTAAGTGCGCGTTTCTGTATATTCTCCAAGGCAATAGTTAATGACTATTTCTTGGCAAACCTACTCTATTGTGCTTCGAAGTTTTGCACCGTTCAACTATGGATAACCTGATTTTGTAGGAATATTTACTAAAACTAGTTTAAAAATGACAGCAGTGGTGGGCTGGTATCCCAGTGGTAACGGCCGCGACTTACGAGTTTTAGGTAAATATTTTCATCGCCACTGCTCTCAAAACGGTGATGGAAGACATCGTGAGGAAACCGGCATGTCCTAGAACCAACAATTTCAAGACATGTGACATCCATCTACCAACCCGCACTGGGCCCCGCGTGGTGGATTACGGCCCACTCCGTCTCAAAGAGAGAAGGTCTGTGTCCCCGCAGTGGGAACATTATCTCTCCCGATTTTCGGCAGCTCTCATCCAGCTGCTACCAGCCACATTGCGAAGATCGTCGTGCCCCTTAATCAGTTCAACTGTCATCTAACCAAATATATCTCTCTTGTTACAGAAAACAAACCAAACAATTATACAGAAAAATAAATAAAGCAAAACAATGCAAAGAAAACGACCGCCGTCCAGAATTAAAATTAACTTAGAGTAGGATAGCGTAAGCCAAGACTATATTAAGGATATGTGTCAAACACACTAGGGAAAGAAACGAAAGAAGTCTGCCACAATGCCTGTCGTATCACCTTCTCGGTACAACACCACCTCCTCGAGCCTTTCAGGGTCTTACAGATCGACCCTGACGTCATCTACCGTCGAAAAACCGTACTACAGATCCACGAGCGGCAACTATGATACCCTACGTAGTTATGAACGGTCTGAGTTCCGCTCTAGATTCTCTGATATCGATGGAAATAGAGATCGGAAGACCCTGGTCGAGAGACAGAGGAGCTCTCGAGCTCCGAGCATCGCTGACTCAGACAGCGGTGTGTCCAGCAGCAGGTATCGGTCCGACAGAAGTGAGTCCAGGTCTAGAGATATTTCTACAACTCGCAGTGAAAGCAGCAAGACCTCAACTGACCCCTTACCGAGGAATCGGAGGCCTGTGCTAACTTCGGCTGATTTGGCAATGTCACATGCGGATTGGTATAACAAATATTCTCCAGCAAATTATATACCGTTGACGCAGAGGATTCAGCAGCAGCAGCAGCTGCAGAATCAGAATTATGGAGAGATTTCAAGGTCAAAGTCTATATCAAATGATATTGGAAGACCACCAGCAGCAGATCCGTCAAGACTTGCCAGAAAAGCAAGGAATACTGCGGCAACAATTTCAGAGGTAATTTTTTCTTTATTTTTCTTTATCTCTATCAATGTAATATATTTCTTTTTTTTATTTATAAGTACTTTTATTTTGTGTGTCTGCGAAATTTTATAATTTTTTGGTAGCTATTTTGTTTTTCATAATTATTATTTTTTGTGAACATACGCAGATGATTTATAAATGTTAGTGGCGATAAAGTTTTGAAAACGGACTCGGATATTATCATTGTGATATGGTTTAATATTAACAAACAATTTTTGTTTGTGCAGTTTGTACACAAAATAAAACAATAGTTACATAACATTAACAACAACAAAAAATTAAATATTTGCTACAGTACTTATATCAAAAATACAAGTTGAAGAACGGAAATAGTTATCTTAGGATTAAAGAAAACATTTTAAAAACAAATTAAGAAACACTATTCAAAATATTGTCTGGGAATTCGAAAAATCTGATTTAGACAGACGAAATCGCTTCTTATATGATTAATAAAAATAAGTCTGTAAAATGTTCTAACACTTAACTAATATTATTGGCCTTGGCCTAAAAAGTGTTTAAGAACGTGTCACGAATTCTTTAATACATATCATTGTAAATGCAACGAGGCGAGGAGAAATATTACGTAATTGATGATACAAGAAAAAAAAATTACATAAGTATAGCTATACCTACTTACTAAATAAAAACTATTAGGTAAAGTTTAAAAATAAGTTTTTTTTTTCAAAAACAATAGGTACCTTTGTATCTATTGAAAAGTTTTATTTAAATCGTTTATTTTTAGAATAAACTATGACAAAATACAAAACGGTAGTACCTACCTAAATACATAAAAAAGCTAGACAAAAAAAAATCTGTTCAGAAAAATAGAAAAAATCTTTCAGGCTTTGCATTTTTGCATACTTAATTGAAAAACGTAAATAAACGAAACAAAAGAGTTTACAAAAACACAATACACTACATAGAAAGACTATAACTACACTACACTACACAAAACACATTTAACTGAAAGAATCTGTAGCGTGGGGGAGTGACTACTTTAATAATAAAAAATAATAAGTATTATTATTTATTACTATTATTATAGTGACAACTTTATCAGCATTATTAGCCTATAACGTTCCCACTGCTGCGACACAGACCTCCTCTCTATGAGACGGACCGGGCCGTAATCAACCACACAGTAGCTTCATTTTCCATAACTTTCTCAAATTATTTGTCTAATCAGCCGCATGTACGATGACCGCTAGGCAAAAGTCTCCACATAATAGGTGCCTGAAGATGGACTGGCTGGAATGGCTGGTTCGAGGTGGCGCGGGAAAAGAGTTCTTGGAATTACTTGGGGGAGGCCTAAACAAAAAAAAAAAGCCTAATAGATGTTGCTACTGCACAGATGGTTAAAAAAAAAATTATATTGACTAGTATTATATAGGTACAAAAGTTTACAGTCCCAAAGTTCCAGTAACTGGGTTGTGGAGGTCAGATAGGCAGTCGCTCCATTTAAAATACTGGTATATACCTGCATCCGGTTAGACTGGAAGCCGACCCCAACGAAATTGGGAAAAGGCAGGCAGATGATGCATAATACAAATGCTAGGTAATTTTCCATCTAATCTACATTCGATTTATTTGCCAATAATGTAACCAAATATGCGTTTATGGAAAATAACTTTAATTCCTACACAATAAAGTGCAATTTACGCTACAACTTCAAACATTTTTATAACTTTTTCAATAGTGCTAGTCACTCTGAAATTAACTTAATTACCATTATAATAAAGTTGAAATTTGTAACGTGAAATAACTTCAATTTGAAACAAATTTGAGTAGACAAGGTTTTTATCCTTGCAAAGTGTTAACTATTTAAAATAACAATTGTAACGAATGTCTGATCATGAATATTTTTGGGATTAAGTGTTTATTTCTTTTAAATGTGGTGGTCAGAGGTTATCGATTGGAGTGTCCAAAAGGAATTCTCATTTTTTGGGTGTCCCAATATCATGGAATTCTCTTTTTTTGGGTGTCCCAATATAAGGGAATTCTCATTTGTTGGGATGCTCTTATGTCCAGCACTGGTAAGCCTAATATAAATTAAATTTAATTATTTCTCCTTACATCTTCTTCCTTTAATTTATAATATGGGACTTTAATTGTATGAAGTCCTGGGTTCAATTCCCGGGTCGCGTAAACTGTTATTGGGTTTTTCCACCTGGAATTTCTCAGTAGCATCCCGAAATGTTTGTTGGCAATAGGCTCAACCCCTATTACATAACACTTAAACATAACTGGCGAAATATGACTACTGGTGTAGTATACACCTCTGCTTACCCCTTCAGGGATTACAGGCGTTATATTTTGTTACTTTTCCTAACTGAATTTTTTATTCAATATTTTCAACATCATTGGTACTCTTCTCTCTCATTGCGTATTCCTAAGTGTAATAAAAGAGATAAATATAATGTTGTCACGCTCTCACTCTACAGATTATTTATGTTTGTGTGGTTTTCTGTCACTGTCAGTGTCACAATGACAGCTTGCAAAAAGATTTTTCATCATTTAGCCTTCTAGTAACATGATTCGCTGTTTGTTTTTCTTGCGTTTTAAAATTCTATCTAAGTACGTAAGGTAGGTAAAAACATAAAGTAAACGAAATTAATTTAAATAAAAAAAAAAACCTACGTAATGTTATGTGAAATAATTTCTCAAGATGTCATCCATCTATTTTAAATCATTGTTTATTTGCATCTAAATTATTTCTTGTTTTCAAATTCATTCGTCAAAACCTAAAAATACTTCGTGACTGATTTTTTTTCTACAACATACAAATTAATCATCATTCATATTCATCATCACATAAACTTCGGCAAAGTTCGTTTCCACGAACTGCCCCGAAGACCATCTCAACATCATCATCAGCTATGTTCTGTTTCAAAATTACCAAAACCACAAACATCTGGTTCTTTTTTCCAAAATTTCGCAGGCACACAAACATAATGTGTGCGCGTGTGAGTGTGTGTGTACGTTCCTTAACATCGCACTTAATAAAGAGCCAAACATTAAATTGACAGCTTTCAAAACAGTAGTACTTGCACCGATTGAAAGGCCCTAACTGCCAGAAAACGTTATACAATAATAACCTTTCAAAACGTGTCACCGTAGTAACATAGATGCGATATTTGCTTGTAATACCATTCACGTGTAACATTGATGCTACATCCTGCTACTTTATAACATCCTAGTAATCACGATAGATCAGTAAGCCGGTCAGTACCATGAATGATACACCAGGTATTACAACAAAGCATGAAATAAATGTTGAACTAACACACACTGTTCACATGTCGCATTCTTACGTCACAAGAACCAAAAATAAGCATAATGTTTGAAAAACCAGAGACCGGAACGAAGATCGTATAAGGAAACCTCGCCGGCATACAAGAGAGGGATGCTTAACGGTGTCAAAGATACGAACGGGAACGAAGTACCCTCGGTGTCCGAGATAAGAAAGAGATTCGACCAGAAAATGACGGTAACGAAACTACCAGCGAACGACTCGCGGTACACCGAACAGTATCTCAACCAGCTAAAGGACTGCGAAAATGGTACAGTAGGGTATACGAAAATCGTCCCTAAGGACGAGAAACCAGTACCAGTTCATCTACCGTACGAAAAAAATGGTCTGCGATGGGAGATTGGGTCGTCTAGCTCCCGATCGAACTCCAACTCAGATTTATCACTAAGTAAGACTATATCCGAGCCAGTGTGTCTAGCGAAACCAATACACGATAGAAATAGTTCCATGTCCACTTCTCTTACTTCAAAACTGCCTTCCGACCGTTTAGCCAGCATTAAAAGCCAGCTAGACCCAAATAATCCTATAGGGAAAATTCTAGAAAAATCCACTGTTATCCATGTAGAAAATGGCGATTTAGATTACAAGAAACATAATTCTGAAGGACATAAAATCAAAGATATAAAAAGTGATATAGAAAAGCAAACGAAAGCGCCAAAACACACATCTAACTTCGCTTCCTACATACAGATTTCCCAGCCAGTCTCCTCAGGGACAACGCCGAAAAAACAAATAGAATTAAATCATACAATTAACGAAGAAGCTCCAAAGAATGATATTAAAAGTGAACCTAGAAAAGCAAAAGCTAATTTGAAGTATATAGACTCAGAAGATGAAAGAATACTTCTCGATAATGATATAGAATCTCCGAGTGGTACCGGCTTCGAGAATAAAACTTTTGAACATGAGAATTATTTGAAAAAGAGGACGGAGAAGAGTGAGGATGGCACGAATCATTTGGAAGATGTTAAGTCTATGGAGACGAGTACTGAAAGCACGATCAGTGAGCCGACTGATGACCTAAGTCCGGAGACTCCTTCTGCGAGACGAAGAATGTTGGATTCGAAGGATTTAGAAGACATTAAAGGGGTAAGTACTCATTTTGTTTTGTAATATTTCGTGGTTGCTTCGATGGCGTTTCTGATGAAATTCTCGTTAGAAGAATGTTAGATTGTATTTATCTTCGATTTCTTGGGAAGTTGTTTGCAATGGATTGTCTTTGAAGAAAGATGAGATTATATAAAATCAGGCTTTGATTTTAGCTGTTCATGTTTTGATACATATATATTGTGCTCCTTATGGATTTCGGTAACGGCAACACTTTGAAATAATTCCTTGCTTGTCACCTTAAAATGGCGCTAGATCGAATTAATTTGGAACAATAAAGAACTCTTTGCGTATTTGGCGCTTTTCGTATACATACATACTTTCAATCGACCTCGAATCTATCGAAAATGTACAGTAAATTCAAAACTACCCCCTCATTTCAACTGACTTTTGAGAAAAGGCTAACCCTCTTGGTTGTTCACATATTACTTACTAGTTTTGCCCACGGCTTTGGCCGCGTTGAGGTTGGATATTATCCCACGGAAACGTACTACCGGGATGAGAAGTGTCCTATGTCCTCAGATCATAGTCTAACCGCGTGCCAATTTCATCCAAATACGTTCAGCCATTGAGGCGTGAAAAGGCAACAGAGTTATTTTAGCATTTATAATATTAATATGGATTTTTCTTTTATCAAGACTGCAATCCATTCAGCGGGATTGTCCGAAAGTGTTACCGCTGGCCCGGAACATAAAGGGCTAAGGAAGGAACACTGGTGGGTTTTAGTCAGTAAGAGTCTGACACTCCCTTCCGCTCTACCCAGAGCGGGAAGGGTCATTTGATGATTTCACATCCGAAAAAAAAAAGAAAAAAAGACCAATCCATTGCTGGTCATAGGCCTCTCCTAATAGTTCCTCCTATTTTTAATATTTTGCCGCCAAAATCGAAGCAGCCATGAAAGTCAGCACCTCATTTATATTGGCTCTTTTATATGCACGTTTTTAGTTTTTGTTTTTGTCAATTATTTTTTAAATAGTGTGTGTTAATTTTAGAGTTTTATGTCATTTTCAGCTACCACAGACAATGGATGTTTCGTTTTATGTGTACTAGGTTTTTCGTCGTCAATTTGGTTGTAGAATTTTTTAGGTTGTCTTTTATTTGATTTAACAATTTTTCTTCGGGAAAAAAAAAACAGTCAGTTCTTCAGTTTTTAAGAAAAGGTTTTTGACTCCTACTTCTGAAATAACTAAGAAGATCACTGGAACATATCAAATTCTTTGATAGTTATTATATTACTTTTTTCATCGATGTCTTACAGTGGGTCTCTCTATCCCATCTCATTTATCTTCTATAATATCTCTTTATATACTCGTAATACAGTTGTTTAAATCATTGCAACTCGACGACGTTTTTGACTAATTTTCTATGCTCCGATAGTGAGAACATTATAGGCTATAATATCCGTAATGCTGTGTGGCCTCCACTCTATCGGCCGTAATTCACCACGCGGGCCCAGTGGGGGTTGGTGGATGTCACATCATGTCTTCGAAGTTTAGACAAGCATTTTTTCGAGTAAACAACGCATAATATTACGAGTCTTAAAGTTGTTATTTACAACCTTCAACCAATTTACGTAAATAATAATAAGTAACTACATCTTCGCTGATGTCATGAACTCAGGGACAATCCAACTAAATGTTTGATGGTTGCGTGCGTTGAATAACACAAAACGGTTGAATGCCGCAGCCTGTTCAAGGTTGTTGGGTTTACTCCTGCGTTTGAACGAATGTTGGATCTACCGACAGATTGTTCAGGGAACTTCAGAGTTCAGGGATTTTTGTGTGTGTAAAAGTACTTACGAAACGATAAATTTTAGGGGCTTCGGCAAAACTAATAGAAACGAGTACTACTTTGATAAAATGTGGTCCCACTGCTGAGGTTGAAACCTTCTCTCTGTGAAAGGGAGTGGACGGTACTCCACGCGGGCCCAGTGCAGTGCAGGCTGATGGCTGCCACGTTTTCGATTTTTTTGTATTTTAAGTCCTGTTATTTTTTTTGGAGGATGCTACTAATGCTACAGCATCTATGCTGTAACAATGTCACCGTGAAAATTTAGGTGAAGTGAACCGTCAATCCCTAGAGATCCCTAGCATCTCGTGGAATGACAGAATTCACAGATCATTTCATCTAAGTTTTCTTTACAGAATGGCACCGCGCAGGCCTTAAAGTTGTTACTTACAACTTTCTACGATTTAACGTAGATACTAATGAAATCTTCAGGGGCTTGTGGCTGAGTAATAACAGCCGCACGGATCTATCGTTCAGGTTAAGCTACGCTTGCCGCGTTTGGTCCGTGGATGGGGATCATCTTCATATACGAAGACCCCTCCGTGCCTCTGAAAGCACGTTAAGTGCCTGCGCCCACTGGCGACACGGCACTGGCGACACGGCACTGGCGACACGGCACTGGCGACACGGCACTGGCGACACGGCACTGGCGACACGGCACTGGCGACACGGCACTGGCGACACGGCACTGGCGACACGGCACTGGCGACACGGCACTGGCGACACGGCACTGGCGACACGGCACTGGCGACACGGCACTGGCGACACGGCACTGGCGACACGGCACTGGCGACACGGCACTGGCGACACGGCACGGCAAGGGATTTTTATGAAACGAATAGGAATATAACATAAATGTTTGACAATAAAATTTAAATTCCGATGATAATGCCTAAAGGACGTCGCAGCATGCCTGAGGATACCGCGGCATCGTTACCGTTGAAATTTCAATTTTATTGTCATACTATTAAGTTAAATTTCTATTAGTGACATAAAAATACCTTGACGTGCCGCCAGCGCCCACTGGCGGAGTGGGCGCAGGCCCTAAGCCGTTGGTCCCGGCTGTCATTCGTGGATCTTTGATAGTCGTTACGGTCGTCAGCAGCCCGAAAGTCTGACGACTAGTCTTACCAAGGGATATCGTATCACCCAGTAACTGGGTTGTGGAGGTCAGATCAGCAGTCGCTCCATGTAAAATACTGGTATTCAGCTGCATCCGGTTAGACTGGAAGCCGACCCTAACAAAGTTGGGACAAAGGCTAGGCAGATGATGACTAATTACATCTTCACTGGTGTCAAGGACAATCCAACTAAATATTTGACTGTTGCGTGTGCCTTAAATGACGAAGCTTGTTCAGGGTTGTTGGTTTTACTCCTGCGTTTAGACGAATATGTGGATTTACGTTATTTAATGTGTGCTTGACGTAAACTGTCAATCCCTAGCATCAGATGGGATGACAGTTCACTTTAAGATCAGGGGGCCTAAAAAGGCCACTTTGACAGAATCATAAAAGGATAACATTATGAATTATAATATGGCGAAGACAGTCCGAGTTTTCTTTTTTACGCTGCACTGCGTAGGTATAATCAAAGAGATTGGGATTGGATTTGGATTGATTGGTATTTTAGCACAGACAAAAAAAAAACTGTAAAATCCTTCACCAATGGGATTTGATACTAGCAAATACCAGGAAGTCATGATCACAAGCAGATAGAGTCCATTTAAAAACGCACACATACGCAGGCCTCGACAAGTAGGCGTCACGCACACAAATACATGACCTCAATACAAATGCCAATGAACTGCCGACAGTATTGCACACCTGTAGGGATTTGAACTTTTCTAGTAGCGTCCAGAGGCTGAAAAGCAGGAGTTTTTAACTTTCAGAATGTACATTATACAGAAGATCCCACCCTGTCAGGATCACAAGCTTCCTCCTTACGAACCCAATAACCTATTATACCTATATAGCTATTGATGGTAGCCAGTATAATTATAACTGTCAGTGTAATATAATCATACAGATCGCTACTGATATAGATTATTGTGACATTAAAACCAGAGATAGATAGGTTTTTCTACCTCCTGTATGCCAAAACTGGTGATAGGTAGGTTATTGGGTTCGGCCGTAAGTCCATCAACAAAGATACAGGCCTGTTTGAAAGTAATTCGAAACTTCAGAGTGAACCGTACACCCGATTAATGAACTTATTCGGACGGGCAAAAACATCGTGGGGCTCCATACGGAATAGGGATCGCCCGTAACTTCGGCCAATACTACCGAAATAGTGCTGAGGAAGTAGACCTCCTGTATAAACCTAATGCTGAGCGTAAGTCTCTTCCATTTCTTGCCTCTTTTCCTGGTCTTCGGCACTTGTTCAAATTTTTCGGAACCTTTTTGTAATTTTACAAAAAAAGACAATCTTACAAGACTTGTGAATACAGTGATGTTTATATTATATCGCTCTACGTCAGTCTTCACTATTAAATGCCCCCAAAACCTGCTGAGCTCAGTGTCACATTCTAATTTTATGGAGCAGCATTTCATTCCTGCCTTCCAGTCAAGTCAGTCCCATTATCACATCACAAGAGAAATTCAACTATTATCAAAGTAGCCCATATAAATATGCTCAATGGTTGAGACCTCTCCTAGTCCTGGGTAGCGTATTCCTCAACTCAGAGCTCAAGAAGCTCTTGCTAAAACCAAGAAGTTTCTGGTTTAATGAGGGACTTTACTTTAACCTAAAAAATATTAAGAAAAATGAAATTGTTTATTCTGTATCGGAATAATTTTTATACGTCATATTATAAAAAAATAAATGGAAACTAGATGCGAGTCGACATTTCGACATACCCCTGAGAAGAAATGGTGAAAAAACAAACTCTAGGGTTCAGACATAATCTTGGTCAGATCATGTAAGCTTTTACAAATCATACAATCATAAATTATGCACTCTTACCTGATTGCCACTTATTTAGTCTCCCAAAATTGTAACACATACCTCTCCAGATTTGAGTCGTTGGCTAATACAATAATCGTGTTCGTAAGTCGTAAATTCCTTGAGCCAAATCATTGAACTTCGATATACTAAAAATATCGAATGGCTGAGATGTTTAGAATGCAAAGACTACAAAATGATGCTGTATAATTAGAATGTCATCTCAGTCTGGCAGCGCGAACTGTCACTCGTATGGACATATTTTGTATGAGTTTTGATGAAAACTGTGACACATACATTGTTGCACCTCTGGTGAAACCTTCCCCTCTTTTTAGTCTTTGCTGCAATCTGGCAAAGAAAGTGTTAATTCTAAAACTAGTTTTTTTCTCCATCAAATTCATAATCAATATATTCTATTTTACATAAACCTACATGGGCATTTATGAAAAGTCAGAAGCTAGGTGCACGGTTTCATTCGGTCGTTTCCTATGGAGAGGAGCCGGCAAGAAAATCAATAAGCCATGGTTACTCTTCTCAAATTATAGTGTTAATAAGTATCGGAGGACAGTTGCGCACTCAGTCCGCATAGTAGACTTCATCTATGGCTTTCCATCAGACGAGATCGTGATCAAGAGCAGGCCTAATATCCCGTAATAAATGATGTAATGGGTAGTTCAGCTGCATCCGGTTAGACTGGAAGCCGACCCCAACATAGTTGGGAAAAGGCTAGGCAGATGATGAATGGGTAGTTAAGACTTCATTCTCCAGGACGTGTTAAGATGACTAAATATTCGCTCTTTTCATCGTAGACGTCATCCATTGCTGTCCATCAGGCGAGATTGTGATCGAGAGTAGGCCCATCCCAACTAGCCATGAAATTTCTTATGGGCAGTATTAGGACTATAATCGGTAACTAAAGTAGAGCCTATCAATTGAGCTCAATAAAAAGTAAAAACCTTGATGAAGCCTGCAGTACATCGCATAATCAGCCTATATCGTTCCAACTGCTGGGACACAGGCCTCCTCTCTGTGAGAGCGGAGTGTATGTCGAGCACAGGCTTACCTTTATATCACAAGTATGATGTCTACCGAGCAATTTGCTCATCGACTCATCGCTGAAGTATCTACTAACACTACATACTTATTGCTTGCTGCCAGAAAACATTTCGCATCAATATATTCAAGCGACAATATCTAGTGAACGACCCGACGTCCCCTTTCCGATAGAAATTCGTGGCTAAAAATAAACAGCGCGAAATGTAACGTCTAGAAATAAAGTAACGCGGGAAATCTCTACAGACGACTGACTGCCACGCTTTTTAAAACGCCACGTGTCACGGCGCCATCTTGAGAAAAAGCGCGCTAAAATTTTGACGTTTGCTAACCTAACCTCTTTTGTGTTGAAACTTTTTTCGCATCTATGGTCCGACAACTGGCCGTTTGTATTTTCTGACGGAACGTTCCAAAAGCCAAAAATCTGTCAACTTTAGCATTTATGACATTTGAGCTTTTCGATACAACATTTTTTGCAATCTATTTTTTCTTTGTAATTGTGATATTTTTTAAATGTTAAATGTGATTTCTTCGTTTTATCCGGTAAGAGGAGTTGGTTGTTTATTTTAATTATGTTTTGCACGCGGAATTGCACGGAAAAATGGCGATTTTGTAATCTTTTCGTAGTTTTAAGAATAGATTTGTCTAAAGAAGTGTTACGGCTAGGATCTTCGCTTCACATTACGCTAGTAATATATAAGTCAATGCTTCACATTCATTCAGACGCTGACTGGTCTCCCAGCGTTGTGGTATGCCATGTACACAATGGCGTATGCTGGCTCGGCGACATAGCTGGGGGTGGTGAATATGGCATTGTGCCCAAGATCGTTATTCCTTGCGGTGTTCGATAAAACCGAAGTTTACAGTGCAAATCCACTGAGATTTAAATATTACTAGCTGCGCCCCACGGTTTCACCCGCATAAGTTTCGATCCCATGGGAATATCGGGATAAAAAATATCCTATGTGTTAATCCTGGTTATAAACTATCTGTGTGCCAAATTTCATCCAAATCCAATTAGCCGTTTGTGCGTGAAGAAGTAACAAACATACAAACACACTCACAAACTTTTGCCTTTATATATTAGTGCGACTAGCTTCTGCCTGCAACTTCGCCCGCGTGGTTGTCGGAAATTATTCCACGCGAACGTGCTACCGGGACAAAAGTAGCTTAATGCCTATGTCCTTCCCCAAGATTCTATCTGTCTCCTTGCCATTTTATCGAAATCCGCGGGCCAATTGCGTAACACACTCTCAGTAGCAATGGCTTTCATTTTGACAGTTCAACAACATTCATTGCGTTTTTTACGTTGTTGAGCAGACACATTTTTCGAACATCTGAAGCATTGGATTATATGCTTCAAAATAATTAAGATTGAGGTTGATAGTATGTACGCAACTAGGGTGCCGTTCAATGTTTTTCACGTGACAAGGATCATACACAGACAGTCACTTTCGAATTTATTATTTAATATTATTATGAAAAATCATTATCTCTGCACAGCCTTAGCGAAACTCCAGGTGATATCCATTGATGTGTGCAATGTGACGTCAAACGCGGTTAGCTGACCTTGGTGGCCTGACGACTGAAGTGCAGTGACGTCATCGAAGCGGTCATGGAGAACGCATCAACACGCGCATGAACGTGTTAGCTACTAACAGTCCGCAATTTACCTTCCTAACATGTAAACAAATGTTTGTTATTGGAAAAATAACTTTAACTACTACGCATAAGATCGTAATTTACGCTACAGCTTCAAATTTCTTATGACTTTTTCAATTGCACAAGTCATTCTGAAATTAACTTAATTTATACTGGGATAAAGTTGATATTTGTTCAAGTGGAAATAACAAATGTTGGAAATAGGGATTTGTATGTGGTAGGTTAGCGTTTGTGTATTGTTGTATCTGCGATCTGTTAATTTTGTTTGCAGTGTATTTGAATTGGAATTTTGGCTTTCCAGTTTTCCTCAGTTTTAGCCCGAAGTCCAGCAACCTCATTGCGTAACACATTATCAATAGTATCAATCTCAATCTAACTGAACAGACAGCTATACTGCTGGGGAGTTTGTTGCGCTTCTTCTTCCCAGTGAAAGCACTAGGATGTGGAGAAGGGCGGGCGTTTTGGGGTAATTTTGACGTTCGTGTGCTGATTCTTAGCCTAATTTTAATAAATGACTTTTGATTTTTTTACCAGCATTTTACGTTTAGTCAACGTCTATCTGACCTCCACAACCCACTTACTGCGTCACTCTCCTTCCCGTCTGAATGACTGATGAAGATCAAGGTAACTCCAAAACTGACCTTGCTGAACAACCAAATAATTGCGTACCTAACACACTATCAGTAGCAATGGGTTTAATTTGGACAATTCAACAAAATTCATTGCGTTGCACGTTGTTGAGCCAGATTTTTTTTTCGAATATAATATGAAGCAATAGATTAGCAATATCCTTCAAAATGATTCAGATTGAGATTGATAGTGTACGCAATTACGTTGCAGTTTTCAACCAAAAAAAGGTTCTTTTAATTTTCGTCTTCCTGGCAAAAATCTCAGCATTTTTTCTACACGATTACCTACGTTCAGAAAGTCTGTGAAAATAAATGCTAACTAAATTACATAACACGTGACGCGGATAACAAAGATGTAAGATAAATATTGATATGACATTACGATAACGACATTGTATTTTTAGTGTAACAACTTTTGCGGAAATAAGCAGACGTTTCCGCGCAGTAAATTGCTGTCATTATTTCGCGTTTGTGGGAGAGAATTTTGGTTGAGAATTACGCGACTTCTTTGGTGATATTTTGGACATTTTTGACTCATAATGCAGAACTATTTGAGGACGAAAGGACACTTATTCTGTACCACAATTTGACTACATACCTACAACCAGTCTTACCAAGAAGCATAGTGCTACCCAGTAACAGGGTTGTGAAGGTCAGATAGGCAGTCGCTAAATGTAAAATACTGGTATTCAGCTGAGTCCGGTTACAATTTTACTGAAGCCGACCCCAACATAGTTGTGAAAAGGCTAATGCAGATTGATATATAGCGAGAAGACTTTTGGTTGAAAATTAACGGGACTTCCTTGGGTGATATTTTGGACATTTATGAATCTAAATGCTAGACTATTAGATAAAGAGCTTGACAACCTAAAAGATTAATAAAAGAAAAACTACCATTGATTGCTTTGCCAAATTATACTTACGGGAAATAACGCCAAGCTGAACCAAAGTCCAATGCCGAAATGAGAATTTGGTGTAAAAACACCAGTCATGTTTGGAAGTGTTCAACTTTTTGTCGATGCTGAGTTCAAGGTCGCGAAATTTAGTCGGCTGTGTAGATTCTCTGGCTAGTGTTTATGTAAGACTTGGTCTTGAATCGTGTTTAGTCCTGTAGTGTTGCCGGATAAAGTGTGTGTGGTGCTAGACGGAATAATGAAACCAGATGACCTGTGTAATGTATAATATTCAAGTAAAATAGATACTTACCTACAGGAAGAGTGCTATAACTTTTGAGTGTATTCTTGCCCTGTGACCGACAAATTGACCTTTAAAATTGCGTTGATATCTCACCGGGACCTGTCAAAAGGTACTGAAATAACGAACCTATAAAATTCCTTAAACATTTTGGGATTCATAATAATAAATATTTATTTATTTTCTCAGACAACTTTAGCTCTTAATGTGTTAGTGAGTACCTAAATTGGGTCTGATATTTTTCTATTTGGAACCAACGAGACTGCATAAGATTTAAGACATCGACCATTAAAAAAATAAAAGTGTCAGTGTCAAAAAAAAGTAGCAACTCCCGCCAAAAACTGCCAATTCGAAAGTGCTAATGAAACTAGAGCAATTTTATTGTCGGTCTTCCCAGACATAATTGGAAGGTCAGTGAACTTTGATGACGTCAGAGAGACGCGCGTGACGTAATAAGTGACAATGAGTGCTGTGTTAGTGGTACTAAGGAACGTGGCGATGAAGTGGGACTTTATGCCGCTTATCTGGTTGCAAATTGTGTTGGTATGTTATAAAATTGCTTTATAAAAAAATATTTTACTAACTTCTTCCCGCGACATCGCGTCGCTTAGCGTTCTTTGTGACTTTTTTCCTTTTTGCTCGGCTTCTAAGGGTCCTAGCATGATGTTAAGTAGCCTATAGCCTTACTCAAGAATTGGGCTACCAAATGCAAAATATTTTTTTAAATCCGACCGGTGGATAAGGGCAGGAGAATGTTGAACTGATTTTGGTGCATAAGGTGTCCCCTGCTAATTGATATTGATGAATTCATGAACTCGAATCAGGAAATCCGTCACAAGCCTTCAAAACTTCAAAATCAACAGTTAGTTATTGAAATTAGGCTGAGAATCAGGACTTTTTGACCGTCAAAATTAAGACAGTCCCTTCACCACTTCCTAGTGCTTTAGCTGGGAAAATGACTCCCCAGCAGCACAGCACCCTAATTGCGTAACCATTTTGAAGGATATTGCGAATCCATTGCTGCATATGATCGAAAAATGTATCTGCTCAACAACGTCAATAACGCAATGAATGTTGTTGAACTGTCAAATGAGTACTCTGCTGCTGTCAAATGACTACACTGCTACTGTTAGTGGGTTACGCAATTACACCGCAGCTGTCTGTTAAGTTAGAAGAACTTGATTCTACACAATAATATGCGAAGTAATAACATTACGTATCATGGTATACTAACCTACTGACCTTGACTTGATATTATCCTTGACACGGTTGACTCATCCATAATATGATATTACGTAATGAATGAAATGCGTTAGCTCTGTAATTGGGTGATGCATTCGAAATTGCAATGAGTTTTGTTTGGTCATTCGTTGATCTAATTGACGAGAGGACAAATTACATACACATACATAGAATGTCTATTAACACCGAACCACAAGAACCGTGGGGCAGGAGCCCACCAGATACAACACCCGTCTGGTCGGAGGATCCTCCCTTTTCTATAGAGGATGAGGAACTTTGCACCCTGTTCCTCATACATCTACAACCATTATAAAGTTGAATGCCACATGCACGTCATAAAACGACAAGGTCTATTTCTGTGTGACAGTTATAATTTCAATCTTAGTGATACTGGGAATTGTTCTCAAAAAACATTATTTCATCGAGAATAACTAATCGGCGTAATGTTGCTTGCCTGTCGGTCTTCTACAGACTGTACTTCGGGAGCTCCACGACCTGATCCCTCCATCGCCCTTTTACTACCAGACGTACTGCAGCGTACCATGCACACTTGTGTGATATCCCGACCAGTCGTACCGCTTCTCCTCCACACATTTATTATGCGCACAGCCAAAGTGTAGAACTCTCTGCCCACGTCTGTGTTCCCTTCCACATTTAACCCGTCTGCCTTCAAAGCAAGAGTGAACAGGCATCTTCTGGGCACGCTCGTTCCATCATAGACCTCATCCATCGCTTTCCATCAGGCGTCTTCGAGGTCAAGAGCCGGCCCATTCAGCAAATGCAAAAAAAAAAATAACTTACTACTCGAAAGTTGGAAATATATAATCAGGTTTATTTCAGATCTCAATAATTTATCGATTACCCATTAGCGTTATAGTGAAGCGATGTAGCTTGAAAGAAGTTCAAGGACTTATTGCTATTTTTATGTAATTGATTCTATTGATTATAATTACTATATACCCCCAGCCAATAGTTGTTTATTAGTGGATTATTATACAAGGTGGTATGAAATCGACGCGCAAACCATGAATTTAGCACATGATTTTTTCCCCCTAGACTCAGAGCGTAGAAATTGTACGTGGGTTAGCTGCTTTATAGAAAAGTGAGTGAAGTGAGTGTGCGAGTGAAAATTTTAAGGGGGGTACTGAATCCACGGTAACACGTTACGTGACGATGTCCCTGCTACCACGTGTGATTAATGTGATGAAGGTTTAATTTGAACCAACTCATCGACTCATTCATTCTTAAAAAAATAAGAATAAGAGAGATTTGTGCGAACTACTGCGAAGTTATATCTTTCTTCTCTCTCATGTAACGAAATGGACCTAAACGTGACGCGTCCTTAAAATTTGTGTCAGTTCTCGTCCAATTATCGAATCGCCGCCTAAGAACGCTAAAGTACCTATTTGCACGAAGGCTGACGTTCATGTTCCGGGTCACTAGTATACATAGAAGTATGAGGTGTAAAGTTCACTCATACTCTATAGAAAAGGGAGGATTCATGTCGAATCCGTTGTATATATGCTAGTTGCGCGGTAAAATCTCGATGGGAGACGCAGGATTTTGTGTGACGTCAGTATGACGCGTAGTTCGCATGTGGCGTTTGTAGGGCTTGTAAATATTCGAAGTTTTTAGATTTTCGAATATTCGAAGTTTTTACAGGCAGTATTCGAATTATTCGAATATTTATTCGAATATTAGCTTTTTCCTTTGAAACCAAGTTGAAACCTTGAAGGGACAACTTGCTTATACAATTAATACACAAGTTTGAGTTGAGTATTTTTATTATATGAAATTGAATCACCTATAAGCAACATAGTTTGACATTATAATGAAAAAAAAAAACAAATCAAAAATATTAAGGGGGAAGCGCTAAGGTAGCCTGCGAAATTCAAATTTTCTTACGTTTTTTTGCAATATGCTGGCCAGTATTAAGTTGTACATTGATTAAAATATGATTTGCGGTCGTAACAAATATGTATTTACAGAATTACAATCAATTTGTTCGACGACACTACTTTTCACCTCGCTGCTTCCCTACGACTAGGCACTCCTTGCTGTTCTCCCCATCGCTGTCACTGTGGCGAAGATGTCAACAGCCTCGGACACCACCACGGCCTGTCTTGCAGCCGAAGTGCGGGTCGCTTAGCGCGGCACGCTTATCGCGAACATTAATGACATCATCCGAAGAGCTCTTGTCACCGTCGGCGTTCCAGCTGTATTAGAACCCAATGGCTTGGCACGCGACGATGGCAAGAGACCGGACGGTATGTCTTTATTTCCACGGAAGGTGGGTAGGTCTTTAGTGTGGGACGCTACGTGTGTTGATAATCTTGCGCCATTCCATCTTCCTGGCTCGGCATGCTCTGCTGCTGTGGCTGCGGAAAACCTCAAGCGGCGAAAATATAATAACCTCATCGGAAACTATATTTTCGAGCCGTTTGGGGTTGAAACTCTCGGGCCGTGGGGTCCGAGTGCTCATGGTCTTTTTAAAGAAATTTCGAAACGGCTGGTTGACAATTCCCGTTACCCAAGGGCTGGCTTTTATCTTGGCCAGAGGCTAAGCATCGCCATACAACGTGGTAATGCCGCCAGTCTCTTGGGTACATTACCAGTCGACAGCGATGCGGATGAATTTTTCGACGCTATTTTTTAGTTTCTGTATAGTTTTAGTTAAGTTAGGATTTAATTTTGTTATTTTTAGTTTGTATAGCCAAATAAATATTTTCAAAGAAAAAAAAATCAGTAATACAACTTGTTAAGTTAGTATAATCCCCAAATGTCAAGATTTCATGAAATAGTCATTCTTGGGGATTACATGGTCTTAGAGAGTTGTGTTGATGACTTTATTCATAATCATCATCTTCCTGCCCTTATCCCATGTTACTTGGGGTCGGCGCAACACGTTTTCTTCTTCCATTCTCCCCTGTCAACCGTCACGCTATCATTAACTCCCTTCTCTTTCATATCATTCCCCATAATTTATTCATAATAATTCTGTAAATACATATTTGTTACGGCTGCGAAACCTCGGAGTGGCGGCGCCGGCACTGTGTGTGTACGTGTAAAGCGCGGTCTGTAGGTAACAACTTGTAAGACAGACGTAGTTCGTATTTTCAAACTGAACTAAAAATTATTCGAATATTCGAATTTAACATCAGTCAATATTCGAATAGCAAAAATGATCGAATATTCGCATTATTCGAATATTCGAATTACAAGCCGGTAGGCGTTTGTAGATACCGCTACAAGTTTCAAAAACAAAAAGTAAAAATTGCCATATCATCATCACCTGTATTACTTGAGAAGTAGAGACTAACCCTTGGAATGTTGCGGCCTTTCCGCGCGATTACGCGCGTGTGTGGATGCCTGATCCTTTGGGGAATACAGTCGTGATGTCAAACTGTTTATCAAAAGAATTTCCCAAAGCACTGCAGTCAAAATTCTTTACACCGTAGCTATTACATTTCTCGGTCGTGACCCAGAACTGGCCTTATAAACTCCACCCCATAAACTTCCCGCCAGTTTGTCTGTGGGTAGGGTACACACCCTCCCATGCCTCAACCTAGCCACGTGAGCCAAACAACATATATTTATTATCATCAATCGTTACGTAGCTGCTGCCGATTGTGAAATTTGGCATCGGTTTTTGGCTTACACCCTTCTTACGGCGCCTGAGCAGTCACCGTCGCGCCATCATAGCGAAAGTCACACGAAATAACGGGTGATCAAACGTAAATAAATTTTTAAAATGCAATTTCCCGCCGGTATAACCTAAACGCCATTTTTCCCGCGCATTCCGCTGTCAAATCTGACAGCGACCAACTCCTCGCCGAGCAAAGACAATGAAGTGTTGATTGTTTTATATGACCTCTTTTAGGGCTTTGCCCTTTGAAAATTACGAAGTTATACGATGCGTGTTTAAAAGACTGTTTTTTACAGTGTGTGAGAACTCTTTGTAAGATCGAAGGCCGCCGTTTGAGATGTAAACTGTTTGTGCATAGACAATTATTGTGCCGTCCAAAGTTTGTGGTCAACAGATAAACTGAACTTTTTAAACAACAAACTCAGCAACTGGACTGTGTAACTCAATTTAATCTTAAAGTAATATAAACTGGACATTTTTATTTTTAGTTCTTAAACTTCAAGTGGTGTTTTAGCGAAGTTTCCATCTTTAAAATTTTTAGTATTGACAAGGACACCCCACTCTTGGATCCTTTGCATCTCTGCCTTTCATTTCCCAATATATCTTGATCTATTCTAAGGAATTCAAATTTGGAAACTGCTACCTCCTAACAACCACACTCCACGACATCTACATTCAAACTGCTAATTTACCCTACCTATACATATAAACCCTATTTAAAAAATAAAAAACTTGAAAAAAGAATTTAAATCCGACGAAGGAGTTTGTGATCTTCCCGTCAGTTACTCTATGCTAACGTACTACGAGGCCCTAGTGATACTAGCATGCTTGACAACAGGCCTGATCGCTCTAGGACATGAGGTAAGCCATAAATACTTTTTGGAAATTTGGACTTGATTCGTTGACACACGCTTAGATACGCAACGCTCGTGAGTTCCGTGTCCTCTGATTTGGTCGCGTAACATCTGATTTTCCGAGGTAAAAACAATATTGAGGTGACCGGTAGCTTGAGAAATCACTGAAGCGATAATAGCACATGTAGACATAGTCATAAGCGACAAATGTCTCTGGACATTCTTTAAGCACTATTGGCAAGAGGCCTTCCTAATATGGCGTTCCTTTCAGGTTTCTTTTTCTAAACATGACATTAACAATTCTGTTACTGTTAGCCTGCATCATCCCACTGCTGGGCAAAGGCCTCTCCTCATGTCTTCCAGCTGGTCGTTTGTGTTGTTCAGCGACGCGTTCTAGCTGTGTCAGGGTACCATTTATTTTGGCCCACAGCTCATTGGGCATACGGGAGACGTGGTCAGCCCAGTCCCACTTCAGCTTAGCGGCTTTTTGAGCAACGTCAGTAATCTGTGTTTTGGAGCGCAGTGTGGTGTTGCGAATATCATCATCATCTTCCTGCCCTTATCCCATGTTACTTGGGGTCGGCGCAACACGTTTTCTTCTTCCATTCTCCCCTGTCAACCGTCACGCTATCATTCACTCCCTTCTCTTTCATATCATTCTGTCTGTCTGTCAATTTTATTGACGCCTAGATTCCTTGAAAACTGCACTCTATTGCACTTTGGCAAATGAATGTTTGTGATTGATCATTGAATTCTAGCTGGCATAATCACCCCAATGCCATTTACATTTTCTCTGCAAAGTTTGCTGCAAATTGTTTGCGGAAAATTTAACATTCAATAAATGTTCCGGGATATTTTGCTCTACAGAGTCACATTGTCCAAATATTTGGACGTCAAGATATCCCTGGGCCCTAATTCACTTAACGATTCCTTACTCAAAACCACGTCAATTCCTTAACTAATTCCGCCAATCTCGCGTTCATTTCGCGACGTTTCGTTCATTGTACAGACGCCAGCACATCAAGCTACTACAACCTATCATAGATTTTCAACTTTATCGCTAAAGCACAAGGTTCAAAGTTGATTGGGAAAATTGATTTGCTGGCGTCGTCTGTACATTTTAGAGCACCATATCCCTGAACAATTTTTGTTTGTTCAAGAGTCCTACATGCATACATAAACTCACGCCTTCTCTTGTGGGTAGGCAGAAACTACAGAACGCCACCTGCTACGATCCTTATACTCCTTTTGCTTCGATTACGTTCAAGTGTCCTCTACCCATATAATCCAAAAGAACAATGCGTCGCCACTTAAAAAAATCCATGCGGCCCACGATCTATAATAATCCATAATCAGGCTATAATATTCTCACTGCTGGGACAGCGGCCTCTGTGTGAGGGAGTGTGCCGTGATCCACCACGCCCGCCGGCGCAGTGCGGGTTAATAGACGTCACATTTCTTCGAATTTTGGGTTCTAGGATGTGAAGTAAAGAGCCTTTCAGGATCGAACCACAACTCGTAAGTCGCAGCCGGTTCCACTGCGTCACCACTGCTCTCGGCCCACGATAAAACTGGCTTATATGGGTACAGGGCTTCGTTAATATAAACTTGCCTCAAGCGATACCGAGCCAGTATATTCCACCAAACCCGAGCGTTCCGTATCTGTCGTTGCGTCAAAGACAGCTATCACCCAAGTACCTCAACTCCTCCTGCCACCCAAGGTGTGGATGTCGACGGTGCTTCGAGCCGCGGCCACGCAGCGTCGCGCCGCAGCCAAGCCGCCCGCACCCGCGCCCCTCGCAGCCTCGCCTGCCCCTCGTCGGGGGGCGGACCTATGGGGTCAATACATACCAGGTGGCTACTTATGCATATAGTCCAAATAGAGTAGATTTGAAGAAAGTTCTCTACGCATTGTCCCTTTAAACTGTACGCCCATGCAACACGAAAGACTTGTAACTATTTTATTCTTCGAAATACCACTCCAGATATTGCCTTACATACACACAACATTGTACTACAACATGTGGACTTTAAAAGAGATCTTCAACTCTGAATTGATTTCGGCTACAGAGCACGGTGGCTACAAAATCATTGTCATGTAAAAGAGTATTAAAGACCTACTTACATAAATATCATTACATTTCATCTTATTCTCTTGCTGAACAGCAAAAGGTGAATTTCAAATAGATATACTCGTAACGTAACTTCAACATCTCTATCTCCGATGACTTTGTTCCTAAGAGCGGCCTCAGACGCGTCCCCTCGGTAACGGTCGCATGTCGCGGCGGGTGGTGTTCAGCGGTCGCGAGCACAGCCGCTACGCGGTGCAGCTCGCGGCGGTGACCTTCGCGCGGATGGTACGCTCCTGCGACGGTAAACGAGGGTCAACGCAGCGTAATTTGCGTTGATCATCATCAACAGCCTTACAACCTGCGAAGATCGCGTAATTTGCGTTACTCAAAAATTTATTTAACGTATTCCTGGTTTCCCAAAAGACTGGTCAGATTTTGTTGACTTTATGCTTAAAGGTAAGCCCTCGTGTCTCGTATCTACGGGAGATTTTTTTTCAACCCTCTTCTTAGCGCCAAGAGTTTAAAATCCAGCTATGTATTTTTTGACACGCTGGGATGAACTCTATTGGATTCTCAACGCTCGGTTCAAGTTCAATACTGAGAGTTGAAAATCCAGTGCGCCATAAAAAATGGCCCGTGCGACCTGGGCTAATCATTTGGAAATCGTCTAAAACTAAAATTGCCCCGATGGCAACCCATTTGTCGGTATGCATAGGGTGGCAGGGTGCATAGTCGTGCAAACTGTAACACCCCCTGCGTTACAGTTTAACATATTGTGTCCACACGCAACGGACAGGAGCAGTTTTTTTTTTCAAACGAACTCATTTCGCATTGATCATGGCGGTACGAAACCAAATGCAACTTACTTTCGTTAATACACATTGTAAAACGCAGATTACGCTACGTTTCACCCTCGTCGCGGACCTTACCTTGTCGCAGCGATTTTCAGTCCTGTTTGTGGAAGGAATTTACATAGATTTTGGTGAATGAATAAAATTTTGATGTTTTAGGTGCATTTTACTAACATTATAGTGTTTGGATTTAGACATAATACATCTAAATATAAATCCCCTTACTAATAAGCGTTGTATAGCATCTGTATAGTTACACAACTCTTTGTTTTCTTCTTTCGAAAGTCAAATTACTGACGACTGAAAGAGAGAAATCGGTGTGTAACTATTCATCTGATATAATGGATTAATATGTTTATTAGTAAGGGGGATATTAGTATAAACTGCAACCCTGTGAGTGTGCACCCTGTATTAAGTGTCCGTTTTCCGAGTACTTTTACATACACACAAAAATCCAGTTCATCAATATTTCTACCGTTATTGTATTTTCATCTCTGTGGATTTAAGTACAATTTTTTTTTCGGCGTTTACTGACTTCGATGTTGTTTCATTGCTCTTTTCTGCATCAGTAGGAAGATTGTCTACTCTTTCTCCTAGGAAACAGGCGTTTTAAAGAATCGTGTCTGAAGAAAAATAAGTTTTCGACTTTCATAGTCATTTTGGTCTAAAATTTTGTGTCGTTTCATCTTTTTTGTGGACACAACAGCTGATAACATCATTTGGTAAGTACTCCAAGAATGTTGGGTGAGATACCTACTTTGCAATCAAAATAAGAATAGAACAACCTTGACTCGTACTAACTTCACATTGATCTCAGCGCATATACAACTGACGTAACTTTGACAGTTTAAACGTCACAAGCACAACTATCAAAAAGAAAGGTCTGATTTTATTCTTATTTCGAATGCTTAGACCTAGATTATATAGTTTGCACTGTTTTTGTGTTTTTCCTTTTTAGTTTTTGTTCAGCATGAAGTTTAATCACTGACCCCTTTGTGCTTTTCAATGCCCTTCGTTCCACTCCCCGATTTTTTTTTTAATTTTCCGTTGCGTTCAATTGTTAACTTGCGTTTGTTTTTCGTGTAAGTATTTAGTGGAACGCATGCGCATAGTGTGTGAAAGTCGTGCGATTTTTTGTCGTTACTTTTTTTTGCTACAATTTTTGAACTGCTTTATAAGGGTCAGCTCAGACAGAGCAGCAGAATGGTCAATGAGTTTTTTATTGATAAATTGGTCGAACTTTTTTGCTTCTCATTCTGCGATGAACCTTAAGTATGTTACTGATGTAATGTCTATATTACTAAATAGTTAGACGATGCGACAAAAAATCTTAGCGACTGGAAGAGTTTGACAAAAAATATTGTCTAACATTTATCTGATTGGCAGGAGTTGGCCGGTGGAAAGAGTGGGCCTAGCGGGCTTCGGCGGAGCAGCGAGCGATCCGAGTCGGTCTCTGACGGCCGGACTGAGAAGCAATCAAGTCATACAAGTGGTGAGAAGTAGTTTTTTTTTATTTTGAGAGCGGCGTCAACCTAGGAGGATGTCGGCTGCTCTAAGGTCATAGCACACGTATCAAACCGGAAAGGGATCGGCACCGTATCAACTCGAGCCGTTCAGTATTCTTTGTACGAAACTCCCTACTGCAACGCACACTAATCGGAATCGTAACGTAATCGCCTCGCCTCAAGACAAGCTCACGAACCGCGGTGCGGTGCGTTACGGCTCGTCGTCCCCGAGCTTACGTCTCTCCATACCCGAGCTTACGGCTCTTCGTCCCCCCTTGCCCCTCTCCCCCCCCGGCCTGCCTGCTGCACCATCAACCAGCGGTCGGCGAGCCGTAAGCGCGGCGTCGCCTAGCCGTAGCCAAGTCCACGTATAGGAGCTTCTGATCCGCTTTGGTTACGTGCTTACGTTAGGTTGACGCCTGTTTGACGGCGAGGCGAAAGGCGATACGGTGCCGATCCCTTTCAGATTTGACACGTGTGTTATGACCTTAATCGAGCTATCCTGTGGTGGATGCCTTATTAAATAGTCTCCAGGCAGGGCATCAAAACTTATAAACTAAGCGACTACAAGCTAAGGGCACCCCCTGTGGGGTACGGATTTGGGCGTCCCTGAAGAAGGACAGACAGGGACAGGCTGAACTAATCAATTCATCATCACCTGCCTGCCTTTTCCCAACTATGTTGGGGTTGGCTTCCAGTCTAACGGGATGCAGCAACACCAGTATTTTAATGTGGAACGACCTCTAAAATGTAGTTACTAAGAATACCCCTTGGTAAGACTGGTTGTCAGCCTCTCGGGCTTCTGACTAGTGTAACGGTTTACAGATCTACAAATGACAGCCGAGATCAACGGCCTTATTAGTGAAATAAAATTGGCGTCGTGGCAGGTTTTATACGAAAAGCTGACAAAAATTTAAAATTATTTTCTGATGTTGGTAAAATCACCCATAAGAATATTATACTCTTGGAGTATCTCAATAACTCTCTCTGAAAGTATTACTCTACTTGTCTACACTATGATTAACGTCCACCCATCATTTTCCAGGCCTCAACGGTCTCCGCAACATCGGCAACACGTGCTTCATGAACAGCGTCCTACAATGTTTGTCGAACACGAAGCCGCTGCTCGAGTACTTGACTGACGACAAATATACCGACGATTTAAATACCACGCTGTCTTGTATGAAGGGCGCGCTTATGAAAGGTAACACCTTTTTTTTTTTGTTAAAATAAGTTTGGTAATTTGGGGTACAATAGGGTTGACAATTTGGGAAAAATAGGGTTGACAATTAGGGAAAAATAGGGTTCGTCATTTGAGGTGAAATGTGGTTGGCATTTGAGGTAAAAATAGGGGTAGAATTTAAGATCTAAAATGGGACTGCTAATTTAGGGTAAAATGGGTTAGTGATAAGGCGAAAATTTGAGGATATTTGAGATTTAATGGGATGCTGTTTAAGGTCTATTGGGGTGCTACAGTATCGTTATCAATCCCATTTTCGTCAAATCATTTATTTATTAAACAATTAAATAAAACCTTGACCACACCAATCACTGTACAATGTGGCGATTAGATTTTCAGATTAGATTAGATTAGAACTTGATGATTTGGGGCAAAATGCACTTGGAATTCGAGTACAAACATAGGGTTGGAATTAGGGAGTGAATCGATAAAGGTGACGTGAAATTCGACATCAATCCGTTACTTTCAACAAAAATATCATAGATTTTAACAAAACCTACTTGTTGTTCCAGCCTTCGGAATAGTAATAAAAGAGCTGTGGCTGCGCGGCGAGAAGGACGCGGTAGTCAACACGACGGCTCTCAAGTCGCAGGTGCAGAGGTTCGCGCCCCGGTTCATGGGCTACAGCCAGCAGGACGCGCAGGTAATTTACCCTAAGGTGATAGGGTAATAATCACCCTGTCAAGACAGCATAATTTGCCCTAAGCAGGGGTAATTAACCAAATACTTTTGGGTAATTAGGTACCTAAGTGGTCATCATCACCAAAGTACGTGGAGGGTTATAATTACCCGAAGAAATAGCTTATGTTTATTTATTCAAGAATTGGACTATCAAATGCAGCATTTTTCATATCTGACTGGTAGTGTCAGAGATTAGCGCGTACAAACAAACTAACTCGTCAGCTTTATCTAAATATATAAAATCAAAGTCCTGACTGACTGATATAATAATAATAATAACTTTATTGAAACTAAATACCTTCGTTACAATAAGTAGTACATATAGTTAACAAGAACAATTGGTTGTAAAAAGGTGTCTGGAATGGTGGAAACCCTGCCTCCTAAACTAGGGGAAACCTGTGCCTTAGGAGACAGTGTTCTACTGTTACTTCGTGCTCAAATAGTCCTTTTCATCGCACCTTGATTGAAGTGAACCTTATTAAATACATGAACGGTTTAATAAGAGAAAAGAGAAAATATATCAACGCACAGACTAAACCACTGGTCCTAGAGACATGAAATTTGGAGGGTGTGTTCTTTGTGAAGAGTAGGTATCCACTAAGAAAGGGTTTTTGAAATTCCACCCCTAAGAGGGTGAAATTCACGCGGACGAAGTCGCGAGCATAAGCTAGGTATTAATATAGATGGTTCTGCTCTTCGGCCAAGGAAAGAATTCCCATTTTTCTAATGTATTGGTCACATGATATGTTTGTTGTTTCAGGAGTTCCTCCGCTACCTGTTGGAAGGTCTGCACGAGGACGTGAACCGCGTCACCACCAAACCCAAGCCCATACTCACTGAGATCGACGACAATCTAAGGTAACTATAAGTTTATGGAAAAAAAACTTTAATTCCTACACAATAAAGTTCAGTTTACGCTACAACTTAAACATTTTTATAACTTTTTCAATAGTGCTAGTCACTCTGAAATCAACTTAAAATGACCATTAAAATAAAGTTGATATTTGTTTGAAATAATATTAATTTGAAACATAAGTTTGAATAGACTTCAAATTCCCTAGTGTAGAAAGTAGTCAAAATGTACTGAACAACATTTTTTTTTTTTTATAACCGATGAGGCAATCAGAAAATAATTATCCCACCAAAAACATTCTGTAAAAAACTAGCCAAGTCTCAATGGAGCTGCTTGTTTATCTCTAAAAAGTAATGAAATCTAGACAAAGTCGTACCAAGTCTAAGGTTCCTTACTGCGATTTCTTTATTATTATAGTTAATGTTGTGTGACTTGGCCGTTGAACATTCTTTATACGTTAGTGGGTACAAGTCAATTTTGTTTACACGCGTAATGTTATATCTGTTGTAACTACCTATGTTTGTTAAGCGAGATAACAGCCCATACTGGTATTGGTAATTGGACGCTAGTGTCTCATTTTAGGCTGTTGTTGATTGTGCAACACATGCATTCAGCATTGACAATGCTGACTTCTGCTCTCTTCTTTTTGGAGCGTCAAATCGACCACCGATCTAACATAAAATAGACGTACAGACGGACTTCTATCAATGATTATAAGTCCGTCTGTACTGGAAATAATTTTTAATACTGTTTGTTTCAGGCTCGCCTATACATAAGTATTATTGAAATACGCAGCTTTATCAAGCCTACAATTGACTAGTTATTGAATCAACGTTTTCGAAGTGGAAATTTAGGGTTTATTTTACGTACTGTTCGTGGTTTCACAAATGTTACGGCGATTATCGCTTTATACAACACTTTGGTGAGAAGCCAATTAGAATGCAACGCAGTCATCTGGGCCCCACATGAGACTAAATATGGTCTCATGTTGGAGCGAATACAAAATAAATTTGTTAGATTTTTATATTTGAGGCTCTATGGAGTATATCCTTTTTACCCGCTTATGTATCCAACCTTGTTTATATTAGGCATGGTTGGATACAACGAGCTGAGAGTCAGGCGTGAGTTCGGGCTTGTCTCATATTTATTTAAATTAATTAGAGGCAAGATACATAACGCCAACATATTAGAGTTAGTGTGAATATGTGTGGCGGCGACGGCGGCCTCAGTTGCTGGCTGTACCTCGTGGCCGCACGAATCTGTTAAATGAGGCGCCCCTGACGCGGGCGCTTCGCACTCTTAACCTTGTAGCAGAGGAGATAGACATTTTTGCTTGTACACGGAGTGAATTCACAAGGATAACATTATATGTAATAAGTTTTAGAAAATAAGTTGTTATTATTATTTGCTTCACTATTGCATTGGGTTGTACCTGTAATAATAGTTGTAAGTGATTATTTTATAAATAAATAAATAAATAAATAAATTTTCCATCGTCAATGGGTAGCGGTTCTGGCGACAGATTGGTGCAATGGTGTCATGGAGCACCTGGTTTTGTACCCTTGTGCACCCTTCAACGGCCAAGTCACACAACATTAACTATAATAATAAAGAAATCGCAGTAAGGAACCTTAGACTTGGTACGACTTTGTCTAGATTTCATTACTTTTTAGAGATAAACAAGCAGCTCCATTGAGACTTGGCTAGTTTTTTACAGAATGTTTTTGGTGGGATTTCACTTCTTTTTGTAGAAACGTATACGTACGTACGTACCTTTTTTTTGTACGTATATTGATTTATTTTATTAGATTTTCTTATTAGACACAGTTTTTTTCTTTTTAGGAGTAGTTTTTTTATTATTACAAATCTTTATTTTCTTTTTTTCCGGTTCTGATTCTTGTACAGTAGCAACAGTTTTTCGTATTGCCCATTCGCGTTCATTATTTATTCTTTTAGACGGTTTAATTTCTGAAAGATCGGCGCGGTATTTACGCCTAAGCCGGTTGTATTCGGTGATCGCTGTAGCTTGAGCTTTTATACTCTTGAAGTCAACATTTATGATGTGCACCCCATGAATATTGGTTACTCGTGAAAGCGCCACGTAGTCTTGGCCACAAGAGAATAGGAGGTGCCAATGTCCATGAGGGTATTTTTTAGACTTAGACCTTGGCTCTTGTGAATTGTTAGGGCATACGCCACACAGATTGGGAATTGTTCTCTGTACACGTATGCCCGGGGTATGATCTCAAATTTTTACTTAAAAGGCAATAATTCGTGAATCAAATTATTATTAAAAGGTTATCGGAAAAACAAACGTAAGCGCGTTTTAAAATACAGTCAGCGTCATCTAGCGACGTGTGCGGGTATCACCGCCACTCTTAGTCCAATGCATTATGTTTTGACCAAATTTTGAGCGAAATTAATATTTTAGTGTAAGGAGGATGGGCGTTTTGGTACCCGAAAACTAATTACATCCAAACAAAATAATTTATATACAGATTGAAAGGTCTAATTATGTAGAACAATAGTTGTTATGGGGGATAGTCCCAGTTCGCTGTCCGTTCAGAGATATACAACCTTTAACACTATACATTTGTTAGGTTAGGTTAGGGCGTTGAAAACTAATTACATCCAATGAAAATAATTTATATACAGATTGAAAGGTCTAATTATGTAGAACAATAGTTGTTAAGGAGGATAGTCGCAGTTCGCTGTCCGTTCAGAGATATACAACCTTTAACATTATGTAGGTTAGGTTAGGGCGTTGCGGAAGGATTGTACATTCCCGCGACCCCCAGCGTAGTGTAAATGGAAAAACGGGGTAAAAAAAAAGGTAGATAAAATTCAGTCACGTCACGTTAAAGCAAGAGTCTATTATTGTTACTTATGACCTAACCTAACCTTTGAAGGTTGTATATCTCTGAACGGACAGCGAACTGACACTATTCCCCCTAACGATTATTGCTCTATCTAATTAGATCTTTAAAACTGTATATAAATTATTTTGTTTGTTTGCCATATTTTTCGGGTAGCAGCTTCCATACATTTATGTCCATCCTCCTTTGTTTATTTAATTTGTGTTATGTTCGAGGAGAATAAAGTTAATCGTTCGACTATTTCTTCTTGTAAACTTGTAAGTATAAGTATAAAATCCGGTCTAGTCTTATTAAGAGTTTTCCTTTAATTTTATTTATATGCGTATTAAAAGCAGAAGGGGAGGCATTCGCCCAGCAGTGGGACGCTATAGGCTAGATTAAATTAGAAGATGTGTGCCACTACGCTGGATTTTTGCAATGACAGTCGATTTTTATTTATTCGTCGTAGTAATACCAATAGTAGAAGGGGGAATTACAATATCTCTAATACAGCTGAGACCAGCTGAGGGTTCTTCATCAGATACCAGACCTTCGATTTTTAGGGTTCCGTACTCAAAGGGTAAAAACGGAACCCTATTACTAAGACTTCGCTGTCCGTCCGTCCGTCTGTCTGTCACCAGGCTGTATCTCAAGAACCGCGATAGCTAGACAGTTGAAATTTTCACAAATTATGTATTTCTGTTGCCGCTATAACAACAAATACTAAAAACAAAATAAAATAAATATTTAAGGGGGGCTCTCATACAACAAACGTGTTCTTTTCTGCGTTTTTGCCTTGTGGTACGGAACCCTTTGTGTGCGAGTCCGACTCGCACTTGGCCAGTTTTTTCACATCAAATGAAGCGGCCCACCAAGTTGAATATTTTTTGTAAAGGCGGTATGTCGATCTCTAATAGTTTGGTTGGGCTCTTGTGTTTTCTAATCAGGGTCACCAGGTACTCCAGATCTTCGATTATCCTAATTTTTATAGTTTTCCCTTTATGTGGCCATTAAACCCTAACTCTGTACCAAATTTCAGCACTCTGAGTTTATGGGAAGTACTAGTTCTATTTTGATGATTAGTGAGTGAGTGAGTGTCGTAAATGCGAAACTTTGCTTTCGCTTAACTTCGGAACTAAATAACCTACAGACTTGAAATTTTGGATTATAAGTATGTGATTATAGCTTACTGGATGACGAAAATTTCTGCGTTCTGGTCTTATCCAGAGGTTCTCAAATAGGGGCCTGAAAATGCGGCGAAATGGTTCCTGTAAAGGATGGTACGGCAGTGTTTGCTTCGCGCTCGACTTGGCGGGGGCACTGCCGTGCCCCCCGATTTTACAGACATTTTAAAAAATTGTTTATCTTTAGTGTTTAAAGAAATGTTTGTTTTAAATGGAAGGACGGAAGGGGGGAGGCATTTGCCCTGCAGTGGGACAGAAATGGCTGATAATAATAATAAAAAAATGGTTTTAAATAAAATGAAATTAATTTCGAAGATATAATTTTCTGGTTTACCTTTGATTAATTCCAGCGATTCAGCAAAAGCGTCTGAAGCGTGGAACCGCTACCTGCGCATGGAGGACAGTCGCGTCGGCGACATCTTCGTTGGGCAGCTCAAGTCCACGCTGCGCTGCACGCACTGCAACCATGACAGCGTCACCTTCGACCCCTTCTGGGACCTCAGGTAACACGACCGACACCATTTTTATAGGAAAAAACTAACCATTACAAAACTACATTATATTGGGACTTAAAATTTCTAAAATGTGGCATGACTCGTCTCGAATAAGGGTAATCGCAGTCGGAGCAGCTAAATTGTGAAGGAGTATTTCATTTAATAAAGTGATAAAATTGAAAAAATATTTATAGTGTAAACAATTGTTGGTTGGCCAATAAGTAAAGGAAAAAAAGGGGAAAAAAAAAACGAATTCAATCACAACTAAAATGAAAATGGCGTGCAAGAAAATTATTTATTCTCGTGTTAAAGAAAGAAAATACGTTTATTTGCGGCAAAAATAACGCATAAAAAAAAGACAATAACAATTAGGGAGAAAGTATGCGTGTAGCATATTTTCAAAAATTGACAGCTAAGAATTTGCTCGAGCATTTTGCTGCTGTCTGTGCTGACTCCGAACTTATGTCTAGGTATGAACATTCTAATGGACAGACAGACAGCCGTTGCATCCTCCTACTAATATTATAAACGCGAAAGTTTATGAGGATGTTATTCTTTCACGCAAAAACTACTAAACGGATTTTGATGAAACTTTACAGTAATATAACACATTATTCAAAACGTACAGCAATTTTTTTGAAGTGACAACTTCTTTAGTCACGTTGGGCATTTTTTGAGATGGAAAAAAAAACCACTGAACTCTCGACACTGTTACCGTAACCGACACCGCGCGTGTTTTGTTTTTTAGACGATTAAAATAATACACGTAATTGTTGGAAGTTTTCACTTCTGTCGGCACTCCCGGAGTGCCACTGTTTTTTTTTCTATCTATTCTTTAAACCTGAATAGAAATACTGTCGATGTTGCCAGCTTCCAAATTCTCTTTATTTATACAAAGTAGTAATATTAATATGTATCTTTTTGTCCAACAGTTTGTCGATCCCGTCGCGCACGGGTAACATGAAGCTACAACAGTGCCTGTCGCACTTCACGCGCGAGGAGGAGATGGATGGCGACGAGAAACCGGTCAGTTGTACAGTTGTACAGGACAGTACAGTGTACAGCACAGCATCCCTCGCGCCTGCGCCTTGCTAGCTCGGCGGGCTGCAAACCTCAAATGGCGAAAATATTCCAATCTTATTGGGAGTTATATGTTTGAGCCGTTTGGCGTTGACACTCCAGGCTCTGAGTGCCCACTTGGTTTTTCAAGACATGCCAAGCGGTTGGTCAACTCTTCACGTGACCAGTGGGCTAGCCTATTTTTGGCCAAAGAATCAAAGAAGAATTGAGTTTGAGTTTGAGTTTCTCAAATGGTACAGACGCGACGCCAGCACATCAAGCTACTACAAACTGTCAAATTTCTTTAATAGATTTTCAACTTTATCGCTAAAGCATAAGGTTCAAATTTGAAGGCATTGTAATTAATTTTTACCCAACTATGGCAGAGAGCAAGGGGTTGGAGTCATAAAATCAAAATATTTTATTTCACATATACCTACATGGGCACTTATGACATGTCAGAAGCTAGGTGCACGGTTCCGATTGGTCGTTTGCTATGGAGAAGAGCCGGCAACAACCTTACCATAGATTCAATACATGATTCTGCAGCCCCCTGCATTTAAATTTTTCGTCGGTTATTAAAACCAAAAGTCTAGAATCATGTGCAGAATTTATTTTTATAGTTTGATTGTCGTTTTTTTTTTTTGTTTGTTTTTCTTGTTTATTATTTCAATAACTCTACAATAATAATGATTGTGTGTTCCAGACATGTTCGAAGTGCGGCGTCCGCAGAAAGTGCCTCAAATGGCTCACCGTCCAGAAGTTCCCGCAAGTGCTCGTCATACATCTCAAGAGGTAACACAACACATACATCAAAAAACAAAGAAATTTCTGTTTTGTCAAGTCGTAAAAACTGTGCGAAGCAGGGAGGGGTCGATAGTCTATAATAAACGGTACCTTTTCCCTTCCAGGTTCTCCCCGACGGAGCGCTTCCGTGGCAAGTTGAACGTGTTGGTCGAGTTCCCTCTGAACAACCTGGACATGTCGCCCTTCGCGGCAACCAGGGGCAACCCGGCCGTCTACAACCTGTACGCCGTCAGCAACCACTCAGGTACAGTCACATGGACATTACAGCTGCGGCTCTGGGATGCAATGCACCTGCGATGCCTCTGGCATTGCTGATGTCCTTAGGAAGTGGTGACGGCTTACCATCAGGTGGACCATTCGCCATCGGCTTGTATGCCATCCGTATTGAACTTACATAGAAATAACGGACGGTTAATAAATAGTGTCTGGATTTGTACCTGATAAGAAAACACCTCTCGGTTTTTTAGATTTTTTAAATTTTGTGTGCATTATTTAGTTTTTAGACCTATTTGCTTGTAGATAATTTTGCTAATGGCTCGTTTTGAATATTTTATTTGCTTTTACAACCTTATGAAGTACTGAAGATTACCCAATCCAGATTAGGTAATCGATCTATCAAACTCGGAACTTCATGCTTGCCACCATTAGGATCTACATATTTACAATACATTTACATCTCATTTTATATAGGATCTTCAATCTGTGTAAATATTTAAATAGGAAAAATATATTAGATTAGGAAACATGGATTACTTAGTTAACATTTGAATTTAAAATTAATTAATAATTTTATATAAGAAGGATAATATTAATAGCAATGTGTGCGTTCTGCAGGGACGACGTACTCGGGCCACTACACGGCCTACTGCAAGCACCCCTACACGGGAGACTGGCACGAGTACAACGACTCCAGGTAACATATCTAAAGATAACTTGAAATAGGGTAGTTGCGCACTTTTGTGCGCAATGCTACCCTATTTCAAGTTAAACAAATATCAACTTTATTGCAATGAGAATTAAGTTGATATCAGAGGAAACGGTATTTTTTTTAATTTTTCATCAAAAGTCGAAAACTATGCGGCCTAAAAAAAAGAAAATATGCTTGAGAATGTGCAAATTGCGCTCTTTCATATGATACCCCACATGCCCAAATAGATTCGAAATTTTCAGACCGCTTTCCCTGTTGCAAAAAATATACATATACTTTTATTTCTTTCTTATTTGCAAAATAGTTGGGCAAACGTCATCTAAAACTATTCCAAATTTCTTGACAGCATTAGTAGTAGTTCTTGAGATATCCAGCTGTGACCGACAGACAGAGTCTCACCATAAGGGTTTTACCAATTTCGTACGGAACCCTAAAAAGGACAATCGGTTTTTTTACGGAATTGAAAAATGTCCACGACACTTCCAAGTTTTCTGTCTGTAAAAACTTAATTCGGGCTATTACGAACATTTTCATTGATTACAGTTTCCGCGTCGATGTTCCTGCCACCCTGTATAGTCTTTTTTTTAATTTATTTTTCAGTTTAAGTATGACAAGAAAATAGGAACAGAAAAATACGTACAAATGCGATGCTTATTCCTGCAGAAATCTGTTCCAACGTCACTAGATAAAAAAAGAGATATTTATAATAGACTGTTTAAGTATGTAATATCTAAAATTCTGAATCCCTCTCCTTCCAGAGTAACCCCAATCAACAGTCGTAACGTGGTCTCGTCGGAAGCCTACGTGTTGTTCTACGAGCTGCAGCGACATACGTAGCACCTCCCACGGCCGCGCTCGCTGTGACGTCACTCCGTGCGGGTATTTGTATAGAGACGTGACTCGTGACGTCGGCAGGCCGGTATGGCCGGCTTGAAGGTGATCTAAATCAACAGCCGTTCATTCAAACTAGGCTGAGAAACAGCTCTTTTTGAACGTCAAAATTACATATGACAGTCCCCCAAAATTTTTTTTCTCGCAAAATAAATCTGACTTAATTCTCAAATGTTTGAAGTGTAAACTTATTTGAGCGCACTTATGAAAGTGAACGAAATTGAACCTGTCACTTGGTCGGTGACGCTGAATTGGGTATACAGGGCTCCCCTCGGTTGGTGACGCTGAATCGCGTATACTCTGCTCCAGCCATACCTTGTGCGTTTTGTTTGAGCAGAATAAACAATTTTTTTTTTTTTTTTTCTTATCACTTAGGAGTGATCATAATGCATACATCCTTTTTTTATTAAACACAGGTGTGCACTAACAACAGAATTTTAAGAACATATTACAAAGTTAACCGGTTTAATGCCGTAATTACAGAAACAATTAAAACAGTCATTGTGCCTTGCGTGGATCCACGTTCGAAGGGTTGAAGAGTTATTTTGAAGTATTAATTTTTTTTCTAAGTACTTGTTCTACCATACCGGCCATGTCTTATGACGTCACAAGCCACGATACGACTGCAAATACTAAAATTGTACAAGTAAATGAGAAGTAAGAAGATTAAGAAAACTTTGTACAAGTTAGCAATATTAAAATATTATATAGAAATTATTACAAGAGTAAGTCGGTTTTTTGTTTGTAGTGATACAAATTTTTGATGTGGCAATACAGCATAGAGGTTAATTGTAGCTGGCAATAGTGGTCATTGACCCATCTAAATTTAATTACAAACTAGCCACCCGTCCCCGCTTCGCATGGGTACGATCTACTGGTGTGGCGAAATTATTTATTTATTTAATTTAATTAAAACTACAAAACCAATTACAAAAATTAAAGACAGTCTGTACTGTGTGTCATTCACATAAAATAGAAAATATAAAAATATCGAGTTCAGGTAAAAAGTTAACAACACTTTCATAAATCCCTCTCACAGTACTTCTGACATGCCGACAAAATCTTCGTCCATTCATCCGCAAACAGAGTACTGGGGACTTAGACCGAGCAAAAAATCAAAACATCGAAATTTCTGTCTAATATCTAAGTTAAATACTATCGTATTATACACATAAACCTTCCAGAATAAATTCTCTAAATGATGTTGAAAACCGCTTAAAAATCCATTGTGCAGTTTAGAAGATCTAAGCGGACACACAGACAGACACAAGGTGACTTTGTTTTATACTATAGTATTGATCGATCACAAATAAAACTTATAACTCAAAGCATTTACTTCAATTAAACCATTTACAGACACTTTTGAAATGTCAAAGAGCCGGTCAGTTAGTCAGAAAGTTGAAGCTGCCCATTCCAAAACATAGATCTCTAAGCAGAAGAATGGGAAAGAAACTCCAAAGATTATCCTTTTTCCTTCAAAAAACCTATTGTTATTATCAATATTCAACAACAAATAAAAAGCGAAATATATCATAGATTATAGTTTATTTTTCCTTCAAAGTAAGGGTCAAAGATTGCTAGTGCCACCTTTTTGGCATCAATTATTGAGGTTTAAAATGTTTTTTAAAGAAAAATTTGGCTCTCGTCAATAAATCATCTTTCGACGACATTTTTATATTTGTATCACTACAAGTTCTAAGCCCGTAGCAACAGTACATAAAAAGTATTTATTTTTACACAAAACAAATTGCCGTAAATAACAAAATTGTAGCCACATGTTAAAAACTGTCTTCTTACTTCCGTTAGTATTGTGGCGCCATCTAGTGGACAGAAGATAATAGTAACCAATCTTTTTTATATCGAAAACTTTCAACCAATTCAATTTTCGGGAGGGTCCGATTGATTTCGGGCACAACCGGAATCCAATACATAATCACTGGGCTAAATTGATAGTTTATTGAACTCCAACGATTTCTATAATTCGAATTTTCCAGATTAATTTCGGACTCAACCAGAAACCAAATTAACAAGACGATTGCAAAAAATGTAAGTTGAATTTAATATTCCACTACAATGAAGGGTTTTATTTTTTTGTACCACACGCAGTATTCTTTTGGCTACTAGATGGCGCTATAATAAATTGTAATGATGAATCTGGTCGCTAAGATGGCGTTGTTATAAAAATCTGTTGTTTTATAAACTTGGTCAATGCAATAAAATTGGTCGTTAGTATATCTTGACAATAGTATATGTTACGTAGAGATACATAGATACTACGAGGACAGTTTGAGAGAGAAAAGGACATACTTAGATATTTTTTGTCCTTAATCTTTGTCAAAAAACTATCTTTTGCAGACATTTTTAGGTTAAAATTTCAAGGAATATCTCTGTCCTAGGGAAGAAGTTTCTTGTCATACAGAGAAGGAACGAGCATTGATCACCACGCTTGCTCACTGCGTGTTGACGATTTCAAACATATTTTTCTCATGATTCTGCTAAGGATTATTCTGAAATTGTTTGGTAAAGTCGCTCTGTGACGTGGGACTTAAACATAACGGGCAAAATGTGGTTAGACTGAGGTGTGTAGCTTTCAGGGAATACAGTTATCTTTGTCAAGATATACTAAGCAATCAAAATAAGTTATGGAGCAGATTTGATTAGATAGCTAAAGATATGTTTAATTAATTATTTAAATAATAATAATTGTATTAATTTATTATGTTATACAGTGATGTGTCGTGGTTTTGTCTGAAAACTCCCTTTTCTTGGTAATGTGCAGTCAACCGTACACGAGTGGTGACAATTTGACACTGACCAGTAAGGGCGATTTTGTTAGTGCAAGTGATACTACAGAGAGCGATCGACTGTACTAAGATTTTTTTTAATCATAATTATATGGAACAATATAGATTGTTTTTGAAACAGGACACTTATATTTAGATAAATCGATGCCTCCCACGCATGAGTCGTAAGGCTAAAAAAACATTAATATCAGGAGAGCTTTTTTTTACGTTAACTTATAAAAAAATGCTCTCCTGATATTAATGTTTTTTAGCCTTACGAACTTAAAAACACGAAAAACTACGAAAAAACATTAATGTCAGGAGACCCTTTTTTTTACGTTAACTTATAAAAAAAATGCTCTCCTGATATTAATGTTTTTTTAGCCTTACGACCTTATGCGTTCGAGGCATCGAAATATTTTAGTAGCAACACCGACATTTTTAGTTTTTAATTATCAGCACTGGCAACTGGTATGTTTCGTAGTTATTTTGAATAAAGGGTGAATTAGGCAAAAACACGACACAGGACTTACATCGTTGCCATTTTTCACAGCCCTCCCCTCATAATTTATTTACTAAAAAAATACTTATAATTATTGTTACTATAGTTGTTTTTTTTTTTCTAATTTTTATAGATAGCGCTTTTTCGAAAGTAATTGTGTGGTTGTAAGATAGATATTATTATGCATTTTTATTATTGAGTTATTTTACGGTTACTGCTTGGTTGCCTGTTAACGGTTTTCGAAAAAAATCGGTTAAAAATAACCCGTAGCTGCATTTTTATTTAAAATTAGCTAAATATTGTGTTCAAGCTTGCCCTGAACTTAGTCAATTATATTGGCTTTTTTATTCAATAATATATTCATTTAATTATTATTAATATGAAAAAAAACTGTTACACAGGCAGCTAAGCAACACACAAGTTCCTCAAACATAATCAACCGTTAAAAAAAAAAACATGTTACATGTCGAACGTATGGCATTTTGTTTCTATTTATAAATACGTGCGTCTTGTTCGACGGCTCAGCGGCGACTGACTGGTCCGTCGCGGATGATCCGCGTCCGCGCGTCACTCCGTCGTCAATGTATTATGGTATTTACGTTACTAAGTGCTTTAGTAATAACATATTACCATTTGAATGATAATTATGGTACAAAAATAATGTAAAATCAAGTTATTAAAGGTCGACATTTGAATGCGATGGGGCGTGAGTTTTGACTGTTATGTTATTTTTAATGTTTTGAGATACAATATTAATAAAAGGTTTCGTCAATTTGTTCATTCAGTAGTAGAGCTCTTTGAGGAGGAGCTCGTCGAAGGAACTACTACCACCATACATATTTCTGCCGCCAAGCAGAGTTGCTGTGTCCCGGTTTGAAGTGTATGTGTGCCGGTGTAGTTACAGGCACATGAGACTAACTTTATCACAGAGCTTTTCAAAGCAAGTGTGGGTAGGAAGCGGGAACCACTTTCCATCAGATGGGCTGTCTTCCTATTGTATAAATTACTAGCTTTCGCCCGCGTGGTAGGTATGTCGATAAAAACTCTCTTTCCCCAGGGTTCAAAGTACCAAATTTCATCAAAATCGGTTTCAGTCGTTTCGGAGATTAGCTGGAACAAACAGACGACCAAATATTTTAAAAATGTATTTTTGTCTATGTACCGTATTCATTTCATGTGCATTTAGTAAAAAGCTGTTATTTTGACATTACAAATAGACATTTCAGTTTTATTTATTTGTATAGATTGTTTTCCAATTAATTTTTATCATCACAACTTGTATTTATTTATATTTAAATGTATGATAGAATTACTCCGTTAATAATAAATATTGTATACTTAATAAAAATATTTTTAAATAAAATTAAAATAATATGACAGTTGAAACTCCTAAACGGCGGGTTAGAATAGTGTGTTCAAAATATAAAAATAAATATATATTATATGAATTGTTGATGCTTGTCTCGTTATACGGAACCGCTGACAACTTAGCTTAAAAATAAATAAACGTATTTTGTAATTTGATAGAGATCCCTAAAAATTTGTCGTACATACGTATTCATAGATTTTGTTAAGGCAATAGGCTCGCCCCCTATTACATGGGACTTAAAACATAACTGGCGAAATGTGGGTGTTTTATACACCTCTTGCTGCCAAACCCTTATGTTATGTATTTTTACTCTCTACAGAGAAAATTCTTATTTTTAATTAAAATTATTATTTTTATTTTTGTACAAAAATAATATTTTTCACCCGTCCTTAATAAGGTTAGTGCAGGAAATAATGAAACAAACTCAATCTCGAAATAAACATAAGTTACTATACAATATTTTTAATTTACATTAATTTCTCTAGTCAATCGTTACTGTGTATAGTTCTCTCGCCATACTTATTTTCTGTTTATAGCAGATATTTTGTTTTTAGTAAAATTTTTGAAATTATAATTATATAGTATTAATAAAATTAGATTCGAAATTATAATTATAGTATTAATAAAATTAGATTCTATATAGCAAATACGCCTGTTTTGTACTTTTATGAATGCTTATTATGTAATTGCAGTATAAGGTTCTAATACATCACGTCAAGTTAAAAAAGAAGTTCGTCTTTGTAGAGCGTTGTCTCTGACACCTGGGTGGTGACAGTCTCTTTCTTAGTGTCTATGGGCCAGTTTTCGAACAAAAATTAGCACGCGTATTCTACTGCGATTGGCTATTGATAAAACATTAAACTAATCGCAGCAATTTACGCGCGCTTGATAATTTGTCGCCTAATTGCAATAATTTTCGTTCGAGAAACTGGCCCGATGTGGCGTCATATTGAGGCACTCCTTCACCCGGAGCATTCGCAGTAATGTAACAGTTCAGATTCGTGTATTACATCGGAGAAAAGAAGTAATAGAGAGGTAATTCACGACAAGCTATTTATTTACAAACAAAACAAACAAAAAAATACTCAAAATTGAATCTTAGATTGTTACATTACAGGTGTCGTATTATGGCGGTTTAATGCCATCATGACTCTGTGTAAGAGAGAGACGGAGCTAGGCATGACCATGAGCACCATCCCTTTTTCGCACTGGAATCATAATAGCATTAGTACTTTATAATTGGCCCCAGGTGAGGGAGCGCCTGTAGCGCCCGGATACTGTAACTTACTTTCCAGCCCGTTCTTTCTAAGGTAGGTCTCGAAAATGTATGGATACGTATGGAATACATGAGGGAAGTGTCGTTTATCTATTTTTACAAAAGTTTCTAACCTAGATATAATGCCGATAGTTAAGAATGCTTTGACGTCGCGCTTACATCCGCCTTAGTCAATGGTTAGTGTAAAAATATAGCTAAATATAGCCCTGTGTCGGCATTCGGCCTCGGAAGGCCGAATTCGGAAACGGTTTTAGCCGAATTCGGTTTCGGCTTCCGAAACTCGATGTAAACGCGACTTTCGGCGTGGTTGTTTTCTTTTTTCTATAATTTTATCATTGTTATATTGTTTTTAACTTGAAAAGTTCGCGGGAATCTTAATTTTAACCAAAGAATTGCTAAATCGTAGTGTTTCTGTATTAATGATAAATAAAAATAATTTATTGTAATAATTATTATTTATAAATTGTAAAATCGTCGGCGCTCGTCGGCTATTTATGTAAAAATACGTAACAGATTACTATTATATAAATATATATTTAAATGAGTAAATTATTATGAAAGGTGTTTTATTTTTAGCTATATTGTGTGTCCTTATGTAAAATACTGGTATTCAGCTGCATCCGGTTAGACTGGAAGCCGACCTCAACTTAGTCGGGAAAAGGCAGGCAGATGATGATTACTTCGATTATTAGATACAATGAAGTTTGAAAGTTAGGCTCAACTCACACCAAAAGAGCGTCGAAGCGGAGCGCAGTTTCAGTGTCACATGAATTTTAACTTTATTTTCATTAGTATAATACTTATTATCGCATGAGAAACTCTAACGAGTCGCGCGAATGCCCGCGGCGCCGCGCCGCTGAAATTCCAGCGAATAGCCTCTACCAAGCGGTTGCGATAATAAGTATTATAGTAATGAAAATAAAGTTAAAATTCATGGATTTTTCTGGTGTGAGTTGAGCCTAATGCTTGTGATTGGGAAGTTGTGATTCTCGTAATTTTAAGAACGTTCAGTCTGGTCTGTCAAAAAATACCTTTTTGACATTGATTGTCGCTTTAACGTTTTCGAGAATGGGCCTTTGTCGTGGTATGTATGAGCACGTGATGCGGATGATTGAGGAGAGTAGGTATGAAAAAACTGAAGGTGTGTGTGAAAGATTTGGCTAGAAAGCTGTGGAGATGTATGGTCCATTAGATAGATTCAAGGTTCAACAGAAAATGTATCCAGAGGTGGTGAAAGCCATGAATAGGTATGTTGTAAGTATGAATTTATAAATAGGGGGTATGATATTAACGACGATTTTGAGTTGGTAATGTACAGCCGCCAGCACATATGTGCTGCCGTCTGTACACTACAGTCGGTATCATAATTTGCCGACATCGACATGAAGCCTAACCGGACATATCTCAATTGGGAGAGAAAATATAGAAGAAATAAAATAATTTTGTTTTTAACGCCGGTTGTGGTGGTCAATGCTCTTGCCTTTCCTTAATAAGTGGTCTGGTGCCTCATTATCAGCCTATAATATTCTCAATACTGTGGGCCGTAATCCACCAGGCGGGCCCAGTGCGGGTTGGTAATGTCACATATCTTCGAATTTTTGGTTCTAGGACATGCCGGCTTCCTCACAATGTTTTCCTCTTCACCGTCTTGAGAGTAGGTAGTGGTGATGAAATCAATTACACAAAGTAAAGCGCCAGTCGGTTCGTACCTACGACCTACGACTTGTAAATCGCAGCCGTTTCTACTGCATCACTACTGCTCTTTACCTACTGCCTCGTGCCTAGCAGAGGGAAACTACATAATACGCGCTGAGATTTTTTAGCAGATACTTGCCGAGCATACAGGCAGGAATTGCAGAGAACAAAATGTTTTTTTTTTTTTTATCAAGCGAAAGTGGTACTTATTATAAAAATAAAACTTTTTGCAGAATAAACGAAAATCCGGTCACCATTAAACTTGACGTAAACGGTAATAAAATTTAGACATTGAGCTAAATGGGTTTAGAAGAAAGAGCAAGTAGGAGTAAAAATTTACCGTTAGGGAAATAAGTATGACTTTCTAATTTACCTGATAATTTCATATTCACACCTTGCGATCAATCCTTAGTCAATCCAAGAAAAATCTAAAAAAATAAGACGTCATAATGAGAAGCATCTTAATAATTATAATGGTTGAAAACAATAAATTATCGCCCTTGCTACACCCCCAATTTCCCTTTAAAAAAAGATTAGTAATTTATTTGATTGAATTAAAATCTCAACCACCATTGCCATTGGTTGGATATGAAAAAGTTTAATATGGCTGACAAGTTACAAGGTCTAAACTAGAAATGTCAATCTGTGACCCAAAAGTGAATTAAAAAATACGTGATGTGTGAGATTCTCGTGTTTTGATGAAAATGTAATCGGGAAATCGTGCTAAGCAAGCTCTAAGTATTACTATTAATTTTGTGAAATGAAAACTTCTGTTGTTTACGTAAAAGTTGTGTTCAAACATCAATCCGATAACCAATGATATTTTAGTAAATATCATTGCCGATAACGTATTGTTATTGTTTAAAGATAAATTGGCTTGTAGTATGCTTTACTATGGCTTTACTTGCTAGTTTTAATGTAATAGAACGGCTTGCGTTCAGCGTTACCTAGCGCGTCAGTTTGTGACAAGTACCTCTGCTCTGCTTTGTATTTGGCAAATTTCATTTTGCACAGCTTTTTTTCTTCTTTAGAGGACTTCATATAAACAGCGTCAATGGTAAACAGAGGCGAGAATTCACTTTTAGTACTTAGGTAAGTTATTTTAAGTTAAAGGTAAGCTTTATATACATCAAAAACCGCAAAATACTAACTGAAAAGGCAACTTACAAAAGTTAAAAATACCAAGCAAAGAAACTTGGTTACGAACACATTCTTGCACAATTTCTTCCTTCTATTTAGTTTGATTTCTTTCTTTTTTCGTAGATATCGAAGTAACAAAGCAATAAAAAGTAAAAAAAAATCATCAAAAATGTTTGTGTGACATTTGTTCAAACTTCCCGCCCGCTACTGATGTGACAGTACAAAATGTTGCTATGCTACAAAAATCAGCACTCCAGCTGATCATACATTTTTGTGAATGAAGCAAATAAATTCAGACTCATAGTAAGTACCTATTTCAGTTATGAAATAATAACCACAAAATACGCTAACAATAGTGATAATTACATTTTGATTTTTAATAATCTCGCATTGCCAAACAAAAACGTAATAACCTAACAAAAATAAGAGCCGAGCCGAGTCAGATGCACACAAATTGCAAATGGCGCCCGTCTGACGGATGATTGCTCGCGTCAAAATGCATTCGCGATGTTACAAAAAAGTGTAAAAAGCTATAATTTATCGTTAAAACATCTACAATTAACCTAACAAACGGTGAGTATTGAGATAAATCAATGTTATTGTGGTTACGTAACGCATTTTGTTATTGTTAAACGCTTCCATAGTCCATCGACTGTCTCTTTCGTTTGTTATGATTCGTTCCTCATCATTATTTACAATCGCCGACGTATATGCATCTCTTTCGGTACCACAGTTTTCTTGCAATGGGTTTTTCATTTTTAAGTGTCGGAGCGAGACCACGCAAGAGAGCGGGGGGCCCGACGGAAAAATATGAACAAAATTTTGTGCTCTTAAAAATTATTGATTTTCCATCGTTAAAAAATAAGGAGACTGAGTCGCTAATTGCATACGTGATGTGAACGACGGTCGGGCTCACAAATGTGAGTATTATGTCTATTTTCGTAGTTTTCCCATATACGAAGGTTGTGAAAAGTCACATTTTTTCAGTAAAATGATCATCGACCATATTGTCGTGTGTTGTACTTGTATTGCGCTCCGTGCGTCGCGTTCAGTGAGATTGTTTAAATATTGATTTTTTTTTATTTGCATGTGTGCGTTGGGAATGTTTATAACTTTAGTTGGGGCCTGCTACATGGTACTATTTTGGGAACGACCAAATGTTGGCTTTGTACTGTCGAACACCATTGTAGCTCTCGCTTTAAGACCGTACGGAAACTGTGTAATTTGTGTAAAATTCCCTATAGTCGGTAAGTGATTTGAAAAAGAACCTTCTGATTATTTGCGCTTAGTTTTTTATCGGTCATAACTCTAGCTAATGTTTGCCGCACAGTTTAACGCAAAATGCCGATAAGATATTAATTGAGGCCTATTTTTCAATAAAGAGTACAGGAAAATGTTTTAGATAAGAACTCTGAATATTTGCTCAGTGGCAGTGTTGAAAAACGTGAATCATGTAAAACTAGTGTTATTTTTATGAGTGTTTCGGGCCCGAATAACATGTCAAAAAATATATGATTGTGCATTTTTCGCCCAAGGCAAGTGTGCACCTGTACTACATCCTATAACTAAACATAGATAACTGATATGTCAAGAAACTGATAATTTCCGTTTTTTATCGTTATCATTTTTCGGTGTAAATAAATACGTATTTTGGATCTGTGCGTGTGAAAACGAGGAAAATTCTAAAAATAATTTGATAACATCATGTACGTTGCTGGGAAAGTCGTGGTTTTATGTTGTACCTTATAGGTTGTATCTACGCAAATTGTGTTTAAACTACCATTTCCTTAAAATTTTCAGAATATTTAAAATTCCTGGCAAAGATTTATCTACCAAGCATTTTTTTTTTTTTTGAGTAATGCTCTTGACCTCGATCTCGCCTGATGAGGCGAGGAGCGTGCCCAGATGATGTTCACTCTTGCTTTGAAGGTTGAATGGATATCGGAAGTAGGCAACACACGACTAGACTAGATGTTAGCCTGTATTTTGTTACTGGACTTTAAAGAACCCTGCGTTTGTTTCGCCATTTCTTCTCAGAGATAGTACTTACCTAAATAGTAAATGTCTATCTAGCCTATTTTTTGTTTAAACTTGTGTAAAAGTGATTCCGATATCCTATTTTACGAAATAAATTGCCCGCCCATTGTGTCACCCTTTGTAGTCAGTTTCTTTAGTTAGGTCTGTAATTTATGTGGTGAAAGAGTAGGTATTCTATTTTATAAATAATTCCATGTCGTTTCATGCTGGCAGGGAATTTCCCACTTTGGGGACATTGTTAAAATAGGTACTTATTTACAATTTGTGCCAAAAATAAGATTAATAATTTTCCTAGTTTAGTTTGAAATAGTCAGAATCTAATAAGAAAAAAATTTGGGTTAAAGTTTTTTTTTTTTTTTTTGCTAGCCTATGCTGTCCCACTGCTGGGCAAAGGCCTCCCCCAAATCCTTCCAGGAACTCTTTTCCCGCGCCACCTCGAACCAGCCCTCGCGGTACGCATCCAGGTCATCTCGCCATCTCTTTCTGGGCCGGCCTCGGCGGCGCCGTCCATCTTCAGGCACCCATTGTGTGGAGATTTTTTTTTACGGGTTAAAGTAATATTGTTTAAGTAATTTCTGCCAGGTATAAACCTCTCCCATTCGCGATTAATTTGAAGCTGTAAGTTAACCACTTTTCAGATCATTGATCCCTCCTATTTAGGTCATCCTTGTGGGGTATTCTTAATAAACTCCCTCTGCTGGTTTCCATACATCGATATCTTCTTCTTAGCGTATCGATGGCCATCTACTCGTAAATGGAGTTAGCCCAGGGGATCTAGGTACATCTACTCCTTAGTCACGAAATCCGTGGTTTTGGCCGAAATTTGTGTTAATGTGGGTGTTTCCTACTCCATCATTTTTACCATCTATGACATTTTTTTTTATTATTTGGTGATTCAATACAAAGTAAGATTGCCTCTGTTGTTTAAAACTTGTCGGCAACGATTTTTCATTGAATCTATAAAATTGTTTATCTGATCCTACGGCAATCCCTCCTAACGGAATTTTAACAAGTCTTCCAGTTGTTGGGTTGTCGACACTCCGTCCAGGTTCTCTAAAACACGTCTCTGGAGCATGTCCCATGCGTGCTCGATGGGATTGAGGTCTGGCGACTGTGCAGGCCATGGCAATACCCGGATATTTTCCATTGCCAAGTACTCTTTGGTTCTCCGAGCTGTGTGAGAACGCGCATTTTCATGCATCAGCCTGAAATCTGAGCCAAGACTTTGTGCAAATGGGTGAACATAAGGCCCAAGGACATCTTTAACGTAACTTTCAGCATTCATATTGCCACCTACAAAAACGAGCTCAGTTCGTCTGTTTTTCATAATACCCTCCCATACCATCACTGTGGAGCCACTGTAAAGGTGCACTTCCTGGACGCATCTCGGCTGTTCAGCATTTCCGGGACGACGATACACTCTTACCTTTAATATTTATATTATCGTATCAGACCTAAATCCAAACCAGGACTCATCGCAAAATAAAATTTTATCCCATTGCTCCTGGGTCCATGTCAAGTGTTCCTTACCCCATTCGTTTCAACGGGCGCAATTCCCATGGCTTATAGGTGGGCACCCAAATAAGCGTCGTGCTCGTAGGCCGTATTCATGCAGCCTATTTCTCACGGTTTGGTGGCTAACAACAACACCGCTAGAGAATTGTAGCTTTAAACCTATCTCCCGGGCGGTTAATATCGGCTGACGTCTTGCAGTCAGTTGTATGTATCGGTCCTGTCGAGCAGTTATATTCCTTCCACGTCCTGGGTGCTGCTCAGCAGGATCCCCTGTATTAACGTAACGCTGCAAAAGACGACAAATCACGCTCCTATTGACACCAAAATCCCGAGATACCTGGGACTAAATTCTTCCCGCTTGTAGCATTCCTACAGCTCTCTGCATTTCTTCAGCAGTCAAATGGCGTCGCTTCATGACATAGAAAATGACTCACCACACAATTTTTTTCAAAAACAGTTTATCTCGAAATTATAAAAGTGAGTTAAATACCAAATCTATCAAGCAACGAAAACAAATGAAATCGGGAAAAAAAATTGCTTTTATTTTATTGCAAACAAAACAATCGGAAAGTTTCTATTTTTTAAATTATATGTTTCCGAGAACAAAAAGATTGTATATCTACCAATTTAGTTAAGAAAAAAGTAAAGTATCAAAATAATAATAAACATGCAGTTTCTGTAAATGATGCGTGTTGCTTAGAGTTTTTGGATGTGTTTATTATTGTATGTTAATTAATGTAATTGGTGTTGTACCGTTTTAATTAACTATAAATAAATAATAAATAAAATTAATGACACCACGATTTGACAGTTGGTCCCTACTCCCCCCGATGTACCCGTACGAAAAAGTTAATTAATCGGGTGTAGGTTTCGGACTGGCCTATATCTTCGTTGACGGACTAAGGTAGTAGACCACTTGGCGCCATCAGTAGCGTCCATCAGTTCCTTTGACATACTGACTACAGGACACCCTGAATATGATATTAAGTGCCTCATTGTTTGTTAAACAGGACCACATTTACACTCCAGGGCGGAGTCATCTATGAATTTTATTTTATAACAGTTTTCTTTGCTTCGACCAACCTGGGTCCGGAGTCTGTCTATAGTCTCCCAAGACAGCTCGCGTCCATAGATCGATATATTGACTCATAAATATTGAAATGTAAGGATTGGGTGAGGTATGATATGATAGGGAAGGGAGTGAATGTGATAACTTGACGGTTGACAGGCGAGAATAGAAGAAGGAAATGTGTTGCGCCGATCCCAAGTACATGGGGCAAGAGCAGGAAGATGTTGATGAAGATTGATGCCAGAATCTCCACACTTTGTAAACGCATTGGTGATCGCTTTCGGTTTTACTAGATAAGGGGTCGCTGTTGTCTATTCCCATAAAACGATCCCTTTCTCACGTTTTACGAGACTATTTTAGGAGCTCATTTTTTCTTCAAACCACGTGATGCTTATTAGAAAAGAACAACCTTTGGATGGATTAAAAAGGGGAAGGATAGACAAATACTGTAGGTAGTCTGTGGTGTACCATTTATATAATACAATAAATACATACATAAAGTATATTATACTAATCTAAATTAATATATACATACAATAATAAACATGAAACAGGAGCAAACAAAATATAATGATGATGTTTAAGGAGAGAGGAAGTGCTTTTTAACCATTAGACCTTATTAGATGGGAGAGTCTAATTAGGTTCTTATTGGAAAAGTCTTAACAAATGGATAGTTAGAAGAATGTTTATGTAATACATTATTATTCATTCCCAGCTAGCTAGCTAGTAAGTTTTAGAACTTGAATCCTACCGAAAGGACTGGCCTGCAGTAGTGTGTGGAAAGGGGAGAGGGAGACCTTTTCCTAGCAGTGGGACATCGTCATGGTCATTATTAGGGCGACTAGAATCAATTCTATTTTGTTGTAATTTTTGACGTTCAAAAATGCCGTTTATGTGCCTCTTTGAAATAAATGACTTGACTTTGACATTCTCCTGCCCGTATCCCAATTTATTTAGGGTAGGCGGACATGTATTTTTCTTCTATATTTCTCTATTAGTCATCCTATTGCGCAGCAGTGAGACATTAAGGACTAAATAGTTAGGTAGATAGAAGCTAATGACAATACTTTATGAAAACAATTTTGTAAATGGCGAATAGAACAGGCATTGTTTCGTGTCGATCCCGGGCAGGTAAAAGCCACCCTATATCCATACTGGGGTGAGCTATGTATAACTAGAAGGAGTTCTTGTCGGCTCTTCGCCTTAAGGAACGGCCAACTAGAACCGTGCACCTAGCTTCTGACGTTTCATAATTGCCTATGTTGGTTTATGTGAAATAAACAATTTTGATTTTGACGGGGTATAATATTGTTCCCAAGAAGCCGTAAAAATTACACATCAAGTTTAAAAAAAAAGTTTAGCTTTGTCTCACGTCGTCTCTGTCACTCATACCTGTATGTGACAGTCTCTTTCTGAAACCTAGTGCTGTCATGTTCAGAAATGCGTAAGGCCTCGTACGGTACCCACGGGCAATTTTTTTATCGCACACTGGATTTCCAACGCACTGCATAGCGCTGAAAGTTGAAAATCCAACAGTGTGTTTCTTTTGTCGCGCTGGAAAACACTCTGTTGGATTCGCAATGCTCGGCTCAACACCGAGAGTTGAAAATCCAATGCGCGATAAATCGTTGCGTGAAAAAATCGCACGTGGGTAGGTACGCGTTAGGTTAGATCAATTTAAGAACACCGGAAATGTGTCATATAAGAATACCTACCCTACTAATACTGATTAAAGAATTAAATAAGAATCCTAATGAGCGCAAGAATGGTCTTTAAAAGTGGTCATTGGCAATAGGCCAGAACAATACTCGGAAAAATATAAATTATAATGGTACATATTGTACCTATTACATCAACTAAGCAACTCTAATAAGGTCTGAAGAGTATACTCGCTTGTGGCTAAATGATAACAGCCGCACGGGTTGATCGATCGGTTCGTGGATGGGTGATCGTCCGTTACATATCGAGACCCCTCAGTGCCTCGGAAAGCATGTTAAGCCGTTGGTTCCGGCTGTCATTCGTATATCTTTGACAGTCTTTACGGCTCGCCAAAAGTTGACAACCAGTCTTACGAAGGGGTATCGGGTTAGCCAGTAACTGGGTTGTGGAGGTCAGATACGCAATCGCGCCATGTAAAATACTGGTATTTAGCTGCATCCGGCTAGACTGGAAGCCGAGCCCAAATTAGTTAGGAAGAGTATGTATACTCAAAGGTACGTGAGGCGCACCCTGGACAGTCAGGCTCGCTACCACCTTGCTGACTCACAAGTTAATATTGTTACCACGATTTGAGTAACTCCATCTACTTAAAAAAAAATCTTAAATTCATTCATTCACTGACACACAACGCACAGCATAAACCGCTAGAATCATGACAAGTGATAAATCATTTTGCACAAGAGTTCCTTATATAGCGAAAGTTAGCACTAAGGATTTTTGAAAATGCGCCCCTGAAGGGTTAAAAAGGAGATGAAAGTTTGGCTGTATTGTATGGCAGTTCGTCAGTTTTGCCGGTGGGAAATCCCATCAGGCTTGTCATATTATTTATGCGAAAGTAATCCTGTCAGTCATCTTCTCACGCCTAAACCGATTCTTATGAAAGGCAAATAGGTAGCCGGAGACCTGAAGAAGGACACAGGCTACTTTTTTTTAAATTAGTTACAGAATATACGCAGACATAGTCGCTGGCTAGCTGCTGCTTCAACATGGTGGACACCACAATACGACAGCAAATTAAACTTCGTATACGTCTAATGACGTTCCGTCTGCTTAAAAAAGTTCAACAAAATTTATCCAATAGTTTAGTTCCTATAGTCATTTATTGTTATATTGTGAGTGTTAGTTTTTATCTGTGCTTGTTATCCTGTCTGTATCCTTGTATGTATCTGTTTGTATATGTCTTGTTACTTGAATTAAACTAATTTTAATTTAATAGCTAGTCAAAGATTGGCAAAACCCATAATCGGACCATCATCACTACTATTTAGTTTGTAAAATCACTTTTTTTTTATTCAAATATTAGTATTTATTTGATAGTTACAAAATACTCCTATGCATTCGTATTGCTAGTATTTCATTTATTGTCGTCTCCACATTGCATAGTTTTTGCCAATAAAAGAGAAGAAAAAAGATATATTAAGGACCCTGAGCAAAATACGATCTCATTTGCTATTGATACTACCACATGTTTATCTCTCTATCGTTCTGTCTCTCTCCCTCTACGTCCCTGTGTACTCGTTAGTCTGGGGTCCCGTCCCGGAGCTATTTCGGCTCATACCCTTCCGGCTCGCTACAGCCACAATCCGCCTACACCCATTTGATTTGGCCGCTGTCTTAACTGCGTTGGCTATTTGCGTTTTGTAAAATAAACATTAACTTTACGAACTCTCAATTTGTAGTTCAAACAAATTAGACTTTGGGTCTTGACTCATTCAGCCGCTCTGTAAAAATCTCACGTTCAAAATTTAGCTGTAGTGAGCTGTCATTCCACGGTTCCACCTGATGCTAGGGATTGGCATACAGCTCACTTCACCTAAGTTTTCACCGTGAGATTTTTACAGAATAGAACAGAGGGTCTTCCGAAGTTTAGGCTAAAATTCAGGAGTATTGTCGAAAACCTTCCTGTTACGTTATGTAAGTGTTACTATAGCGGTAATAGCTTTGCCTGAACATTGTCAAAGGTACTCCAGTCCGTCCATGCAGAAGTAACGACGATTGAAAACACTAGAAAGTAGTTTCGGGTGGGCGTTTTGGGGACTGTCTTATGTAATTTTGACGTTCAAAAACTGCTGATTCTCAGCCTTATTTGAATGAATGACTTTTGTTTTTGATTTTTGACATTTTATTCTAATCTAATCTAACTAGCCTGTACTGTTCCACTGCAGGGCAAAGGCCTCCCTCTCCCTTTTCCATACAATTCTGTCTTTTGACATTCATGGCCCACATTTTAACGTCAAACCTATGCTTAAAGCTTTTCGTAGATCACAACGTTTTTGCAAGTGCCATACGTATTTGGCAAGATGCCTGTCAACCAGATTATTCTCCTAATGCTTCAAACCGGAACACATCAATACGGATTTACTGCGGAAACAGACAGTAATTCCCTAGATAATCATCATCATCATCTGCCTGCCTTTTCCCAACTATATTGGGGTCGGCTTCCAGAAGCTTTTGAATATGAATGCCGATGGCTATAAGAGTAGGGGAAGACCAAAGAAACGGTGGACGGACTGTGTGAATGATGATATGGTTAGAAAGGGGTGACTACCGAGAGAGAAGAAAAAGACATCTTGCGCCACCCTCAAATTATTGGGATAAGGGCAGGAGAATGATGATGATTGGGGTCAGCTTCCAGTCTAACCGGATGCTGAATACCAGTACCAATAATAGTATTTTACATGAAGCGATTCTCTAGATAATCCTTTCCTGTATATTTCACACGCTCAAAATCATCGGTTTTATCCCAAAAACTCATCTAAATCCCAGTAATCTTACCAAAACTGTTTTCCTAAATTCCCAAGATTCGATATTATAAGTCTTGTTCCACAATATTGTAAATAAATTCCCAAGATTCGATATTATAAGTCTTGTTCCACAATATTGTAAATGACGTTGTTCTGACGTCAGACACTTACAAAGATGTACTGTCTGCTATCTTATAGTATTTACTGAATTCTATTAGCACTAATGGTGTACTAAGTTTTTCTGTGACTTTATACCTCTCAATTGGTGTATAGTATCGAAACATATTTTGTTCCTGTTTTATTCAAGAAATTATTGTTTTTTTGCATGCCAATGGTCACCGTTTTTTAACTGACTTAAAAAAGGAGGAGTTTCTCAATTCGACTGTATGTTATTTTTTATGTTTGTTACGCGATAACTCCTATAATTGTAAATCAATTTCAAAATTAGTTTTTTAATGGATAGGGTATGCCTCAGGGGTGGTCCCACATAATTTTTATTAACTTTGCTTGGGTAGTTTTTATTAAAAAAAAAAAACAACCGATTTCCAATTATGTCACTATAAAGTGAAAAATAACTTTAATTTCGTATGTCAGTGAGATATTTTTATTTTACTGGACTATAACTGGGAACCTTAATTACGGAGATGTTGAAGGTCAAAATTCCGGTGGTCAAAATGGCTTCTCATTCTATTGAAACAGACGTGCGCTCGACTGTACCAAATGTTATACCTACTCTTGTAGTAATACGTATAAGATCTAAAAATGGAAGAAATACGTACTATTTGCTCCTTATCTCTGCGCTAGAATTAACTTGAGTAAGGGAAATGAATCATATTGCACGATCGCGTCGTTACATATCAACGGCAATATGTTTCTCTATCGTATCAAGACGCCAACCGACCTTGTGGTCTGGCTTTTATGACAGAACTAGATTCTGCTCGCGTCTTCGTCCGCGTGAAATTTCTTGCTCCCCCGACCCACCCCGTCATGTCGCCGCCCGCGCTTTTACTTAGTTTTTGTTTAGCGTTCTTTTGACTTTGTTTGTTTTTGCTCGGCTCCTAGGGGTGCTAGCGTGATGTTCGTAAAAATTCATAATGCATTTTGACATCCCAATTCTTGAGGAAAGCTATAGGCTACCTTATAGCTTTCCTCAAGAATTGGGCTGTCAAAATGCATTATGAATTTTTCATATCCGACTGGTAGTTTCAGAGATTATCGCGTTCAAACAAACTATTCAGCTTTGCTGAGTTCATCCTTCCCATCTCCTTTGTAGTCTGCAGCAGTGCACGGATGGATTCTTGTTTTGTGTGTCTCAGGGCTCTTTTTACGGTTTTATGAATGAAACATCTCCGTATAGTATCGCATGCGCCTGCACCGAAAGTCTCAAATAGTAAAATGACCATCTATAACTACATACTATAAATCAAATTTGCTTGTCGTATCTGTCTGTGTGACCGCGCAAACTACACAATGGAGTTCATTGCAGTTCACCATCATTTAGAGAATTTATTTCCGAAGGTTTGTGTGTATAATAGGTACATTAATGTGCCTATTCGAAATAAATGCTTTGACTTACACTTTGATGTCCTCCGCTCTGGGGCTGGCGGAGGGGTCTGGTCGGCGGAAGTCTGTCAGACTTACTGACTAAAAACCATTCCGATGTTCCCTTCGGATACTTGGATCCGATCCTAACCTAGTTAAGAAAATGGTTACCCTTTTGTTTCCAAGATATAGGTACACTCCACATAATATTTTTCCACAAAACTTGACATCGTCGTCAGAGTTCTCTTGGCTAGCTGCCAAGATTCGTATAACTTACAGAAACTGGTCATAGGTTCATTAGTAATACTACAAAATTGGGCCTTAGTAATATTCTGGTAAATACATACATCCTACCATTCCTGTAAATGAAGTCACTCAATTCCTTCCCATCAGGAATTTGTCAGTAGCAGACCGGAGACTTCTTTGTGTCCTGTTCATGGCACCTTTTACATGGGACTTACACATAACTGAAGAAATGAGGGTGTACTATAGGTACTTCTTCGTAAAATATTTCGTAATGGAATCTCTTAGTAAGTCCAGTCCGGAGTTTGGAAGTTGGCGGTTTAATACCCCCGTGCCTCGGAAAGCATGTAAAGCCGTTGGTCCTGCTGTGCCTGAACTCTCCCCGGTCGTGTCGGATTGCCGCCCCATCGGATTATGAGAGTGCACCTGTGTTTACGCACACACTTGTGCACTATAATATCTCCTGCGAACGTGGCTAATCTCCGTTGAGATTGGCCATCGTGACCGAAATCGGTCGGGAGGACGCGGTCGTTTCTTCCCTAACAAATGACATTCAGACATATTTCTGTAAATCGGAAGCTGATTCAATAATACCAACAAACGTAGGTCTGTTACTCATCTACTAAATATGATTCCTTAATAACTATGGGCGCTCTATATCTATTTATTCTGCACATGGACCGAAGGTCAGAAATTGCTCAGCTGTTCTCTATAAGACAGTTTATGTAATACTCTGTGGCTTACTTTATTTTTGGCTCAACAATGACGAACTGTGACGTTTCTGTGGTCTTTAAATGACGTGCTTATTGTTTAGGTCTCAAGACACAGGTTGCGCAGTTTAGTCCAGATATAGCTAGTTAGTATATTACTGTAATATGAGCTCCCAATCAGGGGGCCAGAGGCTCGTGGCTAAATAACAACAGCCGCACGGGTCGCACGAAGGTAAAGCTACGCTTGTTGCGTTTGATTCGTGGATGGGTGACCATCCATTACATATGGAGAACCCTCAGTGCCTTAGAAGGTACTTTAAGCCGTTGGTTGGTTTAACAGTCGTTATGGGTAGTCAGAAGTCCAAAGTCAGACAACCAGTCTTACCAAGGGGTACAGTCAACAGCAAAAGTAGATGATCACAATCAGAAATTCAATACTAATGAACGGAGTTCGCGTCAGAACTGTGTGGCGTCGAAGTACTACTACTTAGAATACTTACTTTTGAATCACTTCGACGCCACACAGTTCTGACGCGAACTCCGTTCATTAGTATTGAATTTCTGATTTTCATTATCTACTTTTGCTGTTGACTGTACCGTGTTTCCCAGTAACTGGGTTTTGGAGGCCAGATAGACAGTCGCTCCATATAAAATACTAGTATTCAGCTGCATTCAGTTAGACAGGAAGCCAGCCCCAACATAGTTGGGAAATGGCTGGGCAGGTTGAGTAGATAACTGTAAGCAAACATACTATACCTATTTATCCTGTACACGTACCGAAGGTCTGAAATTGCTCAGCTGAGCTATATAAGACAGTTTACGTAATTCTGTGGTTTACTTTATTTTTAGTTCATGAATGACGAAGTGTGACGTTTCTGTGGTCTACGAGTCTTTAATGGTGTGCTTACTGTGCAGTTGTTAAGATACAGGTAGCAACGTTTATTCCAAGTGGAGACAGGTAGACTGCTACCGTGTTATACATGTAACACAAACATAAACTCACTTTTGTGGGTAGGCAGAAACTACAGAACGCCACCTGCTACGATCCTTACATACTCCTTTTGCTTCGGTTACGTTCAAACATCTGGTCATACACGCCGTTTGCAATACTACGCACCTGACACCTGAAAATTTAAGTACCTATCTCCTCGCCAGACTTTAAAATCGTACATAAAAACCTTGAGAAGAATTTGTATTGTATTATTATTCATTTGCATCTCCTAGATGCATTCCCTTATTGAGATGCCATATTTTTAGCCCTCTACTAGTCGCTCCAACAGGAATCTAGTTCAATCGACTGTCTTTGCATGGGTCTACTGCACTTGTTGGACCCACACTATGGCTATTTTAGACCACAGCTCGTTTACATGTGGTGGTCCTTTTGGAATCATTTACAATATTGTTTATACCCGATTGCCGATTGTAGGATAATGTTTTTTTACTAAGTTCATACTAATATTATAAAGATGTAAAATTCGTGAGTTTGCGTGGGGTAAACTTCGGAACTACTGATCAGATTCCAAAAAATCTTTCACTAATGGAAAGCTACATTATTGCTGACAAAGGATTAGGTGTATATTACCCAAAGGTTTAAACCAGGGATGGCCAACCGTTGGAAAATTGCTGGCCAAACCATAGATCACTAATGAAGTCACGAGCCATAGGTACAAGAGGAAGATAATAGACAAGTGAGCGGCGATAAAATGGTGATTTACAAAATTTTGTTATACATAATATATTATGTTTGTTGTAGAGTAGACACTGCAAACTTATATGAAAAAGGTGCGCAAAACAAGCAATGGACACCATCTACTTATCATATATTTTTTCGCGTTAGGTTTGAATCTAAGAATGCTAGTCTTTCTTTCTTATTGGCGTGAACTGAGAATTAATATCCTTTTTCACGCGCGATTTGAAGATGTTTTGCGGGTCGGATCAAAAGCCGGATCGGGCCGCATCCGGCCCGCGGGCCGGGCGTTGCCCATATATATATGGTAACCTAACAGCTTAATTTCTGACCGTTATCGGAACAGCCATCAAGTGGAATGACAGATCACTCCAAGCTCACTTCACCTAAGCTTTCACCGTGTAATTTTCACATGATAGACTTTCGCCCCTACATCATCCTCACTAGCCTACAGCAGTCCACTGCTGGACATGGGCTTCTCCTATTGCACGCCAATCAACTCGATTTTCGGCAACTCTCATCCAGCTGCTATCAGCCAGATTTTACCAGATTTTCGCTTCTTGAACGACGTACCTACATATTATTTTTATTCAGTACTAGGATAACTAATAACAACAAGACGTAACAACAAACCCAATAGTTTACAATCAAACAAACATGATATCACTTGTAGTAAGGATATAGTAAACTAATTAGTAGTATTTTCACGTTTACAAACTGTTTTCAATTGGAAAAACAATAACAGTTGCATCATTACTATAATTTGGACAAGTGGAAAGTGTAAATAAAAAACTAGTGCCGTATGTGTACAAAGGAAACATGATAATGTACGTTACAGTGTTTTGAGTTATCAAAGTCAAATCATTTATTAAAATTAGGCTGAGAATCAGCACTTTTTTGAACGTCAAAAAATTACTTATGACAGTCCCCTAAAGCGCCCGCCCTTCACCACTTCCTAGTGCTTTCGCTGGGGAGAAGAAGTGGCGCAACAAACTCCCCAGCAGCACAGCTGTCTGTTCACGAATTGGATTCGACATGGAAGACCTTTGACTTGCAATGTGACAATACAGGCTAGTTAAATTAGGTTTGAATATAGGTACGAGCGGCGTAATTGCGTAACACAGTAACAGTAGGAATGGCTTTCATTTTGACAGTTCAACAACATTCATTGTGCTAATAGCGTTGCTGAGCAGACAAATTTTTCGAACATATTTAACAATGGCAATATACCCTTTCGGCCTTTCCCGCGTTGTTTCAAATTACAATTAAGTACAAAATTATGGCCTTGACTTACGTTGAATAATCACGTACTCGTTATTTGACGTATGTTTGTTACGTTCACCAACCATTTGAAACAACCGGCGGCCCTAACAAGCAATAAAAACTAGACGAAATTATTTTATAAAAACATAATTTAATTAACTAAAACGCGCCAAAAGAGCGTTGACCTCGTGATCAGCTGTTTACCTAAATTACGATTCATGAAATCGACGTTTTTTTTGCTATTAGCAAACTGAAAGCATTTATTTCAAATAAACCAGTTAGAGGCACTTTTGAATTGTCAAGGGGTCGGTCAGTCAGAAAGATGAAGCTAGTTGCCCATTCCAAAGCGTAGGTAGGTACATACCTATGGTGAAGAACAGGCAAGAAACTCCACGGACACTCTTTTGAATTGAAATACATAATTTATGGTTACAAAATATTGGTTACCTAAATTATGCATGTGAGAACGATGCAGAACGTTAAAAAGGTCCTGAAAAGATAAAAAAAAAAAAACAATAAAAAAAATTACCCAAGAGTCTGTGAAGATTCGCCAATTTACATTAAATAGACAGGTTTTCTAATAACAAACTTTCTTAAATATCTATTAATCCCAACTATACCTAAAGGTCAAAACCTAACCCAAAATAAATCATTCCTCACAATAATTCCTCGACTCATAAAGAATGACGCTACACTACCAAGAAACCGTCTGGCCTCAAAAGTCGCTCCAAATTTAACCGCGCCTGCTGTGGACCCCCGCAATGTCTATTTTCGGGCGCCCCTAGGGTCGACGCCCGGACCCGTTGCAAGATAACACTCCCTTCCTGCTTTTTAAAGCCCTCATACATATTCCAGCCAGCATTTTTTGACAGACGGCGGTATACGGAACTAAGTTCTAATTTCAAGTAATTTTGACGTTTTTCTTGACGAGCAGCGCCACCCCTCATTGTCAAGTTATAGTGGTCATGGTAATGAAGGGAGTTTTTTTTTTCGAATCTTTTTGTTTTAGAAGTGTTTTGAGGGTGGCGCGAATCTTTTGTGCAAATGTGAATGGGAAGATTTTCAAAGATTCCCATGCATTGCTTTTGTTGATCCAAATTGAGATTTTTGTCTGTGGTTTTAAAATTTTCGTTTGATCGTGAACTGAAATGATATTTATTTCTGTAAATAGGTTAAAAAAAAAAACGCTTTTAATATCAAAAATATCTTAAGTTTTAAAACTACGTAGATGAGTTCGGTGTTTCCTATCCGACTACTCTGAGAAGAAATACCGAAACAAACTCCGAGGTCGCAGCCTCTTTTAACGTCCAGGCAGACATAATCTTGGTCAGATAATATGAGGACCATGCAGGTTGATCGGGAATACTCGGGATTTAGTTTACTGACTGTGATTTTAAAAATCTCGTTTAGTAGACTCAGAATGTGACTAAAAATACATCGCTTTTAAGACTCCAAACTCACGTGTTAGTTTATTTTCAGCTTTTGTGTAACATCTTGATTTCATTTTATAATTAATATTCATCATATCGAGACGGGGTCCTTGGCTCGGAAATTTAAGCATGGTTAAGCAGTTGGTCCTCCAGGCTGTCATTCGGAGATTTTTAACAGTCGTTACGGGTAGTCAGAAGCCCAAAAGTCTGACAACCAGTCTTACCAAGAGGCATCGCGTTACCCAGTAACTGGGTAGTGGATGTCAGATAGGCAATCGCTCCATGTAGAATACTGGTATTCAGCTGCATCTGGTTACACTGGAAGCCGACCCCAACATAGTTGGAAAAAGACTAAGCCGATTGATTGGTTTTATTAATCTCATTTGGTCATGAATTTCACGCTTTAGAGACTCCAAATACTTTTATTTTTAGTTACTGTGTAACATCTTGATTTTATTTCATAAAATTAACATGTTTAGCAAAAAACATTACTGTCTTCCTGGGGTAGTCGCCGTCAGGTAATAGACAATACATTGTTGTTATTTTAAAGAGAAAAGAAAGATTACATTGCCTGTGCGGCTGTGCCAACCATTCTATTAGCATAAATCAACGTTTTGTTTTTACCTTCAAATTATAGACTGATGCAACAACGGGGATTATTCTTTTATTTTAAAGAAGTATTTTTTTGTAGCAATTCTTTAGAATCCGCTCGTGACTTCGTTCGCGTAAAATTTCATGTTCTTCCGACCCACACCGTCGCATCGCATCGCCTGCCCGAGTTATTACTTCGTTTTCGCTCTTCGTTCTTCCAGACTGTTTTTCTTTTTGCTCGGCTCCTAAAAGTTTTCAGCTTTATTATTAGTTTGCAACAAACTGTTATACAGAGGTCACATCCATCCATCCATCCTCACAAAATTTCGCGTTTATCATATTACTAGTAGCGCCCCGCGGTTTCACCCGCATAAGTGTCGATCCCGTGGGAATATCAGGTAAAAACTATCCTATGTCCTTCCCCGGGATGCAATCTATCTCTGCCAAATTTTATCGGAATCCGTTCAGTGGTTTAGGCGTGAAAAGGTAACATACAGACAGAGTTACTTTCGAATTTATAATAATAGTATGGATAGATTCGAAAATAACTCTGTCTGGATGTTACTTTCACGCCAAAACTACTGAACGGATTTCGATAAAATTTGGCAAGGAGATAGATAGCACCCTGGGGAAGAACATAGGCTACTTTTTGTCCCGGTAGCACTTTCCCGTGGTATAATTTCCAACATCCGCGCGGGCGATGCTCAAGCTCAGTACATAATAATTGGAAATCTTCACTTAAGCTGGTTGTCTAACGATTTTTGGATCGAAGGATCAAACTCCTTCAAAATGATTGGCTCCTTCATACAGGCGCGACACGCGATAAAATCGCGCGCGACACAAAGGCACCGCAAATCGCGCAACGAGCTGTGGCCTTTGTATCGCGCGCGATTATATCGCGTGTCGCGCCTTTGAAGGGTATGTGTGTCGGTGTAGTTACAGCCACATGAGACGTTTCAGCTTCGTCTCATGTTATAGCAACACATCTGCGATGCCTCTGATATTGCAGATGTCTTTAGACTGCGGTGACCACTTACCCGTAACGACTGTCAGCTTTCCGAGCCACGGAGGGGTCTCGGTATGTAAAGATATGGTTACCCATTCATTGACTGACCGCGGCAAGCGTAGCTTAACCTGATCGATCGACCCTGTTATTAATCGACTGTGCAAGAACGTAAATAACTCAAAGTCAAAGCATTTATTTCAATTAAACCATTTACAGGCACTTTTGAACTGGCAAGAAGTCGGTCGGTTAGAAAATAAAGCGTAGTAGATCTACCTATGGAAAAGAACGGGCAAGAAACTCGGACACCCTTTTAAATTATATTTTTACAAAAAAAATTGTTGATTCAGTACCTACTTACATCATTAATTTTGAATTTATAATTATATGTGAGAACGATGTAAAAAAGACGTACACGTTAAAAGCGTCCAGAGTACAGCAAATAGTAACAAAACAACAATCCAAAAATAAAATAAATAAAAATAAGCCGAGGCAGCTATGTGATGAAGCTATGGACATCTGTAACGTAATGATCGTTGGTGTGCTGTGAAAATGAAAGGCATTGCCAGTATAAGTGTGTTACGCAATTACCCCGCAGGTTCTAGGTCTAGAACCTAACAAAAGGCTGCTAAAACCTGCCAGATTCGAATACTCCTACAATTTTTCGTGCGTCATGGCGGTGTTTCGTTTTCATAATCTACGTCAAAACACTACCGTTCTTTGTAAACAAAGGTAGGTACGTGGTTCTCTTTACTATTTGGCCTGGAATCCGAAGAAAAAGACTGGAATTTAGCTTATTTGAATTCACAAATTGAGATCAAAATGTATAAGGCTCATTTACGACATTTAAATTAGATTTAAAACATTACAGTACGATAATGTAATAAAAAGTCCTGTTCTTCTGGAAGGTCAGCACCACCGACACCCTAATTGCGTAACACACTATGAATCTCAATATGAATCATTTTGTAGGATATTGCTAATCCTCTGCTTCATATGTTCGAAAAATTTGTCTGCTCAACAACGTAAATAACGCAATGAATGTTGTTGAACTGTCAAAATGAAAGCTATCCCTACTGTTAGTGTGTTACGCAATTACCCCGCAGATGTATGAACGTAAACGGGGCAAAAGGAGTATATTATGATAAGGATCGTAGCAGGCGGCGTTCTGTAGTTCCTGCCTACCCCCATGCGAAGAAAGCGTGAGTTTACCAGTATCTATGTAATGTCATATAAGGCCATTTGATGAAATCTAATTGAAAACCCGCGAAAATCACACTCATATTTTATAGGCGAAAGTTTGTCAGTGTGTTTGTTACTTCTTCGCGCACAAACGGCCGAACGGATTTGGATAAAATTTGGCACACAGATAGTTTATAACCAAGATTAATACATAGGATACTTTTTATCCCGATATTTCCACGGGATCGAAACTTATGCGGGTGAAACCGCGGGGCGCTGCTAGTAATGATATACAAGGTGGAGACGACAATAAATTAAACTGCTTATATCTAATGACTTTCCCAATCTGCATACGAAAATTCAATCAAATATATCTAATAGTTTAGTCACTATAGTTATTCAAAGATTGGCAAACCCATAGTTGGACCATCACTACTATTTAGTTGTTTATTTCGATGGTAGGATTTATTTGATAGTTTCTTAATACTCCTAGTATTCTCCACAGACAATGGCTCACCTCCCATCTTGCACCGCATGCGCCCTGTCACCTGCACATGTGAGGACCTAATGGCAGCGTCAGCGAACGCTATCCGCGTTGCTGAATTTTGGACCAAACACATTCCGGCTTTAAAAAAAGGAGGAGGTTCTCAATTCGGTTGAATATTTTTTTTTATTATCGTATCGTCATCTCCACATTGTATATCTAGTCTTCAAACTGAAGGCCGATTCCCGTAATTAAAAACGTTTAAAATCTAGTCGAAATCTCATTTCTCAGTGACAGTCAATGCCAAAAATGTTGGGAGATTAGAGGTATTTTTGACAGATTGAGACTGAGCTACGAGAATTGCCCCACTGCGCACTGTGACGTAGTACTTACTGTTACTATTAATTTGCCTAATAATGATATGTATTTCTTTCAAACCGATCACATTTCAAATAAGTAAATAGCAAGGCCAATGACACCCACGTTAAAACAACATAATATTAAGGTATAGCTCGTAGCCATAGGGTCACAGTCGACGGCCCCTATCGATTTTTATGTACCCACATTTTGTTTCAAACTAAAGTCTAGAGGAGAGCGGTGAAACGTATAGCTGTCTCGCTCGCACTTGGGGTGAAACTTCGGCAATTATACGATGGAAGTTTTGCGCTGCATTCGCGTTTGTTTGCTTTTTTCGGGGGTTGTTAAGGGTCGGTTCTTTCTATGGTGTGCGTTAAGGGTATGGCTCAGCATATTTTGTTTTTTTTGTACAGTTTGAACAATGTTTTTGTTTTATTCTTTTCTTACGTCATGAAGATAAAGGTATAAGATAATTTGTTTGTTAAAACACGAGTACCTATACAGTACAAATTGGGATTTGTAAAGAAGGTGATAATGTTTTGAATGTGGTGCTGTTCCACTAACGACAGGTCATTTAGTATCGTGTCCAGCGTGTCCTGTTGCCTGTACGTTACAGGAACTGATGGACACTACTGAAGGTGCCATACTCGTAGTCAAATTCTTGGCCAACTCTATTTAGATTGCCCTCGCACACGCTAAGAAGAAGAATGTTTTTTTAGCACAGGGTGGCAGGGACTCCGACGTGTAAACTGTAACCATAAATTTAGCACATGATTTTAGACCCCTCCCGTAGAAATGTTTCGTGGGTTATCACAAAAATATTAGATTTTTCATAGAATAGTGCCATACCTATGCGGTCAGAATGTTGGAACAGCTAATTTTTTTTTAATAACTGACTAAAAATTCAGCCCTATAGTCGGAATTTTAATTAGCTGCAGTAAAATGACAGCTTATGTGTTAATGACTGAAATTGGCGTATTTTTGTTTTTTTGCGGCCATCAACCAAATCTTGTTTTTCTAGTACAGAATAGTGTAACAAACGAAACTTCTTTGACATGCATATCTCTAAACTCAGTCCGAAATGCGTTATTAAGAAGTGTAATTTTATTGCAGCTAATTAAAAGTCGGAGTATAGATTCAGAATCATGTTCGGGTATAGGTTGCGCATCGATCTCCATGCCACCATAATAGCACAGTATAAAAACCATACAGTAGGTCGACGCCTTTGATCTCGTGGTAAATGCCGACAACGTCTAGACATTATCGCGACAGCTAGGGTTGTCACTTGTCTCAAGTAAACATGGAATTATTCTACATACGTTTTTCTACATCAGATAGTGTCGCTGTCCCATTTTCAAACAACAGGCCAAACGACATCTATGATGAAAAATTACATTGTTTCGCAGCCGCCATTTTGAATTTTGATTTTGACCTCATATTCGCTGTCAGCACCCTCGAAATCTTTGGAAAGGACACCCATGACGAAATTTGAATATTTTCGCAGCCGCCATCTTGAATTTTGATTATGACCTCATATTCGATGTCAGCACCCTCGAAATCCTTGGAAACGACACCCATGATGAAACAATTTTAAATTTTCGCAGCCGCCATTTTGGATTTTCGTTTTGACTGCACTATCGGCTTTAGCGTCCTCGAAAGCCATGGAAATGTCAAGTAAAAAAAAATAAACTGATAAGAAAAATAATAAGTAAAATAATCAGAAAAAAAACTTAACAAATAAGCAAGCACTCAAATGTTACATGTCGTATCTCTGTATTTGTCTTCATAAATTAAAAAAATGTGTACCATTACATTTTTGAAAATAGTATCCCAATAATAAAATCAACACCAAAAAGTTGAAATCATCAACCCTGAAAGTTATGTCCCGAACTACTAACACGGTGGCAGTATGCAGTTCGGGCTCGCACCTCCCGCGTCTCGCCCCTCACACCCCGCACGATTGCCCTGTCTAGACGGCTTCGTCGAACGACTGTATGATGTATAGACTGTGATAATAGCTTACTTCACCTACCGTCCATTCGCGATTTAGTTGCCAAAAATGTAAACAAATATTAATTAATGGAAGAATTACTTTAATTCCTACACAATAAAGTTCAGTTTACGCTACAATTTCAAACATTTGTATAACTTTTTCAATATTACTATTCACTCTGAAATCAACTTAATTATCATTGAAATAAAGTTGATATTTGTTTAACTTGAAATAGGGTAGGGGTGTGCAGCACTGCGCACTTTTACCTTACATGTTTTGCCTTAGATAATAGCGTACATTCATCATCATCTCAGCCCGGGATCCCCCACTGCGGGGTATAGGCCCCCCTTTCTTCTGCCACACTTCCCGATTATGTGTGTCTCCCATCCAGGCGTTTCCCGCGACTTTGACGATATCGTCAACCCAGCGCGGTTTTGGACGGCCTTGGTTTCTTTGGCCGAACCTTGGCCACCAATCGGTTACAGCTTTATTCCATCGGCCATCTCTTTGTCTAGCTAGATGTCCTGCCCAACTCCACTTGAGGCGTATCGCTCTGTCCCCGACGTCGTAGACTTTCGACCGAATTTCGGTGTTACGCACTCGGTCCAGTAGGGTTATGCCAAGCATGGCTCGCTCCATGGCCCTTTGTGCTATTCGTATGCGGTGGACAGCCTGCTGAATAGCATACATTGGTGAGAAAAAAAATGTCTAGCAAACAAATTTGCGAACATGAAAGCAGGAATGGCTGCGAAGGGTGTATTCCTATTAGAATTAAGGCTCCTTCAAACAGGCGCGACACGCGATAAAATCGCGCGCGACACAATGGCGCCGCAAGTCACGCCACGAGCGGCGCCTTTGTGCCTTAATAGCTCCTGGACTAGGTTTTAAACCCAAGGACCTACCTATAAGGACTATGGGGCCAATACTTCATTGTATTTGTGTTATCACTACTTCAACCTTATTGTGGATAATAACACAATCTAATAAGTACATAAGTACTTGTAACTTATCTACATAGGCCCCAATAAATGACGAATATGTTGGTACATTTACTTGAGTGTTTTTCACTGATTTGACTGCTTTGTAGGGTTTCCAATCCCGCAGCCTATTTTCAATATCGGTATTTGCAGGACAGAAAATGTTCAATCTTGCGGGATCCCGGTATGTGCAGGATGGCGCATACGGAAATTAATAATCCTACTAATGTTATAAATGTGAAAGTTTGTGAAGACGTTTGGATGTTTATTACAATTGTTACTTCATCACGCATAAACCGTTGAACTGACTTGGATGAAATTTGGCACACAGATAGTTTATAACTACGATTATCACATAGGATACTTTTTATCCCGATATTCCCACGGGATCGAAACTTACGCGGGTGAAACCGCGGGGCGCTGCTAGTATTAATTAAAGGGTTTTTCAACAAGAACTTTGTTTTAAAACAAAATAAAACAAAGAATTCAGATGGGTATGATTCAAATTTTTATTGTATTAGGAAGAGTAAGGTTTGGCAATTATTAGGCTCACTCCACGCTCACTTCACCTAAGTTTTCACGGTGAAATGGTTACAGAATCGCACCAGTATCGCTGCCGAGCGTGAGAGCGATATCGCTTATATCTGAATAGGCCTTAATTCTACATTCGCTTGAGGGATCGAACGCAACCAGTAATTTTTCTACCACCCTGCTTGATGTAAGGTTCCCTTTTACTACACAAGCTGACTTCCGTTCTTCTGTCTCTCCCGTATTGAGCCCGACCAATGCATAATTACTAAAAATTATTTTTTGTCTCTTTCCAGGTATATAAATACAGTTCCAGTATTCAAACCTTAAAAATATACAGTCTAGTCTAAAAAGTTTCTACTTAAAATAAAAAAAAAACGAAAGTATTCGTCGTACTTAATAAATTAGCAAAAAAAAAAGAAAAAATATTTTTTACTTGTTAGAATTAGAATTTATACACTGTGATAACGATTTTGGTGGGAAAATTTTTGAACTGTGCAATTTTTAAATAAGGAATAGTAACGGTTTTGTGCAATTTTTTTGAAAAAGTAACGTGAAGTGTTTGGCCAAAGATATGTTAAGATAGTTGTGTAATAGTTCGCCTTCTGAACGAAAGATGGCGTTGCCCCCGCAGCAGTTTTGTGTGCGGTGGAACTCTTATCACACCAATTTACAGGTATGTTCTTGTTTTGTATTTTTGTTAGTTTTACAATATTTCTGTCAAAAAGCTATTATTTTCTGTGTGCTGTGACTCTTGTGTCTTCCGTTAACCGAACTTGGTACAATACTCGGGCATAAATATGTAGCTAGTACTTTTAGGACTATCACACTGGTATGTTATAGTTTAGTGATAGAGACGACGCTATAAAATGAGAGTGGGGAGAACAGGGCTCAATGGCGTGCAGTTGGAGAGGTCTATATCCCACGGCGGGCTGCTACAGGCTGATGATGACGCGACAATATCTATCAGCCTATAATGTTCTACTCATCCAGTACTAGTTGGTGGATGTCACATGTCGTAGAATTTTTGAGGGTTTCCTCACTAGGCCTTGAGACGCATATTCATATAATCTAACTAGCCTGTATTGTCGCACTGCAGGTCCCACGGCAAAGGCCTCCCTCTCCCTTTTCCACACAGCCACCGATTGGGTCCCACTAAACGCACGACGCCATCGCGGCAGGCCAAGACAAAGATGGCAGGACGAGCTTGACTCCTACCGTAAGGACTGGATGGCACTAGCAAAAGACAGAATTGTGTGGAAAAGGGGGAGGGAGGCCTTTGCCTTGCATATTCATGGCAAACGAAAACTGCAAAACATGTTATTATGTAGCGGGTTACAAATTACTGGCAAAATGCAACACTGCATACATTTTGGTGTTTTACACAACTTATGTTTACCTTTTTTTTTGTGTTTTTATACGGCGAATCAATTTTAGGGTACTAGCGATAGCGATTAGTAATTTATTTTTATTCTGATACCAGTTCTTTCTCCATTCCAGTCGGTGTTCCCCCGCCTGCTCCTCACAGAGCAGTTCGCTGATGTGACACTCGCGTGCGAGTCGCGTCAGCTGCGATGTCACAAGCTGGTGCTGTCAGCATGCTCGGCGTACCTCGAGCGGCTGCTGCTGCAGAATCCCTGCGACCATCCCATAGTGCTGATGAGGGATATGCGGTTAGTCATCATCTGCCTAGGCTTAGGTCGTATTCCAGTAATTGGGCTGTGGAGCTCAGATAGGCAGTCGCTCCATGTAAAAAACTGGTATTCAGGTAGTTTTAGAAGGCGCGACCTCCTATCTGCCTTCCACAACCAATACTGACAACACGACAGCTTCTAGTCTAACCGGATGCAGCTGAATACCAGTATTTTGCATGGAGCAACTGCCAACCCACCACGATCCAGTTGCTGGGTAACACGATACAACCCGGTAAGACTGATTGACAGACTTTCGGGCTTCTGACTGTCAAAAATTTACGGACTACCACCGATTTATGGGTACGGGGATCACCGGCTTAACGTACTTTCCGAGGCATGGAAGGGTCTTGGTATAAAATGCATGGTTTTGGTTACCTATTCAAGAACTGACCCTAATTAGAGTAGATCTATCTTGATTGATCGGCCCGTGCAGCTGTTACTTGGCCCCGAGCTGCTCTTATTGATCGGCCCGTGCAGCTGTTACTTGGCCCCGAGCTTCTCTTATTGATCGGCCCGTGCAGCTGTTACTTGGCCCCGAGCTGCTCTTATTGATCGGCCCGTGCAGCTGTTACTTGGCCCCGAGCTCCTCTTATTGATCGGCCCGTGCAGCTGTTACTTGGCCCCGAGCTGCTCTTATTGATCGGCCCGTGCAGCTGTTACTTGGCCCCGAGCTTCTCTTATTGATCGGCCCGTGCAGCTGTTACTTGGCCCCGAGCTTCTCTTATTGATCGGCCCGTGCAGCTGTTACTTGGCCCCGAGCTTCTCTTATTGATCGGCCCGTGCAGCTGTTACTTGGCCCCGAGCTCCTCTTATTGATCGGCCCGTGCAGCTGTTACTTGGCCCCGAGCTTCTCTTATTGATCGGCCCGTGCAGCTGTTACTTGGCCCCGAGCTCCTCTTATTGATCGGCCCGTGCAGCTGTTACTTGGCCCCGAGCTCCTCTTATTGATCGGCCCGTGCAGCTGTTACTTGGCCCCGAGCTCCTCTTATTGATCGGCCCGTGCAGCTGTTACTTGGCCCCGAGCTCCTCTTATTGATCGGCCCGTGCAGCTGTTACTTGGCCCCGAGCTCCTCTTATTGATCGGCCCGTGCAGCTGTTACTTGGCCCCGAGCTGCTCTTATTGATCGGCCCGTGCAGCTGTTACTTGGCCCCGAGCTCCTCTTATTGATCGGCCCGTGCAGCTGTTACTTGGCCCCGAGCTGCTCTTATTGATCGGCCCGTGCAGCTGTTACTTGGCCCCGAGCTGCTCTTATTGATCGGCCCGTGCAGCTGTTACTTGGCCCCGAGCTCCTCTTATTGATCGGCCCGTGCAGCTGTTACTTGGCCCCGAGCTGCTCTTATTGATCGGCCCGTGCAGCTGTTACTTGTCCCCGAGCTCCTCTTATTGATCGGCCCGTGCAGCTGTTACTTGGCCCCGAGCTGCTCTTATTGATCGGCCCGTGCAGCTGTTACTTGGCCCCGAGCTGCTCTTATTGATCGGCCCGTGCAGCTGTTACTTGGCCCCGAGCTGCTCTTATTGATCGGCCCGTGCAGCTGTTACTTGGCCCCGAGCTGCTCTTATTGATCGGCCCGTGCAGCTGTTACTTGGCCCCGAGCTGCTCTTATTGATCGGCCCGTGCAGCTGTTACTTGGCCCCGAGCTGCTCTTATTGATCGGCCCGTGCAGCTGTTACTTGGCCCCGAGCTCCTCTTATTGCACATTAATATGTTTATTATTTTAAATACCAGCCCGATGAGATTTCCTATCGGAAAAAATAACGAACTCCATACAAACTTTCATCCTCTATTTGACTCCTGTTGGGGATACATTTGTAAAAACCATTCCTTAGTACTCACCTTTGTTATATAAGGAACTCTTGTGCTTCTTCTTCTTCTTAGCGTGTCGATGGCAATCTTAATGGACTTGGCCCATAATTCGGCTTCTTGTTTGTCGCCATCACCAGCGTCGACCAGTTCCTGTAACGGCAGCTGACAGGACACGATATTAAATGTCCCATCGTTTGTGAAACAGCAGCACATTTACACTCCAAGGCGGAGTAGTCTCTGAATCTCCATCTGAACAAGTTTTGCTTGCTTAGGCCAACCTGGATCCGGAGTCTGTTTAAAGACTTCCAGGTTACCCAAGGTAACTCATGTCCTCTGGTGCTAAATTTCATGCTTCTAGTCCCAGCGGCTTAGGTTGTGCATTGTCTGTCAGTAAATGAATGAATTTATGATTTTTATTAAATTTTGACCTCTCTTGCAGGTTCAGCGAGATGCAAGCGCTGGTAGACTTCATGTACAAAGGCGAGGTCAACGTGACGCAGGAAGAGCTGCCCAGTCTACTCAAGTCAGCTGAGGCGCTGCAGATCAGAGGTAGGTTTTCATCATTCTCCCGTCTTTACATAATGAGCAGCACTTTTTCACTGGTGATATACCTGTGAAATGTGTCATATTTGCACAAACCGCCTTGTCCTGAGTCAGGGTACTAATAGTTTATTAAACTTTATTACGATCTCTTTCTAAAGCACTATTCTGGTCTGACTCTATTTAGTTTGCCATATATACGCTAAAAAGAGACATTTTTAGACATTTTACATGTTTGCTTTGTTCTTCCCCAGGTCTATGTTCAAGCGACACGTCGAACCTATCATCGGAGCTCGGCAAGCCTGACAGCAAAGACTTCACGGTCGCCAGCGAAGCGCTTGTCGCGAATGCGCAGCGTGAGAACGCTGTGAACGGTGAGTATTTTAATATTTCTTGCTTTAGGCTGAGAATTTGCCCTTTTTAACGTCACAAGTTACCAAAGCACAGCCCCCAAAAATGTCCTCCAATCATCACTTCCTAGTGTTTTAGCTGGGAAGAAGTAATGCCGCAACAAACTCCCTAGTAGTTTAAACGCAATGCAGAGTGTCACTCCTGTGGTCTGTCCTATAGAACCCGTGCATTTATCCGGGGTAAAGTTGCCTATTTCACTCTCCAGTCCATTAACTATCTCTATGCAAAAATTCACGTCGATCTGTTGCGTGAAAGAAGAACAAACCCACTATCTCATTTATAATATTACTAAGATTAGTTTTCAATGTTTTCTCCTCAATTCCAGGTCCAACAACACACCAGTCAAAGCCAACAACTAACAACAACAACGCAACAACAACCAACGGTACTAAAAAGAGGAAGTCTGAGGATAGAGCGGACATCAAGGAGGAGACTGTGGAAGAGGACGGACTTTACTATGGAGAGCTGGACAACGATAATATGGAGTATAATGAGGTGAGAACATTACACAATAGGGGTTTTAGGAAATAGGAGAACTTAGAGAAATTAGGGGCGATGGAGGGAGTAAGGATGTGTTGAGGAATAGCGGTGTTTATGGTAGAAATAAGGGTACTTAGGGAAAATTTAAGGAATATGTTAGATAGCCACATTATGGCGGTTAAAAGTGTGTATAAGGGACAGTTCACAGCGAGACGCGACTCGCGTCGCGTCGCGTCTCGGTGTGAGCTGACGCTTAACGTGAATATTGTTAGGGAGAGAGCGGTCATTAAAGTGGAGACTGTTGAAGAGGACGGACTTTACTATGGAGAGCTGGACAACGTTAATATGGAGTTTAAGGGTCAGTTCACACCGAGACGCGACGCGACGCGCAGTATTCAAGATAGAATTACAATTACAGACCTTATCTACTACACTAAAAGGTACACAATTCAGTGTCCACTAGCTACGTCGAGCTACGCAGCGCTGCGTAGCTCACTGAATCGTGTACCTTTTTGTGTAGTAGATAAGGTCTGTAATTGTATTACTATCTTGAAAACTGCGCATCGCGTCGCGTCTCGGTGTGAACTGACCCTAACGAAGTGAGGAAACCTTATGTCCTAGGAATGGAGGGAGTTTGTAGAAAAATAGTGGAAGTTTCTAGGAAATGAGAGGAAAAGTAGGTGAGTGAGGGGAATTTGAGGGAAAACTAGAGAATTTATGGGGGGCTCTAGGTAAAATGTGAGGAATAAACAAAAGAGATAAGTAGGCAGGACAGTCGGATATAGTTGAAGTTTAGTAAGAAACCGATGGATGTACTCGAATCAAATTTTATGTTATTAATAGAAAACAAACAGCTCATTTATCAAATTAAATTTCAGTCAATAACATCCATCGGTTTCTTACTTCTTCAACTATATATACTTCTTCAACTAAATATAACTTCAACTATATCCGACGATCCTGCATACCTATCTGTTTTGTTGACTGTACATACGTATAGGACTTTAAAGAAACGTAAATGATGTTTGAGAGAACCAATATTAAAGAGGAGACTGCGGAAGATGAGGGACTGAACTATGGAGAACTGGACAACAATAACATGAAGTTTAACGAGGTGAAGAAATAGGGTTACTTAGAGGAAAATTAGTTTTTGTGGGCACTTGGAGGAAATTAGTGGTATTTTGGATTAATTAGGGTTCGTGGGAGAAACAGGGTACTTGTCTCTGCGGTAAAGACCATGTTGTATGTGCTATGCAGAGGATTTTTATTATTTAGTATAAAAGGAGCCTAAAGTAAAATGCTGGAGAATTTACTAAGGGTATTTTGGTAAATCGCTCAGAAATTACTGAGATTTGCCGTGAAATTCAAGCAAAGAAAGGCAAAGATATAAGATAATGTCTAATATTTTCAGGACGATGAACCAGGGAAGGCAGGCAGTAGTCTAGGACAACCATCCGGTGAGTAACTATAACAAAAAAAAAACATTTTAATATTTTATTTTGTTAATTTTTATTATTTAATTAATTAAATAAATCAATGTTTGTTTGCAATGTGACTTCTCTCTCGTCACTTGCTAATTTTATTTTTTATAATTTTTATTATTTTTTACTGAATATTTTCAATTTTTTTTTAACAAAAAATAAATAAATAAAATTGGATTTCTAACGCGGTCAAAAACGTCCATAGACAAACGTGTGTGTAGAGCGAAGATCATATTGTGAATGGACATTGTCGAAAGAAAGAAAGAAAACCAAAGAATTAAAAAAAAATGTCTGTAAGGTAGGCCAGTTTTTTTTACTATAAAATTCGGTAGTTTTTTTTTTACATTTAGCAAAAATAAATTGAACCATGAATGTTGTCTTTTAGGGTTCCGTAGCCAGGTGGCAAATGCCAATGGTGGGGCTTGGGACTAAATAAAAACAGCCGCACGGGTCGGTCGAAAGTTATGCTACGCTTGCCGAGGTCGGTCCGAGGATGGGTGACCATGCATCCATTACATATCGCGTCCCTTCCGCGCCGTGGAAAGCACGTTACGGCTGTCATTTGAAGATCTTTGACAGTCGTTACGGGTAGTCAGAAACCCGAAAATCTGACAACCAGCCATACCAAGGGGAGTGTTACCTAGTAACTGGGTTGTGGAGGTCAGATAGGCAGTCGCTCCATGTAAAATACTGCTATTCAGCTGCATCCGGTTAGACTGGAAGCCGACCCCAACATAGTTGGGAAAAACCAGGCAGATGATGAGCCAAATGGCTAAAACGGAACCCTTATTTTTTTTTTCAAATTGGAATTAGTCTTTTTGACTATCTTACAGACATTTCAGTCAAGTTTAAAAAAAATAATCCTCCCATTCATGGTTCAATACTTATATTTCCATGATTTAATTTTATATCAACTGCCCGCCTCGATGGTCTAGTGGTCGCAAACGCTACTGCTGAGCCTAAGGTCCTGGGTTCGATTCCCAGGTCGGGCAGTGTTAATGGGTTTTTCCATCAGGAATTTCTCAGAAACAGCCCGGAGTCTGGATTGGTGCCCGGTTGATGGCAATAGGCTCGTCCCCTATTACGTGGGACTTGAACATAACTGGCGAAATGTGGGTGTACTATGAGGACACCCCTGCCCAACCCAGGCAAACAAGGCGTGATTATATGTTAATTTTTTTTTAGGCCGTCGTCCTTACCTTCGTGTGAAGCCAGAAAGCGAGTTATTCTTCCAAACTAAACTCCAAAATCTCGCAAAAGTCAACTCCGAATACATAAACAGACTCTCAAAAATGTCAACCATTGAAATTAGGAATGAATTTTCGAAGTACGGTTTTAATACAAATCCTACTGACGAAGCTTACATACAGAAGACCAACGAGAAATCTGAAAATGATTACTACAAGTCTTGGCTCGAGCAAAATGGAGAATTAGAAGTGTCCTTACTAAAAGCTAGCCAAGTGAAAAAAACTAAACCCGATACCAAAAACCAGAAATCCGAAGTAGAGTTGATACCAAAGAGCAAAGACGGTGTTGCCACTAAAGAAGTTTTCCCTAAATTGGGGGAGAAATCTCAGATGAGAAGGCGGGGCAGACCGCCCATATTTAAAGATAGGAATGTAGATATCGGGGAGACTGTGCTGAAGTCTGATTTGGACCAATTTTTGGAAGGGAAAGAGGTTAGTTCCTCAGGGTTGTCGCGTAAGGATTTGGAGAGGGTGATGATGGGGAAGTTCAACCCTAATAGAAGGTACTCGAATGAGGCGATGTGGGCAGCCCTCATGGATGTTAAGAAAGGAGGGAGTATATACAGGTGAGTTCTTTTAAACTTCTTCTTCGTAGCACTCTTGTCAGAGCGGTCTTGATCCTCGTGTAGTTTCTTGTCTAGGGGCTGATGAGATTCGCCTCACGATGTCTCGCCACCTACTTCGATATTTGGTATCCTTGCTGCACTCATACAAGGGATCGCCCATTACGGATGTAACATGGTCAGTCAGTCCATCTCATGGGTGAGCGACCTTGTGGCCCAGTGCCCTGCACGACAAGGCGCTCTATAGCTTTACGCCTCGAGACGTGTCCGAGTACTTGAGGATGCGTTTGGACCAGAACAGATATACTTTTAAACTTATTTATTACTATCCAGTCCCGCTTTCAAGTAGTGGTCGTTGTGGCGATGCATGGGGGAGGCCTATGCCCACCAGTGGGTCTTTTGGATGATAATTATCAAATCGAAACAACTAATAAAAAAAAATGTTTTCATAATAAATGTTTAATCTTTCGAATACCTATATTTGTTATATTATTTCAGAGCGGCCCAAACCCACAAAGTCCCGCGGAAGTCCCTCCGCAACTGGATGAAGCGATGCCACATAAAGTCCTCCTTCCCAATGCCACAACAACTCAAACAGTTCGTCGAGAACAGCAAAAAACAAAAGGAATACAAAAATTTCGACTTTAACGTCCCCGAAACACAGAATTATGAGAAAAGTGGCACCGAAACGGAGGCTTACGAGGCCGAAATCGATTTCGGAAAACATTTTCTTACTTTTACTAACTCTACCGTTTCGAGCGAAGATGAAGGGGTAGCGAAAAATGAGGAAAAAGATGGGGAAACGAAAATTGAGGATGGCAACTCTGCGTTGAATATGTCATTGCATGAATAGGTTTGGTAATTGAGTGGCGACATTGAATTTTAGAATAGCGTCGTCTCTGTCACTCATACTCGTTTGACAGTCTCTTTCTAAAGCTCGATGTGACATATTAACGCCCGGTTTGTGTTTATGTTGGTGTGGATAAAGAATGGCGGGCTGTAACTAATTGGCAAACACCGCGAGCGAATTGGTGACACCTCTGACTACCTACATCTTCGAGGATTACAGGCGTGACGTTATGATATTAAGATATTATATGCATATTTCTCTTTTAAATCAAATGTAAAGTATGTACATTGAAAAAATATGAGAACAATATAATGCCGTTTTTTGATAAAAATATGGGTTTTTATCCGCGATCTAAAGGTCAATTTCCGTAATTAAATACATTCAAAATCTAGTCGCTATCTCATTTCAGCGACAATCGATGTCAAAAATGTTGGCCAGTTAGAAGTATTATTGACGGATTGAGTTGAAACGGAAATTATAGTCCATTCACAATTTGATTTGACCTTTGATTTTGACTCGCTGTCAAAATCACAATGATCTTTAATCTCGTTAATATAAGTTTGCTATTAGGCTGCTGCTGTCAAAGGTAAAAAAAATTGTGAAAGAACTGTAAATTGCGAATATTTTTAAAATACGGGTATTATCCCTCAGGTCAGCAATTTTTATAGCAAAATGTCTGTAGAGGTAGAATTCCTAGTCCCACCAACATGAGTCACTACGCCAGCCAGTAGCGTCAATTTTGACAGTCCATTCTGACATTGACAGCTGTCAAAGGTGCTTAAATATGCAATTTTTCTGTTTTGCAATTCAAAGTTCTAGCAAATAAGGTTTAAATCATGTTTTTTTTTCTCTGTTAAATAAACGACTTATTGTTATAATTAGGATTGAATGTACTTTAAAAAATTATGGCTATTTTTAAGAGCAACTACTTAAAATTGTCGAGCAGTTTTTGAGATTGGGGCTGCAAGACTTTTTTTTATAAAAGATGGGCCCAAAACGGCCAGTATACGAAAGATAAAAGAAACTGCCAAAGAAAAGCAAAGATAAACGAGAAAATCTAATTTATGAAATTTTCTGAAAATTATTATTTAAATTAAGACCTACTATTTTATTTATTTTGTCCAAAGATATGAATTTTTTCTTATTATTTAGTATTTTTGTATGTGTGTGTGTGTGAATATTTGACTAAAATACAAAAAGTGTTCTTAATTATATTTTGATATTCCGAATCTAGGTCGCCATATAACGTCCGCAGTTTACCGGCGAATGAAACGTTGTCTATGAAAAAAAAAATGGTGTGTTGGGATAAAGAGCGTTTTTTGACACCGTAAAGCCATTATTTACATTAGCGGTCACTGGGACCGTTATGTGGTGGCGACCGGACTTCTAGGAGCCCGTAGCTTTATTGATAATTCGGTGAACTCCAAAACATTCAGATTTATCCTAAATATTCACACACTTACATAAAAACATTGACATTGTAATGCAAGCCTTCTGACGGCTCCATACAAAAGTCACACAGTACTAGTAAATATGACCCATCGAGTTTTACATAAAAAGATCATCTTTATACAGTTTCAAATTAAATTAGCTAACGAAGCTCTGAGGACGGGATTAGTGTCGATATCTAAACATTTTAAAGAAAAAAAATTATGATTATTTTTTTGAGGTCAACGACAGGTGATCGTGTAACGGAAAATAGTGGCCACTATTGTCCGTTTTAGTGATTATAATAAAACTAAACAATGTAAAACTACCGTTTATAATAATATTAACGTATAATCTTGTGGAGCACAACTTAACGTGCTTATTTTCTGCATATTCATTCTAAAATAAAAGAAATAACCAAACAAACGATGAGGGCGCCACTAGGCGATCGGCGTAGCCTTAATAATACAATGTTATATTTATTCCGAGTATTCCAAGGAAACAAGTTTACTTCTACGCGCCTGTTACATCACATAGCGGTTGGGAATTTATCCCTCAAGTGGTCACAAATCGATTTGAAATCTTACCTAAGGAAAAAAAAATACTTACCATCATATAATTTTTTTTTGTTCTATCTTGTTTATGTATCGATACTCATCACGTCTGCGGAATTTCGCTAGCTAATTTAATGTGGCCGTGTCTCGCGTCGTCTCTGTCACTCATACCTGTCTGACAGTCTCTTTCTAAAGCTCGATGTGTCATATTAACGCCCGGGTACTGTACAAAGTATTCCTAATATTATTTTGTCCCGCAATATTGTACCCAAAGATAGATGTTTCTTAGATAATTAGAAGAATGTCTCAAATGTATTGTTTGTACTTCTTCTCTTGAATTGTCACGAACCTTGCTGTTTTTATCGTTTCAACTTAGTTAAAATCAATTTTTGAAAAGTACAGAATTAATCTCCATTAATTTATCTATACAATGGTATACAAATTAAGTAGGTTCTGTGTATTAGCAGGAGTATAACAATAGAAACAGTTGCAGAAAGGAGGCAAAAACAATTTTTCGATTGTAAAGCACTCTTTAATACTTCGTATTATGAGCCGTTCAATAGAGACCTATTTATACCAAATGACATGATCGCCATTACATCGACGGCCTTGTGTCGCCTCCTCCCTTTAGTGCCATGCTTCCCTGGTCTCTGCGAGTCTCATCCAGGTCTTCCCCGCGATCTCCTGCAGGTCGTCCACCCACTTGTCTATTTGTCTGCCGACGCTCCTTCTACATTTTCTCGGCTATTTCTCGGCTATTCCGTTAGCTCTAAACGAATTGTCTACTTCATAAAATTCTTATATTCATTTATTCACTGACACACAACGCACAAACTAAACCACTGGGTCTAGAAGCATGAAATTTTGCGCAAGAGTTCCTTATATAACGAAAGTGAGCACAAAGAATTATTTAAATTGGGGATATAAGTTTGTATGCCTTGTGAATATGATACGGTATGAGGATTGGTTATCATCATCTGCCTGCCTTTTCCCAACTATGTTGTGATCGGCTTCCAGTCTAACAGGCTGCAGCTGAATACCAGTATTTTACATGGAGCGACTGCCTATCTGACCTTCACAACCCATTATTTGATGAGAACAGCTCATGTCGTGGTAACAATATTAGTGAGTCAGCGAGGTGGTAGTGGGGCCCGACTGTCCAGGGTGTGTCGAATGTTACATTTTGTTATAGCCATTTTGTAGAGGCTATTAAAATTAAAATACAGTATTTATTTTTTAATTAGGGCTTTATAAGTAGTACAATTTATAAAAAAATTAATTGATGTAGGTCACCAACAATTTTAAGGGTTCGTCTTGATAGAAATGACTGTTTTTTTACGGTATTTGATTGATGTAGGTACTTAATTTATATTATTTATAAATCAACTTGAAATCGCATAAAAATTGTTTTTACAATATTATTTGATTCTTAATATTTGTTAAACAAAAAATGGTTATAATGTTGCCACCTTATTGGGGTAGTGTTGCAAGTATACAAAACATTTGAGACATGCTCCCATTATAATTATTTATTAGTAAGTTTGTCGTTATATGCTTGTGTAATAAATTAATTAGTTATATAAACTAAAATAATTATTATATTTAATTATATAGATGAAATGATTGGCCTTTTTCAAAAACTGAGTGCTTGATGGGACTTCGTCCAAATATATATAAAGAAAAGACTTAAAATGAAATTTTTAGTGTTTAATATTAAAATTATATTAAGCTTTTTAATGTTGGAGTGGTTATTTTAAGAAAATACTTTAAAAATTAATCTGAAATTTTACAAAAAGGATGTGGTTTGAGATTTACATTAAAGTTTTGTTAGTGGCTCTATCTCTACATTTCATTAATAATATAAACCAAGTGTTCTTCTAAACTACGCTACGGATGTCGATGCGGTTTTCAACATAATTTAGAGATTTTTTCCGAAAGGTTACATAGAATAACGAAATCTCAATGTTTTGTCAAGTTATAATAACCGTGTGAAGCAGGGGCGCGTCGCTAGTAAACACTATTTGATACATTTCTATTTGGTGTGATATAGTTTCTGCCTAAAACTAATTGATACAAATTTCTAAAATAACCACTACACAGTAACTATAAAAAACGGCTTAAAATATATTATATTTGTATTAAGTTATTTATATTATATGATATAATTATTATATATTATAGTATTTTATAATTATTATTGTACTTAATTAGGATAAATTATGTTTGGGCATCGATTATATTGAGATTTTTAACTTTAAAAAACTTTACTTGGTGAGTATTTAAAGAAAATTGTTAATCATTAAAATATAACAAAGTCATCATCTGCCTAGCCTTCTCCCAACTATGTTGGGGTGGGCTTCTTGTCGCACCAGATGTAGCTGTATACCAGTATGTTATATGGAGCGACTGCCTTCCACGCCCCAGTTACGATACCCCTTGCTCTGGTTGTCAGGCTCTCGGGCTTCTGACTACCCGCAACGACTGTCAAACATCTACGAATGACTACAGTGTTATATTTTAATGATCAAATTTGTTTTTCCTTCACTAAGTATTTGTTATAGGCCTTAATACTTATACGAAGAAGAGTTAAATCAATAATAATTTGCTTTGTTATAAATTCCGTCATTTTATTCTGATAGACAATTTAACTATCTTGACGGTTAACTATCGTGTTAGTTAAAATTATATTCCCAAAAATTCTGGCAAATAGTTGTGTAATATTGTAATGGTTAACTTTTTCGTAAAGGGATAGTTATTTAATCTTGTAATTGACTACTTAAATTAACTATTGTAAATGTTTGCTAGTTAGAATTAACTATAAAGATAGTTAACTATTAAAGTAGTTAATTACCAGGATAGGCAACTATCACACTGATTAACTATGCTGGAATCTAATCCTATGTCTTTTCAAACATTTTCATTTAAAATCAATTTCATAGTTTAACCGATAGTCGACTATCTAAACGTTTAATTATCCCTACGACTAACTATCGATAGTATCATTCTCTATTTATAACGTTTCTCAGCTGGTCTGATAGTTGACTATCAAAACGATTAATTAACTATCCCTAAGTTTAACTATCCGAATAGCCACAGTGAATGGCCTAGATATTACCTACGTTCCTATCAAATAATACTGTTCTAATGGTTTTAGTTATAATTCTCTTGTAACACCGTGTTTTGTATATTTTTATGGTCTGATAAAAAAGTCCTAAAAAAATAAATAATATTAGATCAGCTTTTCATCCATAAAATATAAACTTTAGGTTTCTGATAGCCTAAGTATTTCAACTGACGTGATTGGTTGTTTGATCTGTCAACCACTCACAACATTTCCATGAGATTTGACAGCAAATTTTGCTGGTCTGGACTGGATTAGACTATTTGTTATCTGTTACAGCTTTTTCATCTCACGTGTTTGTATACTTTGTGATCACAAGTAAAGCGTGCGACGTGTCGTGAGATAAAAATACTTTAACCGTTTGAATGAAGTAGCAATAACCAATCACAAAAGTTGACATAAGTAGCTGAGCCTTAAATCTAAAACTACCCACATAAATATACAAAACGCGTTATAACCCATGAAGTGCCTACTAGTATATAAATATATACATAATAATATAGGTATAAGTGTCTACTGTAGATATATACATTGTACTAAAATGCTAAGCCTTGTACAAGTTTTATTGTGAACTGGTTTTTATACCCGCACAGTCGGGTAAATTCTAAAATATTAAGAGTTTTCTGTTCTGTCTCTAAAACATTTTTATCATCATCATCAGCCTATAATGTGCCCACTGCTGGGACTGTGGCCTCCTCTCTGTGCGGGCTGGTAGATGACACATGTCTTCGAATTTTCAGTTCTAGGACATGCCGGTTTCCTCACAATGTATTCCATCACCGTTTTTGAGAGCAGTGGTGTTGAAATTATTTACACAAAGTAAAGCGCCTGGCTGGGTTCGAACCCGAGACTCGGTAAGACGGGGCCGTGACCACCGCTCTCCCGGGCCACCACTGCACTGCCTTTGCCTATAGCACAGAAAAATTAAATGACTAATTCTGTAAGTAATCATCTCACTGCCTTTCCCCAACTATGATGCTTCCAGTCTAAGTGTATGCAGCTGAAAACCACTGTTTTACGTGGAGCTACTGCCTATCTGACCTCCACAACCCAGTTACTGGGTAACACGATACCCCTTGGTAAAACTGGTTGTCAGATGTTCGGGCTTCTGACTACCCGTCACGACTGTCAAAGATTTACGAATGATAGCCGGGACCAACGGCTTAACGTACTTTCCGAGGCACGGAGGGGTCTCGATATGTAATGGATGGTCACCCATCCACGAACCGACCGAGGTAAGCGTAGCTTAACCTTCGATCGGTTCGTGCGGCTGTTATCATTTAGCCACGAGCTCCTTGTTACCCGAGCAATGGGCACGTACAGTCAACAAAAGAGATAAGTATGCAGGATCGTCGGCTATAGTTGAAGTTTAGTAAGAAACCGATGGATGTTCTCGAATAAAATTTTAAGTATTTTATTAACAGAAAACAAACGGCTCATTTATCGAATTAAATTTCAGTCGACAATATCCATCGGTTTCTTGACGATCCTGCATACTTATCTCATTTGTTGACTGTACATACATACGTAGGATTCTGCCGTTCTGTAGTTCGCTACAGAACGCCACCTGCTACGATCCTAAAAAGTATGTAAGGATCGTAGCAGGTGGCAGTACAGAGTACGTTTTGCACGTTTACGTTCATACATTTCTGGTCATACACACTGTTTGCGAGTACCACGCACCTGACCTTTCTCAAGAACATTACCAATAAAGTCACTATATTATGTCCTCCTAGGGCGTGGCCTCCCTCTATATTATGTCCTCCTAGGGCGTGCCCTCCCTCTATATTATGTCCTAGGGCGTGCCCTCCCTCTATATTATGTCCTCCTAGGGCGTGCCCTCCCTCTATATTATGTCCTCCTAGGGCGTGCCCTCCCTCTATATTATGTCCTCCTAGGGCGTGCCCTCGCTCTATATTATGTCCTCCTAGGGCGTGCCCTCCCTCTATATTATGTCCTCCTAGGGCGTGCCCTCCCTCTATATTATGTCCCCCTAGGGCGTGCCCTCCCTCTATATTATGTTCTCCTAGGGCGTGCCCTGCCTCTATATTATGTCCTCCTAGGGCGTGCCCTCCCTCTATATTATGTCCTCCTAGGGCATGCCCTCCCTCTATATATGTCCTCCTAGGGCGTCCCCTCCCTCTATATTATGTCCTCCTAGGGCGTCCCCTCTCTCTATATTATGTCCTCCTAGGGCGTCCCCCCCTCCCAGTGGGAACATTATGGGCTGAAGATGCCGTAGACCAGTTCACAATAAAAACTATAAATTCAGCTTCATTGTATGTTAAGAAACAGTATTATGTTGGTCATTGCGTTCTCGTATCATAATTATTTACCGGTTGTACTTAATATATTTCATACCAATTGTAATTATTTATGTTTCAATTAAATTGAGGTTTACCGTATGCATTGGTCGTTTTATTCAATTGTTTTGAGATTTTTGACAAAATTTCTAAATGTCTGACAATAATTTTGTCAAAAATTTTCGTTTCCAAATGTTTAGAAAGTTTTATTTTGTTTATTTTTGAAACTAAAATTAGAAAGTGCGGTCATCTTAATTTTTACAGTAACACATGTTTATGAAATTAATTTATTACAAAATAATAATACTTTAATTTTATAGTCCGTAAAGGAACCTACACGGTTGCTCGGTTTCGTCGATCGATAAACTTTTACCGTCTGATTTTATTAGTCGATCAACAAAAAATAATGTATGCATCTTACAATGCGTGCTGAATTTATTTGACTTTATTATATATTATTTAATTATAAGAATAATTACGCCCGCAAAAATCTAAAAATATTTTGTTTTTCGAACCAAAAATGTATTTGATACTAAACCACGCTTGAATATTTAAATCCCTAAAAAACCCAGAAGAGCGGCTTTTCCTCGCTTTTTACAAAACGCATGCTTTTCCCCGTATTTTAATGAAGATAGTTCACTCTGAGTTAAATTGCTAAACACCCAATTTTTCATCCTTTTTCAAATTCTATAGAGATAATTTTAACAGAGCCAAGTAGTTCCCCAAAGAATAATTATTTTGTAGAAGTAGTACTACTGGTTAATTAATGTGGCTATTCCACAAATAAACCTTTATATTGATGTATTTTAAAGTGGATTCTCCCTTTTTTTTTTCTTTATTGTCATTATATTGGCCAATGAATCTGGCAAATAAGATTATTTCCCTCCAAAAGGATCCATTGGTCCATCTTAGTTATTAAAGTAGCATAATTATATATTTAATAAGTCTTAGATTAATTATTAGCAAATTAGAGTGAACTATCTTTCAGCTGTACGTCATAAATACTTTGGATTTGTACGACTACCCTCGTTCTATGAGACCGAAATTTTTAGCTCTCAACTTTCGAATTCAAGGTTTTAACTTACGAACCTTCCCATCTACGGAAAACATCCGAAAGTTTTGAATTCCGAAAGAAAACAATTTATTATATAGTTCTAGCATTTCACGAGCGCACGTAAAACAGTTGACCCATAATGTCAGTGTGCATAAAATACACGTCATATGCGCTTCGTGTTTTCAAGAACTATACCGAAAAATCTCATAGAACAAGCGTAGCCCTACAATTCCCCGCGAAGACACAGCTGCCTGTAAGAAGCCAGGAAAAGAAACGCCCATGTTTCTTCACTCCCTCTTATCTATGTTTTTAATTGTAATTCTAAAGGGCGGTTTCTTGACCTTGCTTGTTTCAGGAGTTCGAACTTCAACGGAAATAGTGACGCGCCATTTTATCGATATGGACCACGGGATTCCTTTAAACATCCATGCAAGGCCGAGACTAGTTGGAAGACGACCGAACGAGATCGTCAACATTGAAACTGATGTTTTTCAAGAGAAATCTTATAAGCAATATTCGTCGCAACATCTTAGAGACGCCCTAATCGCAGTTAAAAAAGGTTACAGTGTATACGCCGCCTCAAATAAGTACGGAGTGCCGAGGAAAACTTTACGGAATTGGATGGAAAAGTATGATATTAAGAGTCAATTTTCCAAAGGTAGGCGCGGGGCCAGGACGCAGATTCTGGACCCGTTAGATCTCATGGTTGAGTCGAGGGCCGAGAAATATGATGATACGTTGTAAGTCTTTTTGTAATCTTGCCAAATGTAATGTTTAAGTGTTTTGGTAGCTCTGTTGATAGGTACACTCGTTAAAACAGTAGCCGAACAGTAAATATGATACGTCTAGTTTTTGAAAAAGTTTGTCTGTGTCTCACGGCGTCGCTGTCATTCATACCTGAGTCACAATCTCTTTCTAAAGCTCCATGTGACATATTTACCGTCAGGTTACAGTACTTTGGTTTTAAAACGAATGACTGAATGAAACAACTTTTTTTAATGATATAATATTTTGCTCATTTCCTAAGTATTTATATTTTTTTAAAGTTATCTGCAACTTAACAGTTTCTTAAGGAACCTACAGACTTAATCGATTTTGTCGATCGAAAAAGTTTTTGATTGACGCCAAGTCAGCATAAAGAGATGTTTCACACGACTGCACCAGAAGGAGGTCAATGTTCGAATTACTTGACGATTATTGATCGACAGAATCGCAAAAGTATGTAGCCACTTCACCAAATTATCCAGGCCGAAAACGTTCGTCAAACGAGAGTACCTCTGTTCCTATCCGACTGTATTTAGTCTTACAATTACTATGGTACTACTACTAACCTCTGCCATTACATAGTCTGTAACCATGAAGTATTTATGGCCGTATTCTCAAACGCCACTCCATTTTAAGTAACTATAGGTACTGTCTCTTTCTATCACTCTCACTTTGACAGAAGAAACTCTTGCCCACGTTCGCACGGACGTAAAAATATCGTGGCGAGATTTTATCGTGCACTGGATTCTGAACCCTCGGTGTTGTGCCGTGCATTGATAATCACATCACAGCTCATCAAAACAATACACTGTCGGATTTTCAACTCTCGACGCTAATCAGTGTGTTGAAAATCCAGTGCGCGATAATAAAACGCCAGTGGGTATGAGGATTATTGCTGTCATTGACACTTTGACAGAAAGGCTTTTAAGACCGTCTTAAAGTTAAATTCATCATCATCTGCCTAGCCTTTTCCCACCTATATTGGGATCGACTTCCAGTCTAACCGAATGAAGCTGAATACCAAGTATGTTACATGGATCGATTGCCTATCTGACCTCCTAAACACAGTTACTGGGTAACACGATACTCCTTGGTGAGAACAAGACTGGTTGTGTGTGGCTGTGGTGTGGCTTAAAGTTTAGTGTCGTTTGAGAAAACGGGGATTAGCGTTCTAAGTAAAATAATCTAGATTTTTCTATCGATATACTTAAAACTGCTATAAAGTTTAGATAGGTAAAAGGAGTTTGTGTCTACAGGGAGATAGCATTAAGAACCAAAGATTGTAAAATGTAGTCAAGGTAACGTTAATGTAGGGAATTATTATGGGCATATCTTTACTAGTATCTAATATTTTGAGTAGACGTCCCGCGGGGTGTTTACGTAACACGCATGAAATGGCAATTGATCGCAATGCCTTTAATTGTGACAGTTCAACCACGTTCATTGCGTTAATAACGTTGTTGAGCAGACTAACTGTTCAAACCTATGAATTTCCCTAAAAACCCTCTGATTTTGATTGAAAGTATGTTACGCAATTTGGGTGCTGGTCATCATCATCTGCTTGCCTTTTCTCAACTATGTTGGGGTCGGCTTCCAGTCTAACCGGATGCAGCTGAACACCAGTATTTTACATGGAGCGACTGGATCTGTGGATTCAGACTCATCACTATATTATACCTATTTCTGCCGCAAAGCAGCGTTGCTGCATGTGTTCCGGTTCGATGTGTACCGGTGTAATTACAGGCACAAGAGACGTTTCAGCTTTGTCTCTGGCAAAATGGCAACACATGTGCGATGCCTCTGGTGCAGCTGTCCACAAGCGGCGGTGACCACTTACCATCAGGTGGGCCAACTGCTGAATTGCCAATCAATGCCAACAAAAAAGCTAATATATTTCTGCTTTACCACAGTTCAGAACACTGCGGTCCTCATACGATTGCTATTCAGAATTTCTTAGTATAAAGAAGCATACAGATTTGCATTATTTTGACGATCGTCAATGTCATTTACAAATCGATTTGTTAAAACCACCATTTTTTTTACTCGATTTTTGACTATCATCGATATACCTATGTCGCAAAAATCAAGCAATTTTCGCCTTTGGGAAGCAATAATAAGTATTCTTAAAAGTAGTTACGTGCGTGTTTCTCAATAAAATGTAAAGATATGTCCTCCTAAGATATATACATTGTGTCTAGTCTAATTTATACCTAATTATAAGAAAAAAATATGATTATGCATTGCAACCAACTGTCAAAGAATGATAGTTGTCATTTGAACATACGAAGAATTTAAGCTGGTAGTCAATTCCGTAAACAATGACTTTTTTACTTCATTGACTTGACTTATATTTTCGTTCAGCGCGGGCGCATTACTTCCATGGAGTATCATGGGATCCAAAGAGAAAACTAGACTATGACTGAATTTAAAAAAAAAAAAAAAAAAATCCAGACCGATTTAGCAAAATATTTTTATCCTTTTCCCTACTAGGAAGAATCATTCAAAAAAGAATAATAAAAATACCTTTAACATTTTCAGTTATGTGGGTAGATCAATCATAAACAATTTATGATTTTATTTTATAATAAACTCACACGAGTTGATTAAATTTTACTAAGTGCCAATAGTTTATTACTTGACCAAAAACTATAGACTTATTACGATTCCTCGAATAGTCAGATAAATCGACACCTATGGTGACAGTTTTAGTCGATAGAGAAGAGAAAAGACTTCGATGAATTGAAAACCTCTTAATATTTCGAGTCTGTTAAAAAAGTATATAATTAATACCAAAAACAGTATTTTTACTAATTAAACATATATTTCAATAAATCAGTTTTAAAATAATAATAATATATTATGTACGAGTATATAAAAGTGAGGGGAAATAATCAAAGGGTATCAAAAAATTCGTCCGCATCGCTGTCAACAGGAAACGTGCTCAAAATTTTTACTTGAAATTGATGCTTATTATTTTTACAGCTGAATGAAATGGTATAAACGAGCAAAAAAACTGTTTATTATCGTATTTTTCTGACTATTTCGACTTATCTGACTGTCTGTGTACACTGACTAATATACATAAAACATTACCCAATAGTTAACTATAAGTCAAATAATTATATGTTTAGTTCCTAATTCGCCAAAGTAGTGTTAATCCAACCCAAATATTTAATAAATTATTGCTTTTTTTTTTTGTTTGTTAATTATTTATAATTATTGTTGATTTTGTTTTTCACTGGCAACGACTAAGTAAGTAAATTAATTATAAGAAAATAATGATCGTACTTAAATAATTATTGTACTTAATTTTTTAATGTGTGAATAATTGTAATATTTTTGTAATTTAATTAAGCTGTAGAATTATTTAGGTCACGTAGTTATTTTATTTCCTCGCGAGGTGGTTGGCTTGAGTAGATTAATTACATACCTTATAATTTAAATAATTAGGAAGCTGTATTTTTCCTAATTATATAATTATCCCGCCCTATTGGCAGGTTTCGCTTTCGCAAAGAAGTTAGCAATAACACGACTTAAGATAAGACCAATTATTATTTAGTTATTTTGTTTGCGCTGAGTCTTTAATAAAGTTAAAGAAACAATTCTTGCGCAGTATCTATTGACTTAACGCAGTGACTTTGATTCTTACCCAAAACAAATACATAAATATTTGCATTGTTTATGTTTCAAGTTCACGTTAGAACAAGAAAACTAGAGAACCCCATTTTCGTTAAAGCCTGCTCTTGACCTCGATCTTGCCTGGTAGAAAACGATAGATGAGGTCTACAATGAAATGAGCGTACCCAGAAATTGTTTGCTCTGAAATTCATTCTTGCTCTAAAGGCTCATGAAGGCTGACGGGTTATTGGTAGTAGGAAACACAGACGTTATCAGGGAGTTCCATACTTTAAATTTGCGCATGATTAATTTTAACCAAGCTCCGCGAGTATTCTATGTAATACGATACAATAAAAAATCAATTGTGTCTCATTAGCTTGAGAGGTCATAATCATAATTTTCAGTTCGTAACTGGTCTTGTATGGTAGCCTTGACGCCCTACAGAAAGGTGCCGGATGGCATATCAGTAGCCGGGACCACGCGGCAATATTGTATACTTAATTAATAGTAAAATAATTTAATTATAATTTATTTACACTTTTTTGTCATATGTTTTTACTTATTTTACAGTAAGCCAAAATAATTATTAATCTAAAACATATAATTGATGTACTTAACTAAATTGTAAGTAAAATAATTATAATTAGTGAATAAATTACGTAACGTAATTAATTAATTCAATCTTTACTCTGCGATTTTGTCGTGAATTTAATTCCCATTGAGTAAGATTGAATTTCCTATTTGTATCACAGGTTTGGATATTTTATTCTCGCGTACTTTTTCATAAGTGAAATTTATAATTCTCGGTTAAATCTTAAAATGGGTAGTAATTAATTATAATTTTTTTCTGTTACCTATCTACCTCATAAAATCATAACACTTTTGTAGGTAACTACTAATCATGCGTGGAATTTTTATATACCTCGATTATCCTATCACTTGGATGAAATTCAAGTATTAATAAAAAAAAAGTACCTTTTTAGGGGAATAATTTAGTCACAAAATCTGCCATTAAAGAAAGAAAGAAAATATGTATTTGCGAAAATAAAATAAAATGTGTAGGTATTACTTGAAATCAGCAGGAATATTATATGCCTCACGTGTTCTTGAAATAGGCCCAGTTCAGCAAAAATGCCAGACAACAGTGCCTGACGCTGGCTTTCAACTGGACCTGAAGACTACCTACCTATGGAAATATTGTCGTATCCAATGGGAATATAAAATTAATAATCGTGGAGTAACAAGCCAGTATCTAGAAGCTATGTGTTACGGGTGATTGTATGTACTTACGGATAATAATTATTAATAATAATGATTTTTGTCGTGTATTTCATGTTTTATTATTTTAAACCTTTTATAAAATTTTCTCCTCCTTACTTACTCCTTACTTTTTTTTGACTGCCTCGTTGGTCTCGTGGTTGCAAGCGCGACTGCTGAACGTGGGGTTGGTTAGTTGGGCTTGATTCCAAGGTCAGACAGTGTTATTGGGTTTTCCATTAAGAATTTCTTAGTAACAGTCCGGTGTTTAGAAGTTGGCGGTTTAATACCCCCGCGCCTCGGAAAGCACGTAGGCGATTGGCACACTCACTGCTGCGTTTCACGCAGCGGTGTGCGGGAAACGGAGCCAAATTCTACGCGCGTGAGTGCGTTTTTATTAAATTTGTATGTAAGAAATCACGCGCGTGAGTGCGTTATCTGCGCCCCGCTGCGTGATGCGTGGCAGTGTGATAATCGCCATAAAGCCGTTGGTCTTGCGCCTGATCTCTTCCCGGTCGTGTCGGATTGCCGTCTCTGAGGACTAAGAGAGTAAAGGAACAGAGAGTGCACCTGTATTTACGCACACACTTGTGCACTATAATATCTCCTGCATACCTGGCTAATCTCCGTTGAGATTTGCCACCGTGACCGAAAACGGTCGAGAGGCTATTGTTTTTTTTTTATAATTTCCCCCCGTGGGTAGAGAGGCGGCGCCGCGCCGGCAATAAATAAATCGTCGAAAGAAGAGTTTACCATGTTTACAGAATTCAAAATAGGTTTATATTTCATTTCTTTCATTAAAATACCGTGATTCTATCAGTATCTTTCAAATGTTTTAATGATAGTTTCTAAGACATCTCTTAAAAAATTAATGTATTCTGAGAATTTTATACCCTTTAAAATATTAAGGAAATAAAAACAAAACCTGTAATTGCCCCACTGCACATTGCAAGACAAAGACCTCTTGTCATACAGAGAAGGAACGAGCATTGATCACCACTTGACTCTTCTTTGTATGAGAAGAACTTTGACCTTTTCCCCTGCTGTGGTCTTCTGAAAGAGCATGAGGTATTTTTCTGCAAGCTCAAACAATTTTAAGGTAAAAGTATGAATATATTATTTTCTACATAACTATTTTACTAATCAACAAAACCTCACAAAAAATATCTTCCAACAGATTTCCCGATAGCAAACGTGCAGTGTCAGTACGACAGTCCATCGGACACGGAACCGGACCGGCACGGAGCCATCGCACGGCCGCCGGACGACCACACGTACGACACACGCGACGAGCCGCCCGCGTTCATCATAAGACATGTGAATAATGTAAGTCAAATCGTGAGCCTCGTATTCGCTGGGAGACAAATGTCCCGCAACATCTGTCGCTAGAGATGTTGGGCGAGGTCGAGCGACGTCGCACGCTCGGGTCATTTGTCTTCTAGTGAACACGACTACACGAGGCTTTAACTTGAAGTACGAAATTTTGCTAAATGACTGCCGCGTTGGTGGAGTGGTCGTCTTCGTAAGTGCGACTGCTGAGCATGGAATCCTGAGTTTGATCTCCAGGTCGCGCAGAGTCATAAGGTTTTGTAATACGAACTTCTCAGTAACCGTCTGGAATCTGTATTGTTCTCGGTTGATGTCAATAGGTTCGCCCCCTACTATTTGGGACTTACACATAACTGGCAAAATGTGGATGTGCTGTATACATTTCTGTCTATAAGTTCTAGGAATAAGGCGTCAAGTTTTGGGGTATCAAACCATAAATCATTTCTTAAAATGTATACTACGAAAAGCTCTATTTTAACATCAAAAGTTATAAAAACGAGCGTTTAGTGCTTAGCTAACGGCAAACTGAGTACTAACAAGAGATATTGAGTTCGCGCGTATGGTCAGCCGCTCCGTCAGCGTCGCACTAAATGCCCGCACATACCGACATAGCGCGTCAGTCAAGCGACGTACGCTCGACCGACGCGACGGTTCTCGTCAGCGCGAAGTAGCTGTACGCGCGTAGCGTTTCATCAGCATTGCACTGTAGTTGTTCATAAGTTTTCATTGATATTATAGCTACGTTCGACCGATGCCAGCGCTGACTGTCCGTCGAGCACTAAGTCCATCCTTAGTTTCATAGCTGTATGTTATATCCAACTCAAACATACATGCCAAAAAATGGCATACTATAAACCTAAATATTCAATCTTTACAGGCCCTACACCTCCAAAGCTCCCCACACTTCCGCGAGATCAGGCCTAAGATCATGACGATAGGGCCGGGCTCGTCGGCGTCAGTTAACGTCATACACGTGGGGGACCAGGCGCAGCCTCCCACTATGGTGAGTAGCGACATCTGTTGTTAAGTAGATAGACTAATTAGATTGGTTATAGCGCCATCTAGTTTCGAGTAGAAGAATTAACGCGCTATCTCAGTGTAATCTGTTTTAATTAAAATAATAAATAATAAATGTTTTATTCAGTATTAAAATTGGTAAAATTATTACATAAAATCTTAGAAATTATTGAATTGAAAATTACGCTAGATGATGTTTCTTACATTTTTGTATGGAACATCGTTTTGTTTTAATATTCCATATAATTTGAATATTCTAGAGTTGGTTCCATATTATTATTGTTTTTTCTTTTCTTTTCTGAAATATACGAAAAGATTTGCTTTTTTTTGTATATTTGTTTATTACGCTTTCACGCTAAAACAGCTGAACGGATTTAGATGAAATTTAGCACATGGGTAGACCATGACCTGGATTAGGACAGGATTAGGGTGTTGGTTTTTCTTCTATTAGATTATCTATCAAATACTGACTGCCTCGTTGAAGTAGTGATCGCAACCGCTACTACTGAGCGTGAGGTCCTGGGTTCGATTCCCGGGTCGGGCAAAGTGCGGGTTTTCCCATCTGAAATTTCTCAGTGGCAGCCCGGAGTCCGGATTCGTGCTTGGTTGATGACAATAGGCTCGCATGAGATGAGACTTAAACATAACTAGTAGGTATATGTTATCAAATCTGTAAATTTCCACAAACAAACAAAAAAAGTTCCTCTTAACGCAGACCATTAGGACCTTCCCTTACAGCTGCTCCCGTCCCAGCCGTCAGAGTTCAACATCAACAAGCGAATCCGACGCAGTGAGGTCGTGTTACGTCAGGCGGCAGACTGCGTCAGTCGCGGGCTGACGTTCCAGACTGTCTCCGAGCAGTTTAATATACCTATATCTACTATACGGTAAGTCATGATCTGTCTAGCCTTCGCCCAACTATATTGGGGTCGGCTGCCAGTCGAACCGGATGCAGACCTCTACAACCCAGTAACTGGGTAACATGATACTTAAGTAAGACTAGTTGTAAGACTTTCTGGCTTCTGACTACCCGACCCTACTACGTGCTTTCCGAGGCATGGACCGGAAGGCTCATGATTCTCTTACTTCTATACCAATTTATTTGGGGTGGTGCAGCATATCTTCTGCGTCCATATGTCTCTAGGGATCTCAGCATGTAATGAATGGTCAGTCCCAATCCATTTACCGACCTCGGTAAGTATTGTTGCACCATGATCGAAAGGGCTAGTGGCTAAGTTAAAGCCACAAAGGTCGATCTTTGTAGTTTTTACTTAACCACGAGCCCCTCTACTTACCGTATAGTAAGTTATTGTTGATAGCAACATTTGCGTTCATAAAACTCTTCAGTATCATTGTTAACCGTCCTATGTCGCTAACTGTAATCTACTCTAAGCAGTTGTTGACCAAATGTTTCAGATTCTTCATGGCGCGTAAAGGTATTCTGCCACGACGCAGACGAGGCCGCAGTACTCAGGTAACTACTCAACTGTAGCAACTTTTCTGCATACAGGGATGCTCAAGATACTTAAAGGCTGCCCGCAACGTTCAAATTTTCTTACGATAGAACAAAAATTTATTAGAGATATTCAAGATTTTTTTTTTCAATGTTATTAAGATTTTCTTAATCGTTACATGAAATTTTGAACATAATTCCATTACTGGTGAAATTAGGGATTTATAATATTAGAGTTTATACATGTTTTTAACTAGAAGTTGTATTATAAAGTACCTAACGTACCAGTAAACCCACTTTCTTTATTTCTCTCAGCCAACTCGGCCCTGCAGTAGTCCGGAGCCTCCCTTCCACATGCAACACTTCAAACTACCCGACATGGTCGCGTTGAGAGCCGACGATGAAGACCAGCCACCTCAGTAAGACTACCCTCCATAAAACACGAAAAAGTTCTTTTACCTGTTACTCATACCTGTGCGTGACAGTCTCTTTCTAAAGATCGATGTGTATGAACGATAGCCATGAAGTGTCAGTCTTCTTTAAACAACTTGATAAGAATTTTGTATGGAGCCCGCGGGGTAATTGCGTAACACACTTACTGACAGTAGCAATCGCTTTTATTTTGAAAGTTCGACAACATTCATTGCGTTATTTACGTTGTAGAGCAGAAATTTTTTGGGAACATAATTATGAAGCAATGGATTAACAGTATATAGATAATTGCGTTATCAATCACAATCTGAATCATTTTGAAGGATATTGCTAATCTAATGCTTTATAATATGTTCGAAAAATTTACATGCTCAGCAATGAATGTTGGTGAACTGCCAAAATGAAAACCATTCCTACTGTTACGCAATGACCCCGCTGTATCTAACAAGTATTACCTCATGTAACAACAATAATGACTATGGATGATATTGAATGACAAACAAACGGACAGCCTAACTGATGGTATGTGGACATCTGAAATATCAGAGGCATCGCCATCCCAGAGACAAGCTGAAATGTCTCATGTGCCTGAAGCTATAGGCACGTAATATTTAACTGAACATATAACTTTGTGAATATTAGTATTTAGAATCTCAGTATCTTAAAAACTGTATAAATATGATAATATGTATGTAGCTTTAGACTTAGTAATATATAACGCACTTTGAGAGGAATAAAGTCGTATGTGTACATGAGACCTTACTGAACATGGGGTTCTAGATTCGATTCCCAGGTCGTGCAAAGTGTTATTGGGTTTTGCCATCTGGAATTTCTCAGTATCAGCCCGGAGTCTGAATTCGTGCCCGGTTAATGGCAATAGGCTCGCCCCATGTTACATGGGACTTGAACATAACTGGCTAAATTCAATCTGCCTCGCCTTTTCGCAACTATGTTATGATTGGCTCCCAGTCTGACCAGATGCAGCTGAATACCAGTATTCTACATGAACTGGTCATGTGGGCATCCATGTGGATCTCTGCTTATACTTACGACTTTATAATTCCCTTGGTGTAATATTTATACAAATTATATATATATATTATATACACCTGTGAATCTAATAGGAAGGTCGATCTCTTATAAATATTATTTTCAATGTAGGTACGCCTGTAATATGTTATAAAAGACATGAAGAAATATTTATTAAAAACATCACAATACATTTACTAGAATTCTCAGTAAATTAAATGATATAAAATATGTATACCGATACTTAGAACCTAGGCCTTGCAATTTTTGAACTCAATCCGTCTGTTACAAATCGAGTTCAAACCTTCGAGCCAGTTATTGTATTTTGAACTTTATTCCGACTACTGTAAAGTTCTTAATACAAAATGGTCTACTTAGACTCGGCTCTAAAGTAAATTTTTGTATTATGAACTTTATAATAGTCGAAATAAAGTTCGAAACACAATAAGTGCATCGAAGGTTGTTTGAACTAAAGTTAGAACTAATTTTATAATAATACGGAAATAAACTTATTAAAGTTTTATTTAACTTGCTGACAATAGTTACACGTTGGACACTTGTCGCAGATGTATTGTAGAATCCGCTGTTTTACAAAACCGGTAGTAGTTTTACAAAACAGCTCCGTTATGTAAAACAACAATTAATAATACCTAAATAATATTAATGAATAAACACGACACGGTTTTTTTTAAACCTAGCCCCACATTAGAAATTTCTCCTGTATTTGTGGGTGCGAACTGAACAACATTCAGCGGATACATTTAACGGAGCTGTTTTGTAAAACAACTAACGGTTTTGTAAAACAGCGGATTCTACAATCCATCTGCGACACACGTACATATAATAAGATGTATAATAATTCACCTCCCAGACACACATTTAAACCAATAATTTTGTATTTAAAAACAGGCCTAACCGTTTTTTTAAGAATATTATGGATTCTATAATTTTACACACACAAATTGTATTCTGCAGACTTAGAAGACAAGTGTCTGAACAAAAGTATTGTTGTATAATATCGCTCTAAACACTATTACAGAACCCATCCGTAAAGTTAACATGAGTTTCAGAAAAAGTTCGTCTCTTTCTAAAGCTCGATGTGTCAAGGCAAATGCGGTAAGGTAGCCCACGACAAGCAATTTTTCTTACGTTTTTATTCAATTTGCAGGTCGGTATCAGAAAGCCAATTCCCATAATTAAAAATCTAGTCGCATCTCATCTCAGCGACAATTAATGTCAAAAAATTGTGAAATTACAGGTATTTTTGACAGATTGAGACTGAGGTCAGACTGTGAACGTTCTTAAAATTACGATAATTGCCCCTACTACGTTTGTATGTTGATCTAAATATGATTCGCGGGCTCCCTGATGCTCCCTGCGATGCTTTCGCTTAACCCGGTTACTGTATTGTGTATAACAATGATTGTGAATATACATAATATAATGATAGTAAAATAATAGCGGTGGCCTTGTTGTATGGACAATTGTCACTAGACTTACTTAATATTAAAGTAGTAGGAGTCTGCATTACTGCCTTGTGATATTTAGTATGTTTTCTTTAGCAAGAAGTTAAGTTACACATTTTTGAACCGAAGTTCCTTATCGCACTCCTGCATACTTGGCGAATGAGAGCTACACCGCAAAAATAGTAACATTTTGATTTTCTTTGTGTAAATAATTTCATCACCACTGCTCTCAAAGCGGTGAATGAAAACATCGTGAGGAAACCGGCATGTCCTAGAACCAAAAATTCGAAGACATGTGACATCATTTTACCAACCTGTATACTGGGCCTACGTGGTAGATTACAGCCCACTCCCTCTCGAAGAGAGGAGGCCTGTGTCCCAGCAGTGGGATCACTAAAGGCTGTTTATGCAGAATAATAATCCAAAAATTCATTTATCCCTTAGTGGTGCAAGCAACCGCTCGTCCATCACAATATAACTTTGACAGCGTCTTTATTTCGTAGCAGTAAAGTCGCTTTTAGTAGTTCAATTTTTTCTACAGACGTGTGAGTTGTGACGTGGACCTTACCTACCATTTTTCGAGTATAAATAAGTGCGTTGTCCCGCAGTGGACTGCGTTCTTTGAAAACGTACTAAATATCAGAATGCGACCTGTATCTAAAATCGTCTAGGCTTTACGTAGTTAATGTGACAATGTAGCTGACACTAAATAGTGCTAAAATAACACTAAACACAGTGTAGCTAGTAGACTAAAAGTACCATTTGAAATTATTATATATACAGTGTATTCCGAATTGTGTCACAAATATGGTGTATAATTTTTAAGTGCCACACTAGCGCATCTCTTAACGAGTAGCTGAACTAACTGTTTTATTTTTGTAATAATAGATGGCGTTGTACGCTAAGAAAATATTTTTACAAGAGTTAATTTTCGGCAGCTATTTTTGAAATCAAAAGTATTTTTTATTGTTAAGATCAGTATTATATTGAACAAATTTGTTTTTTTTTTACTAAGTTATTATTAATTAAATCTGCAATGTCCGTTGTTGGTCAGTGTTCGGATTGACCCGGTTTGTAACATTAACCGGTCTGGATACTGGTTTTAGTTATGGTTTTTGTTTGTTACGTCATCTGTCTTTATATTTTAGGAAAAGAGTTAATTCCGACAATTAGTATGTAACCTATAAAATGGAAGGTACTTACTGACAATATTTTTGTTACAGCTTTGTTTGCATAAAATAATTCTTCAGCATCCGTACACTTTAGTAGGTAAACACAGTAAACAGGTTTTTATTTCCCTTTATTTTTGCACCAGAAACTAGGCTAAGGCGCCCACGAGCAACTTAGTTGCCCAACAACATAGTTGCCCAGCAACATAGTTGCCCAGCAACTTTTTTGCCTCTGTCGCTGTCTCGTCAAGATTTGGACGATACGCACACGAGAGCGACAGCAATGCTACTTTTTTGTTAAATTTTAGGTCGAGCGGTAACTGACTAGCTGGCAAGTTTTATTTCGCCGTGCGCGCGCACTTGTATTTCAACCAATAGACGGGCGACAGTTGCGTCCAAACCCGCGGACAAAAATGTCTCCCAGCTGTCGTGTCGCTACATTCGCGCACTTTCATACAAACCCGTAGACTCGATGTGAGAGAAAAGTTACTCGCGGAGACAAAAGTTGCTCATCCCTTAGAGTTCGCGCAGATAGCAGAAAAATGCTTGAGCAATATTCATTGATTTTGATAATTAACTCAATCACACCTAAAATATAGTTGAAAATGGCGCCGATTCTGTTGTTCACAAACTAAACTAAATTTAAGTTCATGCATCTTTTTCTTTCTATTTCACTATGAAAAGGACAGAAGATAAATATTAGTTTAGTCCTGTCAAAATAAGATACTCCATAGACAATTTAGACGAGATTAAAAAAATGGCTATTAAAAATACGTCAATTTACGTCAGGCGTTGACTAATTTGACAGGACTAAACTAATATTTATCTTCTGTCCTTTTCTTAATGAAATAGAAAGAAAAATATGCCTGAACTTAAATTTAGTTTAGTTTGTGAACAACAGAATCGGCGCCAATAGCACGCTCAAACATGGCGTATGTTTGAGCGTGCTATTTTCAACTATATCAGGGAAATATCTCTTACAAGTTATTTGCAACTCTATTTGTAATTTAGTTCAAAATGAATTCTGGCCTAAAATATAGACAGATGATAATGAAGACGTTGTAGCTCAGTGCCATGAAAGTAAAGCGTCTGCATTGTACACGATACACGTAGCGTGTGTAGCTAAATATACAATGTCTAATAAAATCGTATTTTGTGTACAAAAAACCCTTTTATTTATTGCGAATACATTCTTCAGGGATCCTGCCGTTTTGCCAAAATTTCACTACCCAAACAAATTTTGGCAACCTTTTCTTATACCAATGCAATGTTTGGAATGATTTTAGTACGCACATTTTCATTTGGCCAAATTTTTACTTGGCAGAATATTAATATGGATAATGTCATTTAGGCATTTGGTCTTTAATCAAATGATTTATTACGGCAAACAATCTTTAGACAATAAACGTTTGGTCAAATGATTTGTTATGACAAATAATATAAAGGCAAAAATAAGATTTTTTGGGAATTAAATAATTAAAAAATGCAATTTTATTTTAAAATAATAATTTATTTAATATCTACAAAATATTTGTAACTTACATACATATTTTTTTTGTAATGGACATTATCGAGAACCGAATTAGTTAAGAGGTTAATTATTAAAAAAAAAAAATCCTTAGGTTAAAACTGTGACCTCTTACGCACGAGCAGAGCGAGCGAAGCGAGCGGTGCCGCGGCAGCGGCCGGCGAGTGCCAGAAACGACTAGATTATATAGAAAAAAAATATGAAAAAAAAAACAGTCTACCCGAAACTGAACTAGTTAAAACGAGATTAATTATTTAAAAAAATACTACCAGAATACTTAATGTTATTATTACCTGTTTAGAATTTGTCCCAAGTGGAAAAAACACCCTTGTAATAAAACGTCTTCAAAGTTAGATCGTATGCTTGAAATGACTGCCTTAAAACTGCGAAAACTGACGATACTAAATATTTGGCAAATGTAATTTTGGTAAACAAGTTATTGTTTAAACGTTCACTTGCCAAACATTAGGTTTGGGTTACAATTATTTGTGAAGAGATTTTTTGCTAAGTAATAATTTGGCAAATGAAATTATGCGGAAAATTGTTTGGGAAGTGAGAATTTGGCAATTTCTTTTTGGTAAAACAAGGAAGACCCCATTCTTCAGCTTTTATTTTCCTTTTTTTATTGCTGAATGGGCCTGCTCTTGACCTCGATCTCGCGATGGACGAGGTCTATGATGGAACGAGCGTGCCCAGAAGATGCCTGTTCACTCTTGCTTTGAAGGCAGACAGGTTAAATGTGGAAGGGAACACAGATGCTGGCAGGTAGTTCTACACTTCGGCTGTGCGCATAATAAATGTGGAGGAGAAGCGCTGAGTACGACTGGTCGGGATATCAACAGTGCAGTACGTCTGGTAATTCGGTAATGAAATAAAAGGCAAGTAATAATGTAAACATAATAGTTTTATTAGCTTACGTTAGGGTAAGGCATCGAAGGTAGGACGCGACAATTTGTACTGACAGTACCACTGTTGCTCAAAATATTACGGAATACAGGAATAAGAAAGATATCACAATAATAAAATAAGGGGTACCGCGTTACCCAGTAACTGGGTTGTGGAGTTCAGAAAGGCAGTCGCTCCATGTAAAATACTGGTATTCAGCTGCATCCATGGTTACACTGGAAGCCGACCCCAACATAGTTGGAAAAAGCGTTGATTACCTTGACACTAATAGGGGTCTCTTTCTAACTCACAGGATGTTTGTTGAGAAAGAAAGTGATGTCCATATATGTAGCTGTGAATCTATTATTATTTTTCTGAGTGTTCAGGGCGAAGCAGTTGACATTCAATTATAAACCCTATTTACAATGTCAAGTGCATAAGAAATCCTTTAGAGCACTGTGTGACCTAAACCCGCACTTAAGTGCGTGCGACTTAAGAGCGAGTTTAAGTCACACGAGTTACGAAATAGTATACGATACGTGTAACTTAAGTACTCTATTAATTAAGGACTACTTAAGTCACGCGAATCGCAATGTACGCCAGCACATCAAGCTACCCGAAACTGTCAAATTTTCCCAATCAACCTTGAACCATAAGCTGTAGCGATAAAGTTGAAAATCTATTTTAAAAAATTGACAGATTGTAGTAGCTTGATGTGCTGGCGTCTGTACTTTTTCATATTTGTGTCGGACTTAATTACTTTTCACTTTATGGCACTGAGTATAAAGTGTATTATTCAATGTCATTACAAAACATCCTGCTGTATGCTCTTAATATTTAATCATATTAATAATATCTCTCTTAATCCTAATATCCGAGATAGTTATACTTTTCTTTTAATTAATTCTATGTGCTGTTAACACAACTTATATGTATTATCTTTAATATACTTAACACAAAAGCTATTTTTTATTAAACATTTTGCTAGCGGGAGTAACAATTTTTTATTATGTATTATTCAGTTTTAGACAAAATATATTATTTTTATTTCTATTTACAAATCCAAAAGCCTTAGGTTTAAAGATTACGTTTTTTATTTTTATTTTTTCGTATTAACAGCACAAAGAAAGAGACATTTTCCTAAAGAATCGTAATAAAATATTTATTGATATGTAATTAATTATTGTTTCCGTGTACATCAACTATAACTAAAGTGTAGCGATTGCAAAAATACAAGATTACACCAAATATTGACGAATTTAAATTATATTTCTATATTCAATTAGCTTTTGTCCACGGCTTCACTCGCGTGAAGGTCGGATATATGCAACGGGAACGTACTACCGGGATAAAAAGTACCCTTTGTTAAGGCCCAGGTGGAGATGGCGGGATGAGCCGGACTCCTTCAACAAGAACTGGTCCTTAGCAGCTTTAAATAGAAAGAAGTGGAAAGAGAGTAGGGAGGCCTTTGCCCTGCAGTGGGACATCACAGGCTTTTAATAATAATAATGTGTTAATCTAGATTATAAACTATCTGCGTGTGTGTATCATCCAAATCCGTTCAGCCGTTTTTGCGTGATTGCGTCACAAATACCTAAACATACAAACTTTCACATTTTTTATATTAGTAAGGATACCTATGCATAGAACAAGAAATTTAACTCGGACCAAGTCGCGGGCAGAAGATAGTAATATTATAAAGACGTAACGTTGTAGTCTTCGGAACTCCTGATCCGATTCCACAGAATTATTTCACTAATGGGAAGCTACAGTATTGCTAAGTGTAGGTACAACGTCAAGTCCTAAGAAATCTTTTAAAGCATTGTGTGACCTAAACCCGCACTTGAGTGCGTGCGACTTAAGAGCGAGGATAGATAGGATTTTCTCCCTTTTATTCATAAACGTTGCTTAGTCAAGTAGTGATGAACCACACATTTTCTCCCTTTTATTCATAAACGTTGCTTAGTCAAGTAGTGATGAACCACACATTTTCTCCCTTTTATTCATAAACGTTGCTTAGTCAAGTAGTGATGAACCACACATTTTCTCCCTTTTATTCATAAACGTTGCTTAGTCAAGTAGTGATGAACCACACATTTTTGACGTTTAAATGTCACTTAACTTTAATAATCGCTTATAAATAAACCTCTCTATGTTTCTATGTTAAAACAAGAAATTTCACGTGGACGAAGTCGCGGGCAGAAGCAAGTCTTTTTACAATTTAAATTCGTCAATACTCTAACAGTGATTTAATGCAAAAATAGTTGCAGATCTAGATCACTAATATTAACTATAAGAATAACATTTATATTTTGATTATCATAAAGTTATACTTTCATAGAAACTTTAATCTGAGCTACTAGCAAAATAAATTATAGAGATAATTTATGGTTCACGGACATTACTGAAATGTGGCTGTACAGTCAGGGGAATAATTGTTAAGGGGAAGCAGTAGTAGTATACCTAGTCAATTTGCTTAACAAATTTCTCTAACTTTACGATACAGTTCTGGCTACCCCTTCTGGAAATACAGGCGTGATGTTATGTCTGTTTCTATAAAAATATAACTTTACACGACCACATACTAACATACATGTTTATTTACAAATTCACTAAATTGTTATAACTTTTATTTCATTTTAAGATTTAAGCCGATAATTCCAATATTTTTGTTTAAGTATACATTTTTTTTAAACTTACATACATTTTGCATTTCTTTCCTCTATCTAATTATCGTTTTTCGTGACTATATACTAGATAAATGAAAATATAGTTTATAGCACTCTGTGACCTAAACCCGCACTTGAGTCACGCTTATCTATGACTTAAGTAGTCCATTTTTACACAGAAAAGCGTGACTTAAGTGCGGGTTTAGGTCACACGAGCAATAAAATAGTATACGATACGTGTGAAAAAAAAAGTAGAAAAAAGTGGTAGGTGGTGTGGTGGTGATAGTGGAGTGGTGGTGGTGGTGGTGGTGGTGGTAGTAGTGGTGGTGGTAGTGGTGGTGGTGGTAGTGGCGGTGAGTAGTGGTGGTGGTAGTGTAAAATGCCTATTGCATTAAGTCCGCCTCTGTACATTTATGTGCTTGAAGTATTAAATAAATAATAATAAATAAGTATTCTATGAATGCACGGCGAGACTACTCAAGTCACAGGTATCTTAATGTACTAATCTCACGTACCTATTAAATTATCGCTTGTCTAAAATATATGTAAGTTTAAACCATATTGATTACGTATTTCATTATAACTGGAGAAATAACTGTTCATGTATCATACAATATCAGCTAGGAACCTTATACTATTGCCATCTCTCACACATAGAACAAGAAAGAGACGGCAACTAAATGACAGCTGTCAAATTAAAAAGCTCATGGCGTGGTAGAAAGACTTTAGTCAAGCTAAGTACAATTACGTTTCAAACGAAAACGAACCTTGTTCCTATGAAGTTAATGTGCATATTCCATAAGCGACTGTGAGCAAGCGTTTCATATGAATATGAACATTAACATTATACGGATAAGGTTTATTTTCGTATGAACAGATACTTTACTTAGAACTCAGCTTAAGCATCGCCAATTGTGGAGACTATATTTAATATTGAATATGGTCATTAACTATAAACACATAAAGTTCATTTTCGTATGAAACGTTGTGCAGGCTATTTGATATTGTATGATACACAAACGTGACAAATATTTATGAGTATATTGTATCGTAAAGCATTATTTGGTCGGACTGTAGTATTTACTAATACTAGGGAGGTAGAACATACATTTTCCATCCATTTCGAGTTCGTTCAGTATCGTGTTCGGCTAACTTCGTGTATTTGCGGTTAAAAACACAGATATAACGTGATTTGGAAAGAGTTATGTCCAGCATAAAATCGCATAAGTTTGTACGTATATCAAAGTATTATAATATTATAATACTAGCGAGCGAGCTGCTTCGCAGTTTAACATCGAGATTATTTCTAAGTTAACCTTCAAATTATGGCAAAGACCGCATCCAAATCTATTGTGTAGTTTAGAAGAACTAAGTGGTCATACAGAGACTATATTTTATTAGCAGCGCCCCGCGGTTTCACCCGCATAAGTGTCGATCCCGTGGGAATATCGGGATAAAAATCTATCTCTCTGCCAAATTTTATCGAAATCCGTTCAGTGGTTTAGGCGTGAAAAGGTAACACATACAGACATACTTTAGAATTTATAATATTAGTATGGGTACAATGTTCAACAAATAACGTCATTCCATGGAGGTGGTGGAGAAAAGTGACTTCAATTTATAATATGTATACATTTACTTTGAAGTCTATACCTATTATAAATTGAAGTTGTTCTTCTAAGCTTCGCAACGGATTTTGATGCAGTTTTCATTACAATTTATAGAATTTTTCCGCAAGGTGTGCATAATATTTAACTTATATGAAGCGCAGAAATCTCGATGTTTTGACCCATGTGAAGCAGGGCGGGTCGCTAGTGAAGAAATATTTTACATAAATAATATATTTAAAACCGAATAATTTAAATGATTAACCGAAAAACGATACTAAACTCACACATATACATAACATATACACTTAGTAATACTTAAGTACTAACATTTGAAACTATAATACACAGACATAGGCAAGCTTGGTGACTATACTGTCTCAGTTGCCAATATAATAAGTTGTAGGCCGAATAGTATGCTACGCAGGCCGGATACTGCCAACTGTTTGTGTCGAATTATTCGGTAATTTTGTCGTTGGTCCCGGCTGTCATTCGTAGATGTTTGACAGTCGTTACCGGTAGTCACCAAGGGGTATGGTTACCTAGTAACTGTTTTGTGGAGGTCAGAAAGGCAGTCGCTCCATGTAAAATTCTGATATTCAGCTGCATCTGGTTAGACTGTAAGCCGACCGCAACATAGAAGGCTGGCAGATTAAATGAAACAATTATGCTAACAAAGCCGATTAATTTACAGAAATATTCGGCCTACAAACTATTCGGTTTCCGTCAACTATTCAAAGTCGAATACTGAATGTGTTAGCAACTTCAACATTAATCAGTTTCCACAAAAATATAACATTGAAAGGCGTTTTTCACTAAAACAACGATTTTGTGCTAAGTAACAAGTTAAGTGATACATAAGCGATTTGTCGCACTCACTGTGAAAGCGTGTCGCATTGTCGATTAAAAGTCGTGAATGCATCCCTCCAAGACATTGAATATTTTGTCTAAAAAGCAAAAGTCTTTCTTATTGAGTTTTGTAACTGGACGCACTTGCGACACAATTCTGCGACAAAAACCACGTAACAGTGAAGATAAAGATATAATAACTAGACAACAATAACAGAATAATGAAATGCCATCTGAAATACGACCTACACTATAAGGCAGACAATTTGTAAGTTGAGTCGCGAGTTCGATTATTTTGTCGCACAACAGCTTTTTTTTTAAATAAGATAATTCGATTTGTTAAGTATGCCGTAGACCTCGAAATTGTTTACCACCTTAAGGTTCAATATCGCTTGCACGTTATAAAACGAAAAGGTCTATTTGTGTAAGTGACAGTTAGATAGTTTCAACCTTATTGTAGTTTCAATTTACTGCTCGCATAGCGTGACCAATTCTATCTCTATTCTACCAAGAATAGACAAAGTTCTTTCTATCCAACTCGACATCTCTTCTGCCCGAGCACGGGGCGACCCGCAGACTCGCGTTTCTATGAAGACAAAGACATATTCATTCTTTCCAAAGCAACGGAGAGCACATTTTAATATCAATATAGATTCTTGTCCAATGTGATGTAGACTGTTTGATACCTTGCTGAGAAGAAATTTGTCTACCCCCAAGTGTCAGAACTAGAGTCAGAGAAAAATTGTCGTCATGCTTGACATTGTAGACTTTTGTCGACTGAAGAATAAACATTTCTTCTCTTCATCGCTTGCATGCTTAAGACGGTAGAAATCTTTCTACAATCTGACATTTTGTCTATTTTTCGACGGATCGACAAAACCCGTTTCTATGGTGGTCATGCTACGCGAGCTGGGAATTGTTGGAAAAAGTGTTAAAGATATTACAAGGTTGACTATACAAAGAACCATTAAAAACCATGGATAATAAATTTGTCGCATCAAAAAACAAGGACGGCAAAAACGCACGACAGTGTCGCCCGACGTAAAAATCGCAACGACTATAGACCGAAAACGCAACTAAAAATTAATATTATTTACAATTACAAATGAGTATCACTAATGTTGCTATACAATAAAAATATTATTATATTATAATTATGGCAACATAAAAGCTTACGTTAAAATGTTAATTATTTATAAAACAGTAGATTTCACAAGTTGTGTCATTATTTGAATGAATTATAATAAAAACATTGATTTTATCATTGTATAAAAATAAATCCTTGATTTAATAAAAAAATAAAGTAATACCAAATGATGGCATTTAAGTTACCGTTATTAACGGTTACCAGTACCGTTAATATCGATTAACGCTGGCGTTAACGTTGCTGTCAATAGCTAATCTTTAAAATAATATTCAGCCGCATGTCATTGTTCCTTATTTATAAAACAGATACACACAAGTTGTGTCATTATTTGAAAGAATTATAATAAAAACATTTATTTTATCATTGTATAAATCCTTGAAATAATTAAAAAAAAAGTAATACCAAAAAACGGTATTTTATTTACCGTTATTAACGGTTACCAGTTCCGTTAATATCGATTAACGCTCGCGTTAACGTTTCTGTCAATAGCTAAACTTTAAAAAAATATTCAGACGCATGTCTTATAATTTTAGGTTCTAGGAACCTAAAATTAAGACACGTGAAATCTACCCACCCGCACTGGGCCCGCGTGGTGGATCACGACCCACTCCCTCGCACAGAGAGGAGGCCTGTGTCCCAGCAGCAGGAACAACAAAGGCTGATTATGTAATGGTGTTTTTTCCTATTTCAAGTGTTACCTCCTCACGTACAGTGGTCCACACAAGTAAATCACAGCTGTTCTATAATTCTTAACGTCTTGATGTCACAACTTGCGCGCTGTACTGCAGATATCGTGTTATGTTTATATTTAACTACGTGAATCGTATGTTAGAGCGAGATGGCGGGATGAGACGGCAGCAGGAAGTTATTCAGAAAACGATAATTTGAAGATAATCTAGAATAAATTAGGTATTTTTTATTTGTGTGACTTTGAACGTGGGATACTGGGTTCAATTCTTAGGTTGGAAAAGATGGTTTTAGGTTATTTGTATCACAAATTTTGCAACAGTATTTGTGCCCAATAAATGGCAATTGGGTCGCTTGGCTAAATTTAAAATACAATTTACACGGGACTTTTTAACTTTATGGCAAAACTAAAAAGTCCCATGTGATCAATCGTATAATATTTTAAGTCAAGATTCTCAGTATGGTTCATTGAAATTATTTCGTTTCACGTATTCGTTGATATTTAATACAGGAATATACCACTTTCCTTCACACCATCTCTGTCATCTCATTCCGCCATTACAAGACAATCTAAGGCACTCCTAACTATATTTACGGTGGTAATGTTAAAACTATACACTTTCAAACTGGTGCACACCTATCCATTACGCGACCTCATCTATAGCTGCTTAACGTAATAAGTATAACTGGTTACAATGGCAAGATTAGGTGACCCATCTTTTTTGTTTTACATGACCTGATTTTATACCTGCTTAATTTTAAAGCTGTATAAACGAATATGGGCTTGAACAGGTTTAAAAAAATATAGTAAAAAGCGTATATTTTCGTTTAACTGGCATATTTTTTAAACTGGTATAATAAAATAAATAGTCATTGTTATTTAAAAAGGCAAGATACAGAAGAAAAATGTTTTTTTTTTTTTTTCAATTTTAAAGTGAGCATAAACATAGATAAATTTTAATATTAAGCTGCCAAGATAAATATTCAAGTCAATTTAGTACAGTGACACATCAGGTAATAATTTGACAATGAAAGCGCCTTTACATAGCAGCAGTAAGGGCAGTTTTCGTAGTACTGGTGTGCGTGTGACTGTAGGTAGGTATTTTTGTTTAATTTTAATAATTCTCGCGCCTGCGCGTTTCCAATATAGGGTTTTTTGTTGTTAGCTGCCTAAAGTGTACAAGTTTTAACAAAAAAAATCGTTCATTTTACAAATAACGGTTATTAAAAGCGTTGGTTTCCTAAGAAAGCGGTGAACTGTCGTTCGTGAATCTTTGACTGTCGTCACGAGTATTCAGACACCCGAAAGTCTCACAACCAGTCTTACCAAGGGGTATCGTATTACCCAGTAACTGGGTTGTGGAGGTCAGAGAGGCAGTCGCTCCATGTAAAATACTTTTATTCAGCTGCAACCGGTTTGACTGGAAGCCCCCCAAGAACCCAACATAGTTGGGTAAAGGCTAAGCAGATGATGCAGAAGCGAAGGGTCAATTTTTGTAAGAGATAAGCCGGAGTAGATAATTATCTTTAATATGATTATATTACTTCTCTATAGAATACTGACTGTGCCATTTTTCAAAGGGAAGCCGGTAGGAATCGAGTTGTATGGAACTTTCGCCACTGAGATGATGTAATCTCAAAAAATGGTGAAATTGACCGATTTTCATAACGGCCGTTATAATATGACGGCCACCGCTCTTCTAGGAAACCGTAGCTTAACAGTTAATGGCGGTATCATTAGCATTAACATCGCTATCAATAGCGGGCAAGTTGTTTATAATGGAGCTTATGCTGTGAACGTTATTCATATTCGAATCGTTATTAACGTTAACCATTTCGTTATTAGTAACCCCTACTGCGTCATTTTGTAACGCATTATTATTGTTATTCGTTGCCAAATCGTTATGAATACCGATATTAGCCGTTGCGTTATTTCTTGTGTTACCGTTTTCAGAACCGCTATTTAAAATAGCAGCTATTGATCTATCTCGAACACTGCCGTTATTTTCAACGTTATCAGAACCAGCTACATTATTACCGGAAGTACCGGCATTTGAGCTTGACGCCGCCGTACCGGTACGAACCGTCTGCGTACCGGTATTATTGCTACCGGTTCCCGAAGCCAACTCGTCGTAGCAGGGTGGCATTTCAACGTTATTCCTTGCTTCTTCATCTACCCTCGCGTTTAGGCCTTCGCGACTCAAGTACTCCGGCGGAGGTCCAAAGAACTTACACCTCATAGCCTCGTTATAGGGCGGAGGCCGAGTACCGTCCGGCAAAACGGGATAATTTTCAAAATTCGCCCCTAAAAGGCGTATCGTACGCCCGTTCAACGTGTACGTATCATGTGAGGTCATGCGAACAAAATCTAAGTCGTCTATATTAATTTCTGCAACGTTCGGAGTGTCTGGCCGTCTGTCCGTTTCAGCTCGGCGACCGAACCTAGGTATTGTCAACTGAAACCTTCCCAATTGTAGCGTAAGTCTTTGTCTGTCTAGTTGATCTATAACCCTCTCCAAAGTGTTGCTAGAGTTCCTCCTCATATATTCAACCGGTGTTGCCATGTAATTTAAATCCCTAGCGATGTCTCCTGTTTCAGGGTTGGTAAAGTAGAATTCTGAAGCGTTCAGGTCGCAGTAGGTCGGGCTGCGGTAGTTGTCTAGGGTTCGATTCCGTGTCGGTGAATTGTTGAGGGATGTTGAGCGCACGTTTGTTAGTTCTACGTCGCTTTGGGTTGGTACCTGTGGGAGAAATGTTTTGTGTTATTAAATATAATACTATAGTTGCAAGCTAAGCAGATTTCGCCAGTTATGTTTAAGTCCCATGTACTTAGGGGCGAGCGTATTGTCATCAACTGGGGACAAGTCTAGATTCCGGGCTATTACTGAGAAATTCAAATCTAATATCACTCTTCCCGACCCGGGAAACGAATCCAGAACCAGAACCTCATGCTCAGCAGTAGCGTTTGCGACCAATAGACCAAGCAGACAGTAACGTATGTAAGTTCTATTTTGAAAAGTATAACATAAGTTGTTATTGAATGCCTGTTGGATCTTAACAACCCAGTTACTGGATAATACGATAGCTCTTGGTAAGACTAATGGTCAGACTTTTGGACTTCTGACTAACGAGTGTCAAAGATCTACTAATGACAGCCGGGGCCAACCGTGTTTTTCGATGTACGGAGATGTTATGGACGGTCATCCATCCACGAACCGACCTCGGCAAACGTTGTTAATTCTGAAGATATACCCGTGCGGCTATTATTATTTAGCTACGAACTCCTCAGTCGTCAATTTGATTCCTCGGTTAAATGATATTTGAGGTAAGTAACACCAGCCCTCCGGTGTATATAGTTATACCCACCTGCCGGTACCGCGAGGAGAAGATAGCGGAGAGCCGCGCGAGCCCGAAGGCCGCGCGCTCGGGCGGCGCGGGCTCTGCCTCGGGCGCGGCCGGCTCCGGCGCTCCACACTCCGTGCTGCACTGTGGCCGAACAAATTCAATTATATTCTATTCTAAAATGTATGAACGTTAACGAGAGTATGTAAGGATCGTAACAGGTGGCATTCTGTAGTTTCGGCTCACCCCCATAGGAAGAACACGTGGGTTTATGTATGTAAATTCTAAAAGTAAAGTCAAGAACATAATGTTATTCTAGTTCTTGCAGACGCATCACACGTCACAGTGTCGCCGCGCGCTGGCGGCGCTTCGTAAGGTAAGATATTTATTTTTAGTAAAACATGAGTACTACAATAGATTTGGTCTTTAAATAACATTCTGGAACAGGATCTACATGATTTGCCTTTTATGGAGTACAATTTTTTATTTTTTTTGTGAAGTTAATCATTTGAATTTACACATGACGTATCACACAAAATAAACTATAATTTAACCTAATAGAAGAAACTTTAAAACTAATAAAAAGTGTTACATTTTAAATGTCATAATAGTAGAAATAGAAACTGAGTACGATCGACACTTATGCGGGTGAAACCGCGGGGCACTGCTAGTTGCTTCATATGTTCGAACAATTCGTCTGCTCAACATCGTGAATATCGCAATGAATGTTGTTGAACTGTCAAAATGAAAGCCATTGCTACTGATAGCGTGTTACGCAATTACCACGCTGGTCACAAGGCGTGATGTGACTTACCTGTAGCGCGTGTCTGTCAGGTACATGAGTGGGTGACTGTGTGGGCGAGGCGAGGCGACCCTCTTGTTCTAGCAGGCGAGACGCCTCGTAGCACGGAGGGAAGCGGTGCGTCTGTAATAGAAAGGTGATTAGTTTGTTGGGACGAAGTTCTTTGCCGCGACTTGCGGTAGGAGGCAACTGGTCCCCCCCGGTGGGTTCCCGCATTGTCGAGGCGGGGGGGCTCAGTAGCCGTGGCTTGGACACCCACGGTGAAGCGAAGAGGAACCCGAGGAGGGGCCGCTCGTCAGGGCTTTTGCCGACAAGCCGACGACGTAGCGGCCAACATGTAGGTTGCGGTGCCGCTTGGGCGACATCGCAACTGAGGCGGGCCGCGATGTCGTACCGGAGGCATCGCGGCTGAGGGTTGGAGGCCGCGGCGGGAGAGGAGTGCCGGTATTACGGTGCGCCGCTCTCCCTACCTTCCGCGGCCTTGACGGGGTCGCCACCGTTCGATGGCGGACGCGGTGGGGCCGCAGGGGAAGAGGAGTGTTGGTATGACGTTGGCCACTCTCCCTATCCTCTGCGGCCGAAAATTGGCAGGCGGCGGGGCCAATGACCTGACCCGTCGCAGGGGGACCAAGGGTGGCAGAGACGGGGTCGTCTGGCGCCCATGTGCTGGTTTGGTCCCTGGGGTGGTCACGGCGTGCTATGTGTTCTGGTGCGCCGGTGATGGGGAGTACTCCCCGGAGGAGGGTCCGGTGACGGACAGCCGCGGCGGGTTCACGGATGAGTGCTAACGCGTGCCCGTGTTCCCGCCATAAGCGGCAGAGGAGGACACCGTGGAGTTTTAGTGGGTTAGAGTCCCACATAACTGCACTATCTCCCCGTGGTAGTGCAGAATGCATGAGCATTTCTCCACGTAAAAAAAAAAAAAAAAGGAGGCAACTGGTAGACAACTACATGGAACGAAAAAGCGTTATGCTCTCTCCATGCGACTTTCTCAATCGTGACAGATAGTTTTCATGGTTTTCAAGGGTGCTGACCTGAAACCAAAATGAAAATCCAAGACGGCTTCTACGAAAATTTTCAAATTTATCATCATGGGTTTCGTTTTCATGGTTTGCGAGGGTACTAAAGCCAATAGTGAGGTCAAAATGAGAATCCAAGATAGCGCCAACTTTATGAGAGCTTCTAAAAACTTATCGTGCGTACTGCATGGAGTAGTGTACCTGTGCGTACTGCATGGAGTAGTGTACCTGTGCGTACTGCATGGAGTAGTGTACCTGTGCGTACTGCATGGAGTAGTGTTGCCGGGTGGCTCGCTCGGCGTGCGCGTAGCTGCGCAGCGCGGCTCGCTTCATGTGCATCTTGCAGATCGCCGACACGAGCAGCACGACTGCTATCATGAAGATCAGCGCGCAAGCTGGAGGAAAGAACATGTATCCATTTTAGTAGATTATTAACCAAGGGGATAAAGCAGCCTGCCGGGTCAGCGGGATTGTCCGAAAGGGTTACCGCTGGCCCGGAACATAAAGGGCTAAGGAAGGAACACGGGTGGGTTTTAGTCAGTAAGAGTCTGACACTCCCTTCCGCTCCACCCAGAGCGGGAGGGGTCATTTGATGATTTCCCATCCGCAAAAAAAAAAAAAAAGAGGATAAAGCAGAGCAAGCAAGATGGCGACTGTAATTTTTTTAAATTTTCTTCATGGGTATTGTTTTTATGGTTTTCAAGGGTGCTAAAGCCAATAGTGAGGTGAAAATGAAAATCCAAGATGGCGGCTGCAAAAACTTTAAAATTTTTCGTCATGGGTGTCGTTTTCAAGGTTTTCGAGGGTGCTGGAGCCGATAATAAAGTCAAAATGAATATCCAAGATGGCAGCTGTATTTTTTTTTTTCATCATCGGTGTCTATTTTATGGTTTTCAATGGTGCTGAAGCAGATAGTGAGGCCAAAATTAAAATCCAAGATGGCGGCTGCAATTTTTTTTATTTCTCGTCATGGGTGTCGTTTTCATGGTTTTTGAGGGTGCTAAAGCCTATAGTGAGGTAAAAATGAAAATCCAAGACGGCGGCTGCGAATATTTAAAATTTTTGTCATTTTAAAAGTTTTAGAGAAACAACTGCGTTGAAATTTTTCACCCGTTATTAAAAAAAAATGTTTTTCCATACATTTTGACCGAGTAGCACTTTTCTATGAAACAGCAGATTTTTTTTATAACCGACAAACATCATTTCTGCTTTTGAACTACGCTGTCAAAAAATAAAATTAACTTTTGTTATTGGAGTGTTCTTGCGAGAAGTGTTGTTATGTAGCTTATTAATATAAAAAGAATAAATAAATGTATTCTCACCGGTAACCGTGTATATGGTGGACTGTATGAACCCGTAGTCGTCGCCCGCGTGCCGGTCTTCAAACAGCGGAGGGTACTCCACGTCCACGTAGCCTGCAAAAAAAGGGTATGATCAGCGTTGGTGTCACACATAACGAAACATCACGACTTGTGTCCCCAAAGGGTTAGACGGAGGTGTATAATACACCCACATTTCGCCAGTTATGTTAATTCCACGTTGCTTCGTGAGATAAAAATACTGTACAACAAACATTTTTAGACTCAATAAATATTCTTATGTCTGGATTTGTGGTTCGTAGGTGATTTGATGAACTTAGTAGTTGTTGCGCGAGGCTACGTCTGCGTGTATTTTGTATTTTAACTCTGTCTCTCACACTAAATCTTCCTTATATTTTTAAGAAGTTCTATCACGTGTACGGAACGGCACGCGGTATTTTTTTAAACTTCTTTACTTCTTACCTTCTAATCTTGAGTATCTCGGATGCTCGTCGCAGCACGACGGTTGCTGACACAGCGCGCTGCTGGTGCGACAACATGCCGACTCTGATATACAGCGGCCTGTTGAGCAGTTGAGTTTGTCGCTACCTGGGATTCAAGACGAGAAATTGTTAATAAATAGCCATTACACAAGCATAATCAGCTTTTAATGTTCCCATTGCTGGGACTCTTCGAGAGGAAGTGGGCTGTGGTCCATCACGCGGGCCCAGTGCGGGTTGGTGGATGTCACATGTCTTCGTATTTTTGGTTCTAGGACATGCCGGTTTCCTCACGATGTTTGCCTTCACCGTTTTTAGAGCAGTGCTGACGAAATAATTTAATCTTATTAGCTACACTAGGGGTAGTTTTTGGGGCTCCAGTACTGGGGGTCTACTCCGAAGTGGTTGATTGTCGTGTCGGCCGAATGTTCGGTCATTTTCTGATTCGAATATTGTTGTCCTACTACGAATTAAAAAAAAAAAAGGTATAAAAAGGTAAGGGTTCTAAAACGGTTCGGATTGGCACAGTTTGGTCGGGACCTATAGTCCATATAGGAAATGAAAGGTTACTACTACCTTTCATTTCGCTTCGGAGTAGACCCCCTGGTAATTGTGTGTGTCGGGATGTTGAGCTATCTAAGATAGGGAGCCGCTGAGCTCAAAGGTAGGAAGTTTGACTCTGTATGTTGGTACTTTCTTTGCTAAAAAAAGCTAGTATTGCCCTGCATAATTAGAATACTATTACTAGCCGCCATAAAACAGGATGTGGCGTAAAGTGGTCCAACGTTAAGGGGTCGAAACGCCGAATGTTCAGCTATCACATATGAGCACCACAGTTTAAACCATTTAAAACCAATTTTTTTACCAGAATTAATTATTTTTTAAATATTTTTGAAAAATTTACAACTTCCACTAATTTATACCTTCTGCTTTTTGTAATTCTATATTTTTTATTGTTTATATCTGCTTAATACATGTGGTATCACATACAAATAATTTTGTTAATCTATACTAATATTATAAAGAGGTAACGTTTGCGAGGTTGTAGGGGGTAATCTTCGGAACTACTGATTCGATCCTGAACATTCTTTCACTAATGGGAAGCTACATTATCCCTGAGTGTCAGAGGCTATATTTTATGTTAAAACCAGAAACTTCACGCGAACGAAGTCGCGGGCAGAAGATAGTGTATTTTAAAAGTATTGAAGTTTTGTATGGGGCAGTCGATAATTTTTTCGCGATTACTGCCTCCCATGGAAGAAATTGTCGTTTGATGGTCTGTACCCCACCCTTAAATATGAGCAAACCTTTCTGATACATGCTGCAGAGACAAGATAGCAAAATGATGTTAATGATACACTTACGTGCACAAACACTGAGCGGACACATGTGCGGCGCCTCGTCCTCGCCGAGCTCGCAGTCGCGGCGCCCGTCGCACACGTACTGCGGCGCCATGCAGCGCTGGCCGCACCAGAAGGCGCCGCGCCCGCAATATTTAGGACCTAGAGAGGGAATTATAGTGTTTAAAATATCCCGACACCTTATTATGTCCGACCCGTACCTACGTAGTAGTTCACTTAAAAAATTCTTAAAAACAGACTAAAATGTAAATCGGACTCGCGCACTAAGAATCTCGTACCACAAAAACTACTATAGTAATGACTAGCTGTCCCCGCGACTTCGTTCGAGTGGATGTCGGGTATCAATAATGTGTCGCTATAGAGAAGGTACTACTTACTCCTCTATTGAAAACAAAGAATCTTTTATCTGTTTTTTAATTTTATTTTTTTTTGTTCGGGGAACTCTAGTTTTTTTTCTAAAATAAAAATATTGTTGTTTTAATTATCAATGATATTTTAGTGCCCGAAAATATTTATCGTATTAATCCGCCGGGGGCGGTCAATTTCAATAAAACGGCACTGAAATGACTGATTTCAGATCAAATCAGTTTCGGAGCTACAATGTCACTACAAACACTTATGAAAGTTGCAGAGGATCGAGTTAAAAAGCATACGATTGGATAGCCCTAAGATGTCCAGCAATGAACTTCTATAGCATAATATAGTACTAACCTCTAGTCTGCACCAGTATATACTTGGTGACGCTGAAGGGCGGCGCGGAGCACATGTACTGCCCGCTGTCTGCCGCTTGTAAGTCCTGCTTCGAGAGCGAACTGCTGGATGTAGGGCCTTTAGGCTCGCCTTTTAGGATACTGTAGAACAAAAAATAAATTGTAGTGTGCACTGTGCAGCTCACCTAACCTTATTTTAAAGGAAACTGGGCGAAAGTGGTCTTTGGTCTTTAATTGTGATATTTGTGCAGGGATACCTTTGTGCAAAGTGACTTAAAAATCTGACCCAGCAAATTAGGGCGGCTAACTTCTGTTAAAAGCCTTCATGTTGTGTTTCACGTCGTATAACGTGTTGTTGAGCTCGCTAAAATAGGGTTGAGCTACACGATGACTGATGCATACAAGCCGTCTGTCGGGAAAGCTCAACTGAAACGTAGCGGACAGCAGTAAGTAATGGCTTGTTCATTAGATTGCCATACTTTAACATAAATTTTAAAACCACTGACACGAACAATATTTAATTCCGAAGTTAGTAACCAGCACCCTAATTGCGTAACACACTATGAATCTCAATCTGAATCATTTTGTAGGATATTGCTAATCCATTGCTTCATATGTTCGAAAAATTTGTCTGCTCACCAACGTAAATAACGCAATGAATGAAAAAAACTTTCAAAATGAATGCCATCGCTGCTGTTAGTGCGCTATGGACACATTTTTATCCGTGGGTTTGGGCGCAACTGTCGCCCATCTATTGGTTGCAATGAAAGTGCGCGCACGACGACAAAAAGGTTATCGGGCTAGCCAGTTGCCGTTCAACCGAAAATTGTACAAAAAAGTAGCGTTACTGTAGCTCCCGTGTGCGCATCGTCCAAATCTCTACGACGAGACAGCGACAGAGACAAAAAAGTGAGGCTCGAGGGCGCCCATCCCTTACAGAATTACCTCACTTGACCTATGTGACACCACAGGTACGCACTGGTGTCATGTAAGACATGGTACTAGCGGAGTGGTCAGATCATTATCCGATTATGTTTAATAGGTTGAAGGATAATGAGCGAGACATAATAACAGTTTTATTGTTATTACGTCTGCGGGCGTTTAGTGTTCCGCAAAGTGTTAATATAAATAAAAATAGTAACATAAAACTTGTACTACATAACATCACGCCTGTAGCCTTCGAAGGGTTAGGCAAAGGTGTACCTATAGTACCTACACCGACATTTCGCCAGTAATGTTTAAGTCCCATGTAATGGGGGGCAAGTTAAGTTTACGCGACTTGAGTTATAGGTCGCAGGTTTGAACCCAACCAGGCGCTATATTTTTTGTAAATTATTTCATCACCACTGCTCTCAAAACGGTGAAGGAAAACATCGTAAGGAAACCACATGTCCTAGAACCAAAAATTCGAAGGCATGTGACATCCGTCAACCCGTACTGTGCCCGCGTGGTGGATTATGCCTATTCTCACAGAGAGGAGGCCTGTGTCCTAGCAGTGACTCCAGTCTGATTATGCTTGAGCTAAGTTTACCCTCAGTAACTTAAATTATCATAATAAAACAGACCACTTACACATCCGCATTACTCCCGTTATCATTCATATAGTTCCAGACGTAGATCCTGGGCGTCACGTCCCCCCTCAGCTCGCACACCAGCGTCAGATTGTCATGCACGCGCCGCACGAGCACGTCTGTGTACTCCGGCTCGCCAGGCATGTACAGCACGAGGGAGGGAGACGGGATGTCGCCGCAGCCTGAAATGGAAGACTAACTTTAGTAAAAGTTGAGTTGTACAGCTTTTTGAAGGAGCTCGTCCGGGGAAGTCATCACAATCAAATAAAACATCGTTGATTCAAATTATGCTGAAAATCAGCACTTTTACAACATCAGATATTACATAAGACAGGCCCCCAAAAAGCCCGTCCTCCACCACTGTCTAATGTTTTAGTTGAAATAAGAAGCAGCGCAACGAACTCCCAACTCAGCAACACATCTGTCTGTTAAGTTAGAAGAACTTCATCGGCCTAGCCTTTTGCTAACTATGTCGAGCGGCTTCCAATTTAGCTGGATGCCGGATGTTACATGGAGCGACAGCCTATCTGACCTCCATAACACAGATACTAGGTAACACGATATCCCTTGGTAAGGTACAGACCAGACTTGTGTTGAGCTCCTCAAGTTCTAAGTTGAGATACGCGATTACTGACAAATGCGTGCACTGACTTGACAGGTCCACTCAAGTCTGTGGTACTTTCCTCAAAAACCATCAGACATCAACCTACATGGTCCTCACATGATCTGACGAAGATTATGTCTGGACTTTAAAAGAGTCTGAACAAACTCAGGGGGAGTTTGTTTCGCCATTTCTTCTCAGGGGTAGTCGGATAGGAAATGTCATATACATCTAGCTTATTTTTTAATAATATGACGTGAAAAAGAGATTTCGAAATCCTAGTTACAAAATAAGTAAACAATTTCATTTCATTTCCCATTGGTAAGGCACACGGACTTGTGCAAGTCTTGCACAAAAACATCGTGTATTCTGTGCCTTAAATTAAAGCCGGCTACAAACACTGTCATGGCAATGTAAGCACATTTCATAAGATATGAGAATTGATAATGAGTTGAATTGCTAATATCATTAATATTGAAACAGTAGGACGTGGGTGTCAAGTGTTGCTAAATTGATGCCTTTTCAACTACACTACATACTTTTATACAAACTTTTTTTTATTCTGAAGCATTACTTAATCATAGCAAAAAGGGCTGTTCAAAATTTTAAGTGCTGACAAAGCCGGACATTGAAAAAATGTCTAGACATTTTAGTTGTACATCTTTCTTTTTCCAGTATAAAATTTGCATTTTTATTTCATGAAAACAATCCCATCAAGCTGATAAGTCATGAAGACAAAATCCAGCGGGGCCTAGCTGCAGCGGGGCCTAGCTGCAGCGGGGCCTAGCTGCAGCGGGGCCTAGCTGCAGCGGGGCCTAGCTGCAGCGGGGCCTAGCTGCAGCTGCTGCAAGTGACTTTTAGGTAATACAGATTCATTATCTGAAATGATGTTTCATGAGGAGGTGACATTTTATCAAGTACTAGTTCCGCCCGCGGCTTCGCCTGCGAGGTATGTCGATAAAAACGGATGCAATCTATATCTCTGCCAAATTTTATCTAAATCCGTTCAGTGGTTTAGGCGTGAAAAGGTAATATACAGACAGAGTTACTTTCGAATTTATATTATTAGTATGGATTTGTTGCCTTCTAGCATTTCATGCTTTTCATACATTTTCTAACTTGAAAAGATTCAAAATTAAAGTCATTTATTCAAATTAGGCTGAGAATCTGCACTTTTCGGACGTCAAAATTACAATCTTCGGAAATCCCGCCCTTCACCACTTCCTAGTGCTTTCGCTGGGAAGAAGAAGTTAATTAAGCTCAAAACTAAAACATTCAAGTCATTAATTACCAGGACTGTACACAACTGTGCATTCTATTATTAATGACTAAGCTCTCTAATTAACAATATATTCCTCTCAAACAGCAAACATAAAAGTACTTAGCTAATTAGTCATGCATACCGCTTATCATAACAAAGAAATTACAATACACCTGGTCTGTACTAATTATTATTTTCCTGCGATTCATAGTCAAACTCAAACTCAAAGCATTTATTTCAATTAAACCATTTGCAGGGACTATTGAATTGTCAAAGAGTCGGTCAGTTAATCAGAAAGTTGAAGCCATTTGCCCAGTTATAGGGTTTGGTTCCGCACTTAGTCCTTCAAGTGGACCATTGTGCGTGGCGGTCTCCACTTGCCCATTCCAAAACGTCTATGAATAAATATAAATCAAGATATTACAAAATCCCGGGTACCTTATTCCTGTTGCTTTTATGTGAGAACAATGTAAAAAAATGTAGAAACAATTCAAAATATAAGATAAAAACTTGGTTAAACTCCATATTACACCCATAGTGGTGTAATATGGAGTACCACTAGTTACTATTTTTCTTCAGAACCTGTGAATGGGGAAAAATTTCTCATAAAAATAAGGACAGTCTCCTAAGACTGTTTTTCTGTAACTACAATGATTAAGGTACCCTTACTGCCCCGTCACAAAAATCCAGCCTGTATATCAGATACATGTATAAAAAAAGATGTGATTTTCATTATGTAAGTGGTTTATATTTGTTTTAGTTGCAGAAATAAAGTTACAAAAAATGATGAGTCTTACATAAATAATAATCAGTTTAGTAAAACAACATGTAAAAAAATTAAAATTGTAACATTATTTTAAAAAGCATTTGCATTAGTAGTGTCCCATAAACTTGAAATTTATTAACTAGAGAAATACGTAATCTTCAATAAACAATAAAATGGATATTAGTAGGTTTGAATTTCAATAAAAAGCTAACTGTACTTGCACATTATTCTTTTAATCCCCAAAACATAGGAATATGGAAAGTGAAGTGTTGTTATGGTAAACTTTAAATCTGCTTAAATTCTAGTTGTGACAATAAATATCAAATGATCTCTAAACACATAAATATTAATTGATATAAGTATATCAGTGAACCCTATGAAATTGTCAATTTCATAGGGTAACTAAAATTATTTATTTTTCATCAAATATTTGATCAAACCAGTTTTGCTCATAATATCTCTAAGATTAGTAAAATATGTGAACAAAACAAAAAGGATAGTAGGGCAAAAGAGAAAGGATCTAATATCGTTTCAAAATTCCCGTTAGTTAGCTCACAAAAAATTTTGTAGTCGAAAGTAAGTTTCCAAAATGCAAATATTTTTCCTGATGCATTCTGAGATACACTTAATGCGATTAACCACGAACCTTGTCCTTAATTGATAAGCTATACTAACAACCACGGTCAAAACAAATTTCAAGGCTAAAAAACCTGTATTGAACCAAAAAAATAATTTGGAGGATGCCAAAATTTTCCAAAAAAAAAGGGTCGACGTTTTTGAAGGAATATCGGTTTTTCAAACAATACTTACATGTTTTTGAACTATACAGGAGTAGGATTACACATGATAACAAACAATTAGGCAACGAAAACATTTTTATTTACTTTTAACACATTTTCGATTATTGACATTCAACACATTACGCCATTTTTGTTTCGTTAGGTATTTACGTTCCGATTGACATACGCAGACATAATTTAATAACATGAACAACTCTTCATTGTTTCTAGTCCATAATTAGACAAGCATAGAGTAAAGTAATATATCGAACTATTGCAAAATTAAAAGCAAAACAAAGTTAAATTTAAATATAAAAATATTTAAGAGATAAACAGAGTTTAAACCTTTTCCTCAAAAGTGAAATTCGTGTTTCTTTACTGCGTCTTCCGCAACGTTGGATAAAAAAAGTAAACCCAATTTACGCGTTGTTCGTAGATTCGTAGAGGTCAACATTTTGACTCAATGGTCACAAAAATGTAATTTCCCCCCCAAAATATAACAACCTGGATTTAAAACTTTGACCTTTCATTATTACCCTAAAGAAGACAAACAGGGTTCTACTACAAAAAAATTAAATTCACCGATTCTAAATTAGGCAGAATGGAACGTAGGAGTAGAAGACATTGACATTTGATTCTTGCATTCCATATCTTTAGTTTTTGAATCTTTAGCATTTTGTGCAGGTTTGAGTGAGACAGCTCGATACATTCTTATTAAGTCAAACCGAGACAGGCTGCATGTTATGCTTAGGAAACATTGAATTAATTGAATTTTCAACTTTTCAAGTGACTCAAGAAATCCAAAGAAATCTTTGTGCTCCAAATCGAGAAAGTGTTTTCAATTGTATTTTTACTTTAAAATGGACCTAACACGGCTTCCTAATGACAAGAAGTTGGAACTTTGCAAGTGGTATTTTAAAGGTATCGTATCAATTCAAATTCTTCACAGATTTACTAAAAACACAACATACGAGTTAGTCGCCTTTTCCTTTTAAAAATACATGCCATTAAGCTGTTTATTTCATCCAGTCTCCACAGCTACCCTCCAAAATAACGTAACTATTAGTGGCCAAAAGGATAGATTGGTCAAAATCTCGTTGTGTTTGGTGGACACTGGACATACTGGTACACCTAATTTCCTGTTGTAATCATTTCGATTACTCTGTGTATTATTTAGCCATAAATCCTTAATCAGTGATTTTCTATTCATTAGTCAGATTGGGGCCCTTCAAGGCACTTTTATGACCATTTCTTGTAGCAACTATTCAGCATAATTGTGGCCACTGACGGGGCACAACTAATCTAATAAGTATCATATCAAAAAGAAAAATACGTAGCTTATCGTGTATGTCTTGACCATTAGCATTATGCTGTGTTAAATACGCTAATACTATACCTACCTACTATAATACCTACTGGAGTCAAATTCATTATTCATTTGATAGATCGATATTCTCCCTAAAAAGGGTCATATTTATTTGCTGCTATATTAAAAATAGATTTTAATCTCTTAGAACAACATTTACTTTATTTGGAGTTAGTGCAACTCTCTTTTTTTTTTCCATACTTCTCTATCAGTTGTCATCTTAGTAGTCACCCCCCTGTATCATCTTCCACACAGTCCATCCATCGTTTCTTTGGCTTCTCCATACTCTTATAGCCGTCCACATCCACTCAAAACACGGTTTGCGCAGTGGTTAAGCGATTGACTGCTGCACTGCGTGTTGCGGGTTCAATTCCCGCATGGAACAAATATTTGTATTATCTACAATTAGTTGTTCTGGGTCTGGCTGTTTGTAAACGCACCCACAATACAGGAGAAATTCCTAGTGTGGGGACACATTTAGAAAAAAAAAAACTTTATATTTTTTTGTCTGTTTCACTTCTGGGCAAAGGTCTCCCCAACAGCTTTCCACTCTTCCCTGTGTCAGCCTGTGTGTTGCCTTCTCCAACCGATCTCCCACAGACCCTCATAGTCCTCACAACAGCGTTTCCTCGCTTGCTAACAATTGGTATTTTTTCATTTCCAGTGGGATGCCTCCTCCTACCCTTTGTGTGGGGAGTGAATGCCATCTGGTTCTTTAAAGAGGCATTCATGAAGCCTCCTTATGAGGAGCAGAAGCAGATTAAGAAATGTAAGTAGTTTTCTATACCTGCTCCCTAATGTAACACACTATCAAGCACAATCTGAATCATTTAGATGGATATTGCTAATCCATTGCTTCATATGTTCGAAACATTTGTCTGCTTAACAATGTTCAAAATAATGCAATGAATGTTGTTGAACTGTCAAAATGAACGCCATTGCTATTGATAGTGTGTTACACAATTACCCGCTGATAGTTCCTAACTGCATACAGTGAGGTTTGTATGTGCTGCATTTGGTTTGACACTTGTTTTTGGCTTAGCCCAAGGAATTAAAATTTTCTTAAGTTTTATTGAAAAAATCAATTTAAGAATTAGAATGTGCTTTCTCATCCTGTTAATCCCACATTCACCTTCCGTTTCCAGATGTACTAATGTCAGCAGCAGGAGCAATAGCATGGATGGCCGTCTTCGCAGTCTGGATCACGATATTCCAACTACAAAGGGTTTCCTGGGGATCTACGGGTGATGCGTTGTCCTTCATCGTGCCGCTGGGACGAGCATAGAAGTAGAGGCTATATGAAGATTGTGTTATGTAACGAGAAGGACTTTGATAGGAGCAAGCCTGAGAGCATCTAGCACACATGAAGACCCAGTTATTCCAAAATGAACCAAGCCAGTAGCCAAAGTAGTTCAAAATTTGGATAGTTAAAGTTTACTAATTTTTAATCTTTTGTATGCATATAAATTCCTCTTCTTGCTATTTACTAAGGACTACTAGAACAGTGGTTGCCTGAAGGTCAATTCTCGTACGCAATCTCATCTCAGCGTCAATTAATGTCAAAAATGTATGTAAATTGATCGAATTTTTGACAGATTGACACTAAGATTGGAATGTGAATGTTCTTAAAAATATGGGATATGCCCTCTGATTTGCTAAGCCGTTGACAGCAAAAGTTGTCGAAAGAATAGCGGTCGGTTTGACGACATTAAAGCTACGGATTCCTACGATAGCGGTGGCATAACGGCCGCAGAGACAGCTGTCATGGAAATGATAGCAGCAGGGCTTCACTTTACGGTGTCAAAAAACGCTCTCTAAGGAAACGTTTCAGTGACGTCATTCGCCGGTAAATTGCGGACGCTATGTGGCGGCCGTCGCAGTCTTTGAAACCCTAACTCAACTCGATTATTGAGAGATTGTGCGTAAGGTACATTTTGGCATAACAGGGAGCAGTTATTCTTTTGGCAGAGCCAATTAGGGCTGTCTTAAAGCAATAATCAAGCTACCTTATGTTCTATTATTTATAGAAGACACTAAAACTGCACTGTGCACGATTTTGGAATCAAACCTTGGACCTCATACCCACTGGCAAAGCTAACATGAGATCTGACAGCTGATTAACTGATTAGGGACTTTGATTAGGATCTCACGAATGTAACGTAGAAATATCGTGTCAGGATTTTATCGCGCAGTGGAGGTTTAACTCTCGATTGTTGAGGGGAGCATTGAGAATCAACAGAGCGCATCCCAGCGCGTCAAAAACACACTGTTGGATTTTCAACCCTCGGCGCTAAGCAGAGCGTTAAAAATACAGTGCGCGAGAAAAAATCTCCGCTAGTAAAGTGTACCTGTGCGAACCTGGGCGTACCATAAACCGTTAGATTTGCCGTCACGATCTAACGGTTTAAGTCTTTGATTTTAATAACACCTAGATAAATAAAGCTTTGGTTTCCTAAGAATGTATGCGGGTACACAATAACACGCTTTTATTAGCTTCACTTTTAACTAACTAACAAACAATGTAATAAAATCTTAGAAGTCAATTTTAACCTACTTCTAATTGTCGTATCAAAATGAAACTTTGTATGCATATGTAGTTCGGATGACAATATTATAATCTGGTATCTTGGAGCTGATGTGATGATGGAGTCAGGAGGTGGATAATGGAACTCTTCAGTGGTTACCAGTAAACCCCTCGAGTTTGGGCTCATATGATTTGTTATGATGACTCCAATAAATTGGATAAGCGTGGTTTTTAGTTTTTTTAAACTACATATTACTTTTTTGACACCCTAATGTCAAATACTGGTGAAAATGACAGATTTTCGTGACGGCCGTTATATCAAGACGGCCACCGCTTTCCTAGGAACCCAGAGCTTTACAGACACTTTGTAGTTTTAACTAGCGTGCTTTTGTACTATAAGATTAATTACTAAGTTAAATTAATTAAATAATTTGTTAACTATGAAATAAAAATGAAGTTAAATTTGAAAATTGTATATTTATTTATATAAGACACATTTGTACAATATATACAATACTATGTTGATAATAAATGCTAAACAAAGAAAAAGTGACCTCTGCGTTGCCACCGACAACGCTGTGGAAGTGGCAATGTTTTGGGAAAACAAGATTTAAATTACAGTCGTGCCAGCGACACGCAGAATAATAAATGCTAATTACCTACAATTTTAAATTAAAATACAGTACCTAACTGGCCAATAGGCCACATCACCTTTCAAAAAAAGTCCGTCTCTACCTGTGAGTCTCTTTCTAAAGCTCTCGATGTGTCATATTAACGCCGGGTAGGTACCGTATACCGTACTCAACGTGTCAGTTTCAACCATAGCAGCGAAACTTCATGACTTGTCCGTTGTGCGACAAGCGAACCTGCCTGTTCTAACGCACAGATTTGATTATAACTCTATATCTTTCCCGATGAATTTTGACTCTGACCGTTGTTTCGACATTTTGATAGTTATTCAATGACAGACTTAAGACGAAAGCAGCATGGTATCCCGCCAAATTCAAGTTTTCTTACTTTTTTTTTGCAATTTGCAGGTCATTATCAGATTGTGTGGCGATCTAAATATGATTAGTATTGCTGATTCTAATGATTATAATTCTGTAAAGCCGTATTTGTTACGGTCGCGAATCATATTTTTATCAACATACAACAACCGGTCTTACCAAGGGGTGTCGTATTACACAGTAGCAGTTGTGGAGGTCAGGATGACAGTCGCTCCATTTAAAATACTGGTATTCAGCTGCATCCGGTTAGACTGGAAGCCGACCCCAATATAGTTGGGAAAAATAATGTTATAAAATAATTACTATAATGTTATTAGTTTGTAAGCTTTAACAAAATAAAATAAATAAAAAGGTAGGCAGATGATGACGATAGAACAGACGTGACCCGTGACCGCAAGAACTGCAAAAAAAAACGTAAGAAAGTGTTTGAATTTCGCGGGCTCCCTTAGCGCATGCCCGTAAGGTCACTCACAGATGAGAACAAATTTCACCCGCTTGATGTCATGACATTAGTGGATAATTAGGAAACATTAAATAGAAACAGTTTAGGTCAAGATAGAATACTACAATATTCTGGATATGTCAATATTAAAACATATTAATTTATTTTACTACATGTGTGACGTACATTTGGCTTCAATTCAAAATAATCACCATTAATGATTATTTTAGATTTGTGCAGTTACGTGTGTGAACGCGCGGAAGTTTGGCTATTATAGTATTACTGGTATCGTATTTCACAGTAACTGGTGTTTTGGAGGTCTGATAGACAGTCGCTGTATTCAGCTACATCCGGTTAGACTGGAAGCCGACCCCAACATACTTATTATATAGTTACACAAGAAAACAGAGGTTTTGATAAACTAAATGACACACATAATTGCACAAATCTACAGAAAAATTAACAAAAATAGTCAAAATATTAAAAAATACGTTACAATTTACACAAAATACTATCTATTCTCACATTTATAGACACTTGTGCCAACGTAGCAATACGCACCGCGGAAGATTGGAACCAATATTGGAGCCAACATTTGGTTTAAGCTTGTCAAGGTAAGTAAGAATAAGAGCAGTTCATTTAATCAAAATACAAAGATTTATTTATTGACAAAGATACTTCAGAAAAAAAATTGCATTCACAACCTTTTCGATTCGCTTCCGTGCCGAATCGAACATCAATCAATGTTATCAAAAGAGTCCTCTGAAAGCTGTTCAAAAATCAAATAGACGACCGCTATTTTTCCCACTGCTATTTGTTGTCGGGGACAAGGCAAATCAGTATTTAAAAAAATAGGTCAGTTTCGATACGACAACCTGTCAAATGGTTGTGAATAGCTATGCAGTAAAGAAAAATGTAAAAATAATTGAATGTTCAGTAGGGATTCTTTATTAAAACATGCCATTGCTAATTGTTAGATCCAACATTGGCGCCAAAAATAAGCCATAATTTGCTATAATAATGTAGCAGGTATATAAAAAACGTCACAATTAAAATTAAAGGAATACATAGATTTTACTAAAAGCTAAAGTACCTCTACATCGACCAGTTAGCCCCCGTTCCCACGGGAGTTAAACTATCGCGCACTGGATTTTCAACTCTCTGTGTTGAGTCGAGCGTTGAGAATTCAACAGAGTGCATCCCAGCGAGTTAAAAAAACACTGTTGGATTTTCAACTCTCGACGCTAAACGGTGGGTTCAAAATCCAGTGCGTGAAAAAAAATCACTCAGCTTAAAGTGGACTATGGAAGTTAGCGCATTGTCCAGTCGATGCAGAGGTTATGAGGAATTACTAATACTAGAGGTTTCATACACAATTCTCTATGAAAATCTGAGAACAGGCTTGCTATAGACACCAGGAAAGCTCATTTTAGCTTTTTGAGCTTTGTGCCCGAATATTATCGTAGGTGCTCCTATTATATTTTCCGTTTGCATTGATGTCATCTATCGATTTATATAGGTTCAATGCGTGACCGCCATTTTGAAAAAAAAAAACAAAATGGCGCGACAGTAGGTATGCCAGGCTCCTAATCTTCAATCCCCTTATGCTTCTGAAATTTAAAAACCATAGACTATTGTGTAGAAACCTAACTAAAACATTTGAATGGCAGTATCTCTGGTCATTCTCTATTGTTAGGCTCCTTTAAGAAACGAATTGTTTAGTTGACCAATGGCTCACAAAAGATAATAATTCGGTAAAATATAGGAATCCAGCAACAGGATGTTAAATGGAAGAGTACATAGGTACGAAACATGTTCATTTTGAAGAGCAGTCAAGCTATGGTTTCTAGAAAAGCGGCTACAGACTAGAACGGCCGCAGTGACAGATGTCATGAAAATGATGACAGCGATTTAAGATTTAAATCGTTATAATAATATACGCTCTGCAGTGCCATAAGTTATTCGCTTTTATGTTTCGTTTTGAAACTTCTGACACACAATGACGCAGTAACTTGACTTGATTGTCATGGAAACGCTATTTAATAATGTGTGAGCATTGGACATTTTTTCGCGTGACTAAGTACGGTGAGAGCTAATCTAGCGATTTAAATCTTTGGGCAGCGAGGTTTTATTTAATGTCAAATACTGGTGTAAGTGACAGTTTTTCATGATGGCCGCTATAATATGACGGAACCGCTTTGCCAGGAAACCAAAGCTTTACAGAAAAATGATTCGAACTTCATTTTAGCTTTCATTAGTTTATAAATTCGGATTTTATTGATGTAATTGAACTACGAATGTGTTGAAAACAAATTGTTTATTCACTGATTAACCCAATTTACGCCAAGGCTATCAAAATAACTTAGTTCAAACACATTGCGTGTTGATCTATAGTCAAACATCACGCTATCATTATAAAGGGACTAAAGAGCGAATAAACTTTACGAAAAAATAAAAGACCTTTGATAAATATTTTTCTAATTAATACTTTTAAGTAGAATCCTTATGGTTTAACTAGATTGCGTTCGATCGACAAAATCGAGCATTCAGATTTATCTAGTGTGGTGTATGGCTGCTAGATTACTAACTTCATCAATCGACCATCGATTATGTTTTGAAGCGATCAATATCATCATCATGGTCTTCTAGTCTAACCGGATACAGCTGCTAGTAGCGTGATAAACTCTGCTTGCGCGATGCAGGATTTTGTGACGTCAGTGTGAGGCGTAGTTCGCATATGCCACATCTTCAGAGAATCTTTTTTTTTTAATATAAATTCACGTCTGACAAGTTTCGCCAACTAATTTAATTTGACCTTGCAGATTGGTTGACGTCGCGCGTCGTTCGACCACAATCTAGTCACACCTTTAATTTTTAAATAAAATTCACACTATTTAAATAAACATCTATGCCCGCCCGACTATAAAAAGCACCGTTCTGAAAGGTGTCACGATAAGGATAATTAATATGTACGTGCGTTCAATCTACGAGTATGTACTTTCTTCTTAGCGTATCGATGGCAAACAATTCAAACATCTTTGGGCCAAAATTTAGTCGCGCGAACTCCGCTCACTGACGCAGTCGTAAGATCGCGTGCGCAGGTGTGAGGTGCCTCCTGCGGCGCGGGGGGGGGGCGTGGGACCTTGTCTGTGGGGAGGTGTGAGGTGCCTCCTGCGGCGCGGGGGGGGGCGTGGGACCTTGTCTGTGGGGAGGTGTGAGGTGCCTCCTGCGGCGCGGGGGGGGGGCGTGGGACCTTGTCTGTGGGGAGGTGTGAGGTGCCTCCTGCGGCGCGGGGGGGGGCGTGGGACCTTGTCTGTGGGGAGGTGTGAGGTGCCTCCTGCGGCGCGGGGGGGGGCGTGGGACCTTGTCTGTGGGGAGGTGTGAGGTGCCTCCTGCGGCGCGGGGGGGCGCGTGGGACCTTGTCTGTGGGGAGGTGTGAGGTGCCTCCTGCGGCGCGGGGGGGCGCGTGGGACCTTGTCTGTGGGGAGGTGTGAGGTGCCTCCTGCGGCGCGGGGGGGCGCGTGGGACCTTGTCTGTGGGGAGGTGTGAGGTGCCTCCTGCGGCGCGGGGGGGCGCGTGGGACCTTGTCTGTGGGGAGGTGCTCCATACGCACAAGAGATCTGAGCCGTCCTTGAAACTTAAATACCGACACATAAAGTTTCGATTCCGCTGTAACATTATTTTTTTTAATATTTTCAATAACCATTCTAAAATCAACTTTAATTATATTGGGTGAAGTCGATATTAGTTTATACCCTTTCCGTTACACATTGTTGTAGATTAATATTACATAAAAAATAAAATAATGCAAAAAAAAAACTACTTGTACGTACTACTGAATAGAATATTTTACAACATTGAATTAGGAATTACAACAATACAATGATTAGAATTGAGGACCTCCTACTTTTAATGTCAGTTAAAAAAAATCGTCGTCAAGAGATGTCGTGGGACACTGGTTGGAACGAAGTTTCTTTCGCTAATGTATATAAATAACAAACACAAATAAATAAATTAACAGCGTTTGAGAGTAAACGAACATCAATTAAAAAAAAAACTTTTTAACGAAATTAAAAAAAAACTTTTTAACGAAATTTAAAAAATAAACTTTTTAACGAAATTTAAATAAATAAGTAAGTAACAAAAGAATCGATTTATTCGATTAACATTCGGTTCAAAATTGATCCATGGTAAATTGATTTTATAAAAGAGGATAATAGTATTATATGAAGATATTTATAATGAAATTAAGGCTAATATAAGATTACAATAAATAAAATTGTGCAATGCTTAAATTATTGTTTGGTCCTCACGTCCGCGTCAGACTAAAAAATAAAACAGCGGTATTTGGGAGTAAAGGTTTGATAAATTTTTAGTACGACTAGAAAAACGATAAAAATCGGCCTGTGTTCGTAATTTTTATGATCGAGTAAAGTTGTGAATATCATTTTTTGAACCATAAATAATCAAGACCGAATGACAACACATTGTTATTCGATCAATACAAAGAATATTTGATTGTTTACAGTTAAATCAAAATTGTAAATTTTGAATATACGGTCCTTAAAACGATGTTTCATTCCGTTTTAATCACATCACTAGTAGAGATTGTGTGGCAACATTTTTTAACGAAATGACAGGAAGAAGTGTCATTTTACTGCAGGTAATTAAAAGTCCGACTTTAGCTCTTATTCGCAAAGTGTGCAGTAACGCGCGAAAAAGAACTTCGTTCCAAAAAGTTTTCTTGATTTTCATAATTAAGTAGCTGTCATAATATTCTACAGAAATTCACTCGTACATCGCTTGATATAATAAATTTTTCACATAATTTTTATTTCCAACATCTATTCAGTACTTACATAATTACAAAATTCATTTGATATAATATTATTATATGAGATATTAAATTTTACGTCACATAGTCGGGTTGATATAGGTACGTGAACCACAGCCTAATAGACAGTTAACTCTTGACTAAAGGTAACAGGGCGTAGCTTGGTCTCTGCTGCATAGTTATTTATTTATTTCGTTCTAACAAAAGATATATGTACATTAGTCATGACATGACATACAAATATTGGGCATTATTATATCATGTTCCAAGTTCTATTCGAATTGTAGCCTTAATTTTTATGGCAAATATTGGCCAAACTTGTGTAAATTTTGGCTATAACTTGGGCAAATGTTGGCTGCAATATTGGGCAAATCTTGACTACAACATTAGACAATGTTGGCCAAATATTATCTTTGACATATTATTCTCTATCCGGATTTTTTCTCTCCAAAATTTCAGGAATTGGCACAAGTTGCATTTTCATTTATAAAGTAAACCAACACAGAGACCAGACTACAGTATCCGTTCATAAATATGTAACACTTGCGATTCAGCGTCACCGATCGACTGGAGCCGCGTATACCCGATTCAGCGTCACCGACCGACTGGAGCCGCGTATACCCGATTCAGCGTCACCGACCGACTGGAGCCGCGTATACCCGATTCAGCGTCACCGACCGACTGGAGCCGCGTATACCCGATTCAGCGTCACCGACCGACTGGAGCCGCGTATACCCGATTCAGCGTCACCGACCGACTGGAGCCGCGTATACCCGATTCAGCGTCACCGACCGACTGGAGCCGCGTATACCCGATTCAGCGTCACCGACCGACTGGAGCCGCGTATACCCGATTCAGCGTCACCGACCGACTGGAGCCGCGTATACCCGATTCAGCGTCACCGACCGACTGGAGCCGCGTATACCCGATTCAGCGTCATCGACCCGAGCGAGTCACTTCAAAGAGTTCGGCTTCGTAGAATGTCGTCTCTGTCACTGTACATTTTTTCTAAAACTCGATTTGACATGCTTACGCCGGCGGATACTGCCCATACCTTGTTACATACGTATGGTCATATGCGAAAGTAACCGGATCGACCAATTTTTAACCTTATTCTCCATATTAATAAGGTTGAAAATTGGTCGACCACTTTTCGCCCTGATATAAGACCGAAAAGTGGTCAACCGGGAACGTTCGCATTTGGTCATATTGACCATATGTTAACCCTATGGTACTTACGTGAGGTGATATTAACCATATAAGTACTTATGTTACTCAATACGCACGCGCGGCGGGGAAGCCATCCGTCGTTCTTGTCTTAATTTCAAGAATTCAGTTCGAGCTATCCTGTTGACAAGAATTTAATGTGTTAGCATACAGTCATATATTTTCTATATTCTAAGTATAAAAAAGTAAAAAAAAAAACGGGTATAAAAATAAAAATTGACATGCACAGTCAGTGTCAAAAATATTGGGGAGAACAGATAGTTCAAAATGAACTAAACAACTAATAAAAAATTAAAATGTATTTCAATTAGATACAATTCTTGACAGTTGTCATGTCTCGTGATTTGTCAGCAGCAGGCAATAGGCTCACCCACAGTGTCGGTGTAAAGGGTACCTACCTAACTACCTACCCCTTGGGAACACGGGCGTCACGGCGTGATTTTATGTTCACTAACCTTAACAACAGGAAGAGCGCCATGAAGTTGCACGCGATGAGCATGTAGAACACGCGATGTTATGTTCACTAACCTCAACAACAGGAAGAGCGCCATGAAGTTACACGCGATGAGCATGTAGAACACGTGATGTTATGTTCACTAACCTCAACAACAGGAAGAGCGCCATGAAGTTACACGCGATGAGCATGTAGAACACGTGATGTTATGTTCACTAACCTCAACAACAGGAAGAGCGCCATGAAGTTACACGCGATGAGCATGTAGAACACGTGATGTTATGTTCACTAACCTCAACAACAGGAAGAGCGCCATGAAGTTACACGCGATGAGCATGTAGAACACGTGATGTTATGTTCACTAACCTCAACAACAGGAAGAGCGCCATGAAGTTACACGCGATGAGCATGTAGAACACGTGATGTTATGTTCACTAACCTCAACAACAGGAAGAGCGCCATGAAGTTACACGCGATGAGCATGTAGAACACGTGATGTTATGTTCACTAACCTCAACAACAGGAAGAGCGCCATGAAGTTACACGCGATGAGCATGTAGAACACGTGATGTTATGTTCACTAACCTCAACAACAGGAAGAGCGCCATGAAGTTACACGCGATGAGCATGTAGAACACGTGATGTTATGTTCACTAACCTCAACAACAGGAAGAGCGCCATGAAGTTACACGCGATGAGCATGTAGAACACGTGATGTTATGTTCACTAACCTCAACAACAGGAAGAGCGCCATGAAGTTACATGCGATGAGCATGTAGAACACGTGATGTTATGTTCACTAACCTCAACAACAGGAAGAGCGCCATGAAGTTACACGCGATGAGCATGTAGAACACGTGATGTTATGTTCACTAACCTCAACAACAGGAAGAGCGCCATGAAGTTGCACGCGATGAGCATGTAGAACACGTGATGTTATGTTCACTAACCTCAACAACAGGAAGAGCGCCATGAAGTTGCACGCGATGAGCATGTAGAACACGTGATGTTATGTTCACTAACCTCAACAACAGGAAGAGCGCCATGAAGTTACACGCGATGAGCATGTAGAACACGTGATGTTATGTTCACTAACCTCAACAACAGGAAGAGCGCCATGAAGTTACACGCGATGAGCATGTAGAACACGTGATGTTATGTTCACTAACCTCAACAACAGGAAGAGCGCCATGAAGTTACACGCGATGAGCATGTAGAACACGTGATGTTATGTTCACTAACCTCAACAACAGGAAGAGCGCCATGAAGTTGCACGCGATGAGCATGTAGAACACGTGATGTTATGTTCACTAACCTCAACAACAGGAAGAGCGCCATGAAGTTACACGCGATGAGCATGTAGAACACGTGATGTTATGTTCACTAACCTCAACAACAGGAAGAGCGCCATGAAGTTACACGCGATGAGCATGTAGAACACGTGATGTTATGTTCACTAACCTCAACAACAGGAAGAGCGCCATGAAGTTACACGCGATGAGCATGTAGAACACGTGATGTTATGTTCACTAACCTCAACAACAGGAAGAGCGCCATGAAGTTGCACGCGATGAGCATGTAGAACACGTGATGTTATGTTCACTAACCTCAACAACAGGAAGAGCGCCATGAAGTTACACGCGATGAGTATGTAGAACACGTGATGTTATGTTCACTAACCTCAACAACAGGAAGAGCGCCATGAAGTTGCACGCGATGAGCATGTAGAATACGTGATGTTATGTTCACTAACCTCAACAACAGGAAGAGCGCCATGAAGTTACACGCGATGAGCATGTAGAACACGTGATGTTATGTTCACTAACCTCAACAACAGGAAGAGCGCCATGAAGTTGCACGCGATGAGCATGTAGAACACGTGATGTTATGTTCACTAACCTCAACAACAGGAAGAGCGCCATGAAGTTACACGCGATGAGCATGTAGAACACGTGATGTTATGTTCACTAACCTCAACAACAGGAAGAGCGCCATGAAGTTACACGCGATGAGCATGTAGAACACGTGATGTTATGTTCACTAACCTCAACAACAGGAAGAGCGCCATGAAGTTACACGCGATGAGCATGTAGAACACGTGATGCTATGTTCACTAACCTCAACAACAGGAAGAGCGCCATGAAGTTACACGCGATGAGCATGTAGAACACGTGATGTTATGTTCACTAACCTCAACAACAGGAAGAGCGCCATGAAGTTACACGCGATGAGCATGTAGAACACGTGATGTTATGTTCACTTACCTCAACAACAGGAAGAGCGCCATGAAGTTACACGCGATGAGCATGTAGAACACGTGATGTTATGTTCACTAACCTCAACAACAGGAAGAGCGCCATGAAGTTACACGCGATGAGCATGTAGAACACGTGATGTTATGTTCACTAACCTCAACAACAGGAAGAGCGCCATGAAGTTGCACGCGATGAGCATGTAGAACACGTGATGTTATGTTCACTAACCTCAACAACAGGAAGAGCGCCATGAAGTTACACGCGATGAGCATGTAGAACACGTGATGTTATGTTCACTAACCTCAACAACAGGAAGAGCGCCATGAAGTTACACGCGATGAGTATGTAGAACACGTGATGTTATGTTCACTAACCTCAACAACAGGAAGAGCGCCATGAAGTTACACGCGATGAGCATGTAGAACACGTGATGTTATGTTCACTAACCTCAACAACAGGAAGAGCGCCATGAAGTTGCACGCGATGAGCATGTAGAACACGTGATGTTATGTTCACTAACCTCAACAACAGGAAGAGCGCCATGAAGTTACACGCGATGAGCATGTAGAACACGTGATGTTATGTTCACTAACCTCAACAACAGGAAGAGCGCCATGAAGTTGCACGCGATGAGCATGTAGAACACGTGATGTTATGTTCACTAACCTCAACAACAGGAAGAGCGCCATGAAGTTACATGCGATGAGCATGTAGAACACGTGATGTTATGTTCACTAACCTCAACAACAGGAAGAGCGCCATGAAGTTGCACGCGATGAGCATGTAGAACACGTGATGTTATGTTCACTAACCTCAACAACAGGAAGAGCGCCATGAAGTTACACGCGATGAGCATGTAGAACACGTGATGCTATGTTCACTAACCTCAACAACAGGAAGAGCGCCATGAAGTTACACGCGATGAGCATGTAGAACACGTGATGTTATGTTCACTAACCTCAACAACAGGAAGAGCGCCATGAAGTTACACGCGATGAGCATGTAGAACACGTGATGTTATGTTCACTTACCTCAACAACAGGAAGAGCGCCATGAAGTTACACGCGATGAGCATGTAGAACACGTGATGTTATGTTCACTAACCTCAACAACAGGAAGAGCGCCATGAAGTTACACGCGATGAGCATGTAGAACACGTGATGTTATGTTCACTAACCTCAACAACAGGAAGAGCGCCATGAAGTTGCACGCGATGAGCATGTAGAACACGTGATGTTATGTTCACTAACCTCAACAACAGGAAGAGCGCCATGAAGTTACACGCGATGAGCATGTAGAACACGTGATGTTATGTTCACTAACCTCAACAACAGGAAGAGCGCCATGAAGTTACACGCGATGAGCATGTAGAACACGTGATGTTATGTTCACTAACCTCAACAACAGGAAGAGCGCCATGAAGTTACACGCGATGAGCATGTAGAACACGTGATGTTATGTTCACTAACCTCAACAACAGGAAGAGCGCCATGAAGTTGCACGCGATGAGCATGTAGAACACGTGATGTTATGTTCACTAACCTCAACAACAGGAAGAGCGCCATGAAGTTACACGCGATGAGCATGTAGAACACGTGATGTTATGTTCACTAACCTCAACAACAGGAAGAGCGCCATGAAGTTGCACGCGATGAGCATGTAGAACACGTGATGTTATGTTCACTAACCTCAACAACAGGAAGAGCGCCATGAAGTTGCACGCGATGAGCATGTAGAACACGTGCGTCCATGAGTGACTCGACACCACGCCGGCTAGCATGGGCCCTATGGCTGCTCCTGTAAACAAAATCATTGGAAAAATAACTTTTACACAGAATTAATGTTCTTACAAAGAGAGACGTGTTGCTGGCAGTTTTTAATTATAAAATTGAATCACTAGTTTCAATTGGACCCTACACTTTTGAAAATCCATAAAATTTATATAGAAAAGAGAACAGAATATTGTCCATTCCATAATGTAGTTTTCTATGGAGAAGAATGGACAAAATAAACACTTTTTTCTAGTTCAAACACTAGGAAGGGGTGAAGGGCAGTCGCTTTGTGGGATATATTATGTTGTGTTATAGATTTTCCAAGAAAAAGGGCTAGTGACTCTCGGCTTCACTCAATAAATGATGTCTGATTTTAATATCGGTTAGAATTGATGTTTAGTGAACATAAACAATGTCTGAAATCTATTTGAATACAACAACAGTAGTACGCACGACGACATATCAAGCTATACATTTCCAGTACAAGTTGACTTCTCATTGTACGAAAAACCCTAGACAATGTGAGGTCAGTTAAAACTGGAAATGTATAGCTTAATATGTCGACATGTGTACAGTGCCTTAACCTTTTGAACGCCATTGTTACATATACGTGACAAGCAAGCGCGTACCCTGCATAAATAAAATACTAAATTACATGTACGCCAGCGACACAAATATGTGACAAAAAATGCGGTGCACTTTATCACGAAATAAACAATTAAATCATTACTTTTGTGTGTTTTTATTTGTATACCTTAAATATTTAAAATTGTGGCTTGGCGTGGAGGGCACGCGCGTGCGTTTATGCTCTGGCGTTCAAAAGGTTAAATATGACCCATCGAGTTCGAAATACCTAAGCTTTGACTCACGTCGTCTTTGTCACTCATACCTGTGTGACAGACTCTATCTAAAGCGCAAATTAGGATGTTGACGGCCGGGAACTGTTACAAATAACGGACTTACCAACACTCCCGGTGCCGTCAATGATAGCGGTGACGGTCGCCAGCGCCTTGCTGTTGCCGGCGAGACTGCTGTGCGTGCCGAGCTCGGCGCTGACGGCCGTGGTGATGAGGGCGTAGGGGCCGTTCACCATCATGCCCGTCAGGATCAGCAGCAACACGTTGAGCAGGTACGAGGACGCGCCCCAGTATTGGTAGATGAACAGCTGGAGATTAGGAAAGAAGATGGTTGAAAATTGTGGCGAAACCACCACAAGAGGTGTTAAAATGAAACATCCTGTATAAGGAGCTGTTGCACACGGTGTAGAAGGCGACGCACACGAGCGCGGGGCAGCCGCGTGGTATACTCGCGGGTACTAACTCACCATGGCGCGTGGTATACTCGCGGGTACTAACTCACCATGGCGCGTGGTATACTCGCGGGTACTAACTCACCATGGGCGCGCACGCGGTGTAGAAGGCGACGCACACGAGCGCGGGGCAGCCGCGTGGTATACTCGCGGGTACTAACTCACCATGGCGCGTGGTATACTCGCGGGTACTAACTCACCAGGGGCGCGCACGCGGTGTAGAAGGCGACGCACACGAGCGCGGGGCAGCCGCGTGGTATACTCGCGGGTACTAACTCATCATGGCGCGTGGTATACTCGCGGGTACTAACTCACCATGGGCGCGCACGCGGTGTAGAAGGCGACGCACACGAGCGCGGGGCAGCCGCGTGGTATACTCGCGGGTACTAACTCACCATGGCGCGTGGTATACTCGCGGGTACTAACTCACCATGGCGCGTGGTATACTCGCGGGTACTAACTCACCATGGGCGCGCACGCGGTGTAGAAGGCGACGCACACGAGCGCGGGGCAGCCGCGTGGTATACTCGCGGGTACTAACTCACCATGGCGCGTGGTATACTCGCGGGTACTAACTCACCATGGGCGCGCACGCGGTGTAGAAGGCGACGCACACGAGCGCGGGGCAGCCGCGTGGTATACTCGCGGGTACTAGCTCACCATGGCGCGTGGTATACTCGCGGGTACTAACTCACCATGGCGCGTGGTATACTCGCGGGTACTAACTCACCATGGGCGCGCACGCGGTGTAGAAGGCGACGCACACGAGCGCGGGGCAGCCGCGTGGTATACTCGCGGGTACTAACTCACCATGGCGCGTGGTATACTCGCGGGTACTAACTCACCATGGGCGCGCACGCGGTGTAGAAGGCGACGCACACGAGCGCGGGGCAGCCGCGTGGTATACTCGCGGGTACTAACTCACCATGGCGCGTGGTATACTCGCGGGTACTAACTCACCATGGCGCGTGGTATACTCGCGGGTACTAACTCACCATGGGCGCGCACGCGGTGTAGAAGGCGACGCACACGAGCGCGGGGCAGCCGCGTGGTATACTCGCGGGTACTAACTCACCATGGCGCGTGGTATACTCGCGGGTACTAACTCACCATGGGCGCGCACGCGGTGTAGAAGGCGACGCACACGAGCGCGGGGCAGCCGCGTGGTATACTCGCGGGTACTAACTCACCATGGCGCGTGGTATACTCGCGGGTACTAACTCACCATGGCGCGTGGTATACTCGCGGGTACTAACTCACCATGGGCGCGCACGCGGTGTAGAAGGCGACGCACACGAGCGCGGGGCAGCCGCGTGGTATACTCGCGGGTACTAACTCACCATGGCGCGTGGTATACTCGCGGGTACTAACTCACCATGGCGCGTGGTATACTCGCGGGTACTAACTCACCATGGGCGCGCACGCGGTGTAGAAGGCGACGCACACGAGCGCGGGGCAGCCGCGTGGTATACTCGCGGGTACTAACTCACCATGGCGCGTGGTATACTCGCGGGTACTAACTCACCATGGGCGCGCACGCGGTGTAGAAGGCGACGCACACGAGCGCGGGGCAGCCGCGTGGTATACTCGCGGGTACTAACTCACCATGGCGCGTGGTATACTCGCGGGTACTAACTCACCATGGGCGCGCACGCGGTGTAGAAGGCGACGCACACGAGCGCGGGGCAGCCGCGTGGTATACTCGCGGGTACTAACTCACCATGGCGCGTGGTATACTCGCGGGTACTAACTCACCATGGGCGCGCACGCGGTGTAGAAGGCGACGCACACGAGCGCGGGGCAGCCGCGTGGTATACTCGCGGGTACTAACTCACCATGGCGCGTGGTATACTCGCGGGTACTAACTCACCATGGCGCGTGGTATACTCGCGGGTACTAACTCACCATGGGCGCGCACGCGGTGTAGAAGGCGACGCACACGAGCGCGGGGCAGCCGCGTGGTATACTCGCGGGTACTAACTCACCATGGCGCGTGGTATACTCGCGGGTACTAACTCACCAGGGGCGCGCACGCGGTGTAGAAGGCGACGCACACGAGCGCGGGGCAGCCGCGTGGTATACTCGCGGGTACTAACTCACCATGGCGCGTGGTATACTCGCGGGTACTAACTCACCATGGGCGCGCACGCGGTGTAGAAGGCGACGCACACGAGCGCGGGGCAGCCGCGTGGTATACTCGCGGGTACTAACTCACCATGGCGCGTGGTATACTCGCGGGTACTAACTCACCATGGCGCGTGGTATACTCGCGGGTACTAACTCACCATGGGCGCGCACGCGGTGTAGAAGGCGACGCACACGAGCGCGGGGCAGCCGCGTGGTATACTCGCGGGTACTAACTCACCATGGCGCGTGGTATACTCGCGGGTACTAACTCACCATGGGCGCGCACGCGGTGTAGAAGGCGACGCACACGAGCGCGGGGCAGCCGCGTGGTATACTCGCGGGTACTAGCTCACCATGGCGCGTGGTATACTCGCGGGTACTAACTCACCATGGCGCGTGGTATACTCGCGGGTACTAACTCACCATGGGCGCGCACGCGGTGTAGAAGGCGACGCACACGAGCGCGGGGCAGCCGCGTGGTATACTCGCGGGTACTAACTCACCATGGCGCGTGGTATACTCGCGGGTACTAACTCACCATGGGCGCGCACGCGGTGTAGAAGGCGACGCACACGAGCGCGGGGCAGCCGCGTGGTATACTCGCGGGTACTAACTCACCATGGCGCGTGGTATACTCGCGGGTACTAACTCACCATGGCGCGTGGTATACTCGCGGGTACTAACTCACCATGGGCGCGCACGCGGTGTAGAAGGCGACGCACACGAGCGCGGGGCAGCCGCGTGGTATACTCGCGGGTACTAACTCACCATGGCGCGTGGTATACTCGCGGGTACTAACTCACCATGGCGCGTGGTATACTCGCGGGTACTAACTCACCATGGGCGCGCACGCGGTGTAGAAGGCGACGCACACGAGCGCGGGGCAGCCGCGTGGTATACTCGCGGGTACTAACTCACCATGGCGCGTGGTATACTCGCGGGTACTAACTCACCATGGCGCGTGGTATACTCGCGGGTACTAACTCACCATGGGCGCGCACGCGGTGTAGAAGGCGACGCACACGAGCGCGGGGCAGCCGCGTGGTATACTCGCGGGTACTAACTCACCATGGCGCGTGGTATACTCGCGGGTACTAACTCACCATGGGCGCGCACGCGGTGTAGAAGGCGACGCACACGAGCGCGGGGCAGCCGCGTGGTATACTCGCGGGTACTAACTCACCATGGCGCGTGGTATACTCGCGGGTACTAACTCACCATGGGCGCGCACGCGGTGTAGAAGGCGACGCACACGAGCGCGGGGCAGCCGCGTGGTATACTCGCGGGTACTAACTCACCATGGCGCGTGGTATACTCGCGGGTACTAACTCACCATGGGCGCGCACGCGGTGTAGAAGGCGACGCACACGAGCGCGGGGCAGCCGGTACAGTCGGCGACGAGTCCCGCCAGGATGGCGCCCGTGACGCCGCCCACGTCGAACACTGTGCTCAGCTCGCCCGACTGTCGGGCCGAGAGGTCCGCTAGAAATAAAAACATTATTACTAGCATCCAGATTCAAGGGCAAGGTTTCCCAACCACAGGGGGGGCGCGACGACTCCAAAAATAAACGGTATATTAAATTCTATGTTCTTGGTATTAGAAAAGAAAAGGTTAAGAATATAATAGAATTCCCTTTATTATGGCTCTTATTGAAGGCTCGATTCCGATGTTTCCAATCCCCAAACGTTTGATAATATTATGGTGCTTTAAATGAACACAGCACAGGACAATAATATTGATAGAATTTAAAATGTTGAAGTCTTAATTGTATTAACAACTACATTCAAAATAACCACTACGTGGAGCCCTGACACAGCCAGAAGGCGTCGCGACAGACCCTGTAGAAGATGGCGAGCCTTCGATCAAAAGAGCTGGAAGTCATGGGGCGAGGTATTGCCCAGCAGTGGGATGATGCAGGCTAGCAGTAACATTCGTATAAAAATATGTAAAATTAAGAATGCTCCGGATAATATTTTTAACACTACTTTTTGAACAAAACCGCTTACTTTTCACTTACCCATTGTAAACCTGATATAAGACGGCAGCCAATACAGGAACGTGTAGCTGACGAGCTTCGCGAAGAAGAGGGAGAGAGAGAACTCGACCACACCCGGGATAGAGAGAGCGCGCGATAGTGAGACCGCGCTCTCGGAAGGCGCGCGAAGCAGCGAGGTGCGCTCTGTCGCCTCTTCTTGCTGAGAGAGAGATGACATGATTAGTGTGAGTAGAGCGAGAGAGAGTGAACTCGACCACGCTCAGGATAGAGAGAGCGCCTGATAATGAGACCGCGCTCTCGGGAGACGCGCGGACCAGCGAGGTGCGCTCAGTTGCCTCTTCTTGCTAAGCGAGTGATGACATGATTAGTGTGTGTAGAGCGAGAGAGAGTGAACTCGACCACGCTCAGGATAGAGAGAGCGCCTGATAATGAGACCGCGCTCTCGGGAGACGCGCGGACCAGCGAGGTGCGCTCAGTTGCCTCTTCTTGCTAAGCGAGTGATGACATGATTAGTGTGTGTAGAGCGAGAGAGAGTGAACTCGACCACGCTCAGGATAGAGAGAGCGCCTGATAATGAGACCGCGCTCTCGGGAGACGCGCGGACCAGCGAGGTGCGCTCAGTTGCCTCTTCTTGCTAAGCGAGTGATGACATGATTAGTGTGTGTAGAGCGAGAGAGAGTGAACTCGACCACGCTCAGGATAGAGAGAGCGCCTGATAATGAGACCGCGCTCTCGGGAGACGCGCGGACCAGCGAGGTGCGCTTAGTTGCCTCTTCTTGCTAAGCGAGTGATGACATGATTAGTGTGTGTAGAGCGAGAGAGTGAACTCGACCACGCTCAGGATAGAGAGAGCGACTGATAATGAGACCGCGCTCTCGGGAGACGCGCGGACCAGCGAGGTGCGCTCAGTTGCCTCTTCTTGCTAAACGAGTGATGACATGATTAGTGTGTGTAGAGCGAAAGAGAAATCTCGAGCATGCCCCTTAGTACGGGATAGAGAGAGATAGAAATAAATAAGAAGAAATGAGACATTTTCAAAAAATGCGACAACGAAAGAAAAAAATAATAAAGTCTGAAGACAAGTGAGAATTTCCCAAGAAATATTAAAAACCGTCTAGCTCCTAAACTACAAATAATCGTTGAACATACACTTGGGGGTGGTTCGGGAAGCCAATGGAGAGAGGCTTTTGATTTTTTTCTCTAAGGTGAATGAGTAGTGGTAGATTTCTACCATAAGCATTTTTTGGTTCTTATGGTACAAATCTTACTTAGAAAGATGTTTTTTTTTTTTTTTTTGAAATGGGTTTGCTCTTTACTCTAGTCTAGGTCAGAGTTGACAGAGACAAAGTCGACGATGGAGTGAGCTCACCCAGAAGAAGCCTGTTCACTCTTACTTTGAAGAGATTCGGGTTGTATGAGCTCGGAAACACAGACGCAGGTAAAGAGTTCCACTCTTTTGCTGTGCGCATTATAAAAGACATTTGAAAACGCTTAGTGCGAATTGGTGGAATAGCAACTAGGTAGGGATGGTAACTTGCAGTGCGTCTGGATGTCCGAAGGTAGAAGGAGACCGGTGGAATGAGGTCGTGGAGTTCTTGGGCACACTCACCGAAGTATAATCTGTAGAAGACCGACAAGCAGGCAACCTTGCGGCGATGAGCCAAGCTGTGAAGCTTGGCATCCACCAGTTCTTCGTCGCCAATGAGCCTCTTAGCTCTGCGTTCCACCGAGTCAAGCGCGGCAAGTTGATATTTCGCTGAGCCATCCCAAAGGTGGCTGCAATACTCCATGCAGGATCGGACTTGCGCTTTGTTAAAAGCTGTCCAGGCGTAAAGTATCGCTTCACCCTATTTAGGATGCCCAGCTTCTTGGCCGCAGTTTGGGCTTTGTACTCGATGGTAGCGCCGAAGTTGAGACTAGACGTCAACTCCATGCCTAGGAGCTCGAGCCGATCTGTTACAGGAACAGATGTACCCCGGAAAGTAGGAGTCAAAATGACTCCTTTTGGCGGTAAAAAGACACGCTTGTGTTTTGGTGGCGTTAAAAGAGACCAAATTGTCATCACCCCACTGGGAGACAAGGCTTAAGGTCAAATCTGTCCGCTCTACCATGGCCTCTCTCAAGAAAACTTCGGCCCCGCTGGCTTTTGCGCTGGACAAGTATCTCTCTGAAACAGTACTGTCATCTGCGTACCCAGCAATACCAGGCCGAAGTAGGTTCATTGATGTGCAGCAGGAAAAGAGTTGCAGAGAGAACAGACCCCTGAGGAACTCCAGCATCAATAACCATAAGGTCAGAGGAGCAGCCGTCAACGACTACTCTGATCGCCCACTCACTCAGGAAGTCTGATATCCAGCTACAAAAATCAGCGGGGATGCCATAAGCAGGAAGCTTGCTGAGTAGACCGGCGTGCCAGACCCTGTCAAAGGCCTTCGAGATATCAAGCGATACAGCAAGTGCTTCGCCGTGTTTCTCGATGGCTTCGCCCCAGCAGTGCGTGACATACACAAGAAGATCGCCAGTTGACCGTCCCCGGCGAAAGCCATATTGACGGTCACTGAGGAGATCATTGTCTTCAAGGTAGGTCAGCAACTTACTGTTCAGTACCCTTTCCATAACCTTGCACAGAATGGAGGTAATGGCGATTGGACGGTAATGGGCAGGGTCTGCACGGTTGCCCTTTTTGGGCACTGGTTGTACATTTGCAATCTTCCAGGATTTTGGCACCGTTCTTTTTTCAAGAGAGAGGCGGAACAAGCGTGTCAACACAGGAGAAGTTCAGGCGCACACTGCCTCAACACTCTCGCTGGAATATCACATCAGGCCCGCTTGCCTTGTTCATGTCCAGACTGCACAATACTCTTCGGACCTCTTTAATGTGAATTGCGATCTCCGGCATCGAGGAGCCACAATGAGGTACAGTGGGTGGTTGCTTCGAGCCAGCGTCCAGACGTGAATTGCTTGCAAAGAGAGATGCAAATAAATTTGCTTTCTCACTTGCAGAGTGAGCCAGCGACCCATCTGGTTTCATCATTGGAGGTAAAGTGGGACGACAGAAATTCGTTTCAACCGCTTTAGACAGGGACCAGAACTGTTTACTACCCGGAGGGTATGATGCTAGTTTGTTCCCAATACGTCCGACATGGTCAAAACGTGCCCCACGTAAGACCCGCTTGCAGAACTTAGCGGCCGAATTAAAGGCTCTTTTCCTCGCGCGAACCCTACGCGCTCTAACTTTGCGGTCGCGGGCCTTGCTTGACCCAGGCTTGGTACGCAGACTCTTTACGGGCCTCAGCGCGGGCGCATTCTGCATTATACTAAGGCCGGGATTTGTGACCGAGCTGGATGTCGGAGAATGGAATAAAATACTCCATCCCCTGCTGAATCACGTCCGCAACCTCGTCAGCACAGCACGAGGGGTCACCCGAGGAGAAGCACACCTGCCGCCATGGATAAGACGCAAAAAAGTGCCGCATCTCATCCCAGTCTGCTGACTCATATCGCCATACTCGCCTCGTGCCTCTAGGACTCTCATCTGGAGGAGAGCAGGTCGAAATGGATTTCACCAGGCAGTGGTCAGACGTTCCCAGCGGGGCTGAGACCGATACTGAATGACTGTCCGGATCAGTTGCCAGCAGAAGGTCCAAGCAATTGGGAGTATGGCCGTCGACATCCGGTACCCGCGTTGCCACATTCACCATCTGGGTTAGATCTAGCGTTAAAGCAAACTTGCGAAGGGGAGTACGGATGGCAATGCGACGGAGGGACCGCGCGTTTCGCAAATTTAAAAAGGATCGTTCGGAGGACAATTGGACCTTCTTTAAGGCTGCTAGAAATCGGTGTAACCAGATGATACGCAAAGCTAAACGCCGCCACATTCTAAGTAATATCACTTCTTCTTCTCCTGCCGATATTTGGAAGTTTCTTGGAACTTTAGGAATCGGCAAATCGCGAAATTCAGACCTTCCTAGCACAATTGGTTTGGACGATCTAAATCGCCATTTCTCTACTGTTCCAGCATTAGATAGTCTAACCAAATGTCAAACTCTCGACTACCTTGCTGGTCTGACGCGTCCCAACATTAACCCCTTTGTCTTCACCCCAATCGACCCGGGAGAGATCAAAAAGATTATACTATCCATTAAATCCAAAGCCGTGGGTTGCGATAATATCAGCCGCCATATGATCGTGACGGCTCTTGACCAATTCCTCCCTGCAATCTCCCATATCATAAACTTTTCCCTTTACACCGGTGTTTTCCCTTCCCTGTGGCGTAAAGCCCTTGTTCGGCCCCTGCCTAAGATTCCCAATCCCTCTCTTCCTAGTCACTTTCGCCCAATTTCCATCCTTCCCTTTCTATCTAAGGTGCTCGAGGCCAGTGTTCACAAACAATTCTCCCACTTTATTCACCACAACTCCCTCATCAGTCAATTTCAATCCGGTTTCAGGCCCGGGCACAGTACCGTTACAGCTCTCCTTAAAGTGACCGACGATATAAGGCGGGGAATGGAAGACACTAAAGTCACAGTCTTAGTGTTAATTGACTTTTCCAATGCTTTTAATACCGTCAGTCACGAAATCCTTTTATCCATCCTGTCCTATCTTATGGTCTCTCCAAGGGTATTGGAATGGTTTTCCTCCTATCTTCGGGGACGTCAGCAGTCTGTTTATGCTGGAGACTCTTCGTCAAATTGGTGTGATCTTGCAGCTGGCGTCCCGCAAGGCGGTATATTATCTCCTCTCTTATTCTCCATTTTTATTAATCTCATTACTACCCAGCTTCGAACTGCGTATCATCTTTATGCTGACGACTTGCAGCTCTACTGCCGGGCAGGTGTCGACAACATACCGGATGCGATTGACGAGCTAAACCGGGATTTAGATGTCGTTAAAAACTGGTCTGACCGATTTGGGGTGGCCGTTAACCCCACCAAGTGTCAGGCTATCGTAGTAGGCAGCCCCTACAGCATGAGGAAGCTGAATGGATTGACTGTGCCACCTGTAATCTTCGACAAGTCAGTCATCCCGTTTAGCTCTGATGTTAAGAATCTTGGTTTGCATGTCGACACTTGTCTTGACTGGCGAAAGCAGGTCACGACTGTATGTAATAAAGTCACCGGAACGTTGCGGTCGCTCTATCGGTTGAAAAACCTTCTTCCTTCACACATAAAGGCAATGCTTGTACAATCCCTAATATTTCCCATAATTGACTATGGTGATGTGTGTTACTATGACCTGAATGCAGATCTCCTCAATAAACTTGACCGTCTTCTGAATAACTGCATTCGATTCGTTTTCAATCTTCGTAAATATGACCATGTATCCGAGCATCGGCTGCTTTTAAAATGGTTACCCATTCGCCAGCGCAGAGAGTTAAGGGCTCTGAATACGTTGTTCTCTATTCTTGATAATCCCACTGCTCCTTCTTACTTGACTTCCCAAATTCAATATTTATGCTCTGCCCATGCTAAGAATCTTCGATCCACTAACAATCGTCTTCTACGATGTCCTTCTCACCGTTCTGGCTTCATTCGGTCTTCTTTCTTTGTCCAAGCGGTCTTTCTTTGGAATGCGCTCCCTCTGAACATCAGGATGGCAACCAGTCGGTTATCTTTTAAAGTGAAGGCACGTGAACATATCCGTCAAAAGTTGGCCGTTACATCTCAGCGCTGATTTGCTGGATTCGTTTTCTCCTCTACCGATAATTTGTTTCTCCTCAAAGATTTTGTTTATATGTATGTATGTATGTATCTATCTATGTATTAGTATTTATTCTTGTATTTTATAGTCATTTCCCAGCTATTTATCCCTTTTGTTGCACCTGCCATGTTTTGTCTCTGCATCACCCTAAGGTTGACTGGTAGAAAATGCCTCAGGTATTAAGTCCGCCTTTGTACAGTATTTCTTTTACTTGTGCATAAAGTGTTAATAAATAAAAATGAGCTTCGCTGTTGGGTACCGTTGCTGGGCTACGTCAGTCGACTCCACGAGGTAATTAAAGAGCGCCGTTGTCTCCTGGTCACCGCTGTGCGATCGGTAGACGCCGATGTAGAGAAATTTCTCCATGCCTGTGTCCACAAGTCCCAGAAAGTGTGAAGTGGCAGAAAAACCCGATTTTTCAAAGCAACGGAGACGACGACAACAAATGTCATCGCGGACGTACACACAGACCCCAGCTTGCTTCTTGAACTTGTGTTCAAGAGAGTAACCCGGGTAGTTGAGGTACGCCACATCCGACGGGGTTGCTATTTTCGTCTCCGTCAGGAAAAACAAGTGCGGCTTCTCGGTCTCAAGGTGGTGATGGACCGGATCGAGATTGAAGTGCAACCCCCTGATATTAGTGAGGTGCACTTTTAGTGGGAGGAAGTGCAGCCGTTGTTTAACCTTATTCTTCTTTGCTTTGGTCATTTTGAGTAGAGTTGTTGGGGAAAAAAGTCGACTTGTCGAGGCGCTGCTCAGTGAACCAAATGGGACACTAGAGCTAACTTAACCTATGGGGAACTAATTTGGAGACTGCGGGGACGCCCGAACCCCCCCCGGATATGACCACCGGGTCCTCCCATCCAGTCGCCGGCTGGCACGGTGGTGCATACCGGGATTTTTCGCGAGTTGGCGGGGCAGCCTTTGGCACGTGGCTGGCGTGCTACTTGGGCCCCCTACTGACTGCGGTCGGCCAACGGCTGGCACCGTGCTTCGGATCCCGCTACCCTCCAGAATGAGTTACCCGGCAAGTTGTGCCCAGAGACCAAGACCGGTTCTGAACAGAGCAACTGACAACCTCCTTCTCCCCCAAAGGCACTGGCACTCCCACACACCGACGGAACACAGCAAGCTGCTTGGCGCCGGACTCCGGTGGAATGGTGGTCGCGAGCCAGGCGGCTCCAAGCGGAGCCTACCACCGCTTTGTAGGATCGTTCAGCCGTACCACAGGCAAGCCTGTAGTGCCGTTGCCCGGGGTGGACCACTAGGAGGTAGATCCCACACCACCCCAAGATTGTGTGTATTAATGATTCTATTGATTATAATAGGCTATTTGACTGGTTTGTGACAAACATCTCAGATTATTTAATGGTGTCTAACGAGCCCACAAAAACCTATTACTTCAAATTGCATAATGTATTTCTTTTAAAAATAAAAATGTACTGTTTAAATAAGCCGCCAAAACGCTATCTTTAACAATATGGCGTCGTGACGTCACGATTCACGTAAACAAACGTTGAAACGGTCGAGATACTAGACAAAAGTCATCTGTTCTGTCAACGATAGACAGAAATTTACTAAAGCATGACGTCATCTTAAGTTCAGCCAATCCAGACCGTTTTCGATTACGTGGCGCCAGATTTAAAAAGATGAGGTTTTTCGGGTTTTTTTTTATAAATAATACATTGTTTTGTAGTAAAATTAATGCAAATCGATTTTAAAAGCGATAATCTATACGAGTGTCAATAATTATGACCTTATTTTTTACATTGTCAAATAGCCTATTCTCTAAATATGTACCTGTTATTGTCGCGAAATATAATTTGATAAAGATACAAACTGAAACTGACCTGCATATTGCAAAAAACGTAAGAAAATTTGAATTTCGCGGTCTACCACTACCCATTCACCTTTAATGTTGTTTCACGGTTCACAGGCCACCTAGTATATTATTCTCTATAGTAAATATGAAAAGAAATAGTTCGTCTTTGTCTCACGTCGTCTCTGTCACTCATACCTGTGTGACAGTCTTTTTCTAAAGCTCCATGTGATAGTAAATATTATTAATTCTGTGGTAATACTTACTTGTGCTGCATTAGACGAATGCCTGTTAGGTCGTAAATTTGCCGACTGTAGAATAAAAACAAAATATTATTTATATGTCACTTTTAAAATCGTACGGCCGACAGAGGGCTCATTCTGGTTTTCCGAACAAAAAAAAACACACTTGTCCAATCTATTGGATTCGTCAAAACAAATCATATGAGCCCGAACTCGAGGGATTTACTAGTAACCACTGAAGAGTTCCACTATCCACCTCCTGGCTCCATCATATGGATCAGCTCCAAGATACCAGATTATAGTATTGTCATCCGAACTACATATGCATACAAAGTTTCATTGACACGATAATTAGAACTAGGTTAGGAGAGGCTTGTGGCTAAGTAATAACAGCAGCACGGGTCCATCGATCAGGTTAAGCTACGCTTGCCGCGGTTGCTCTGTGAATGGGTGACCATCTTTACATACCGAGACCCCTAAGTGTCTCGGAATGCACGTTAAGACGATGGTCCCGGCTGTCATTCGTGGATCTTTGACAGTCGTTACGAGTCGTCAGAAGCCTGAAAGTCTGACAACCATGTATTACCCAGTAACTGGGCTGTGGAGGTTAGATAGGCAGTCGCTCCATGTAAAATAATGGTATTCAGCTGCATCCGGTTAGACTGGAAACCGAACCTAACATAGTTGGGAAAAGGCTAGGCAGATGATGAGTTAGAAGTAGGTTAAAATTGACTTCTAAGATTTTATCACATTGTTAGTTATCATGTTAAAAAAGTTATATATGAATGCGACGATCGCGTGTTCGCGCGAACGACCTTTTTGGTTAGGACGCTGGTTAAGTCCCACGTATTTCCTATCTATAGTATTTTTAGCCTTTCTTGTTTTTCAGTATACTAACCAAATGGGGTGTACCTTTTGTACCTTTTGATTACTTCGCAAATAAAGTGATGATTGCTTACCTGATCCCCCACGATGACGGACGAAGCGTCGTCATCATCCGCCTCGTCCTCTTCATCTGAGCGCGTTGATTGTCGCGACGGCTGTGAGAATGATTGATTCATATGTCAATGTAATGTCAATATTTAGAAGAGTATACATATAACGGGTGTAAGAAGACACTTAACTATGTGGGTAATTTTTTTTGTTTTTTTCTCTCTTCGTTTTAATCATGATCTGGCAGTTTGAGTAGTTTATGCGGCCTACCCAAATGTCCTGTCTTTGGTATTGGTCGTCGAATCGTTGAGCTCCTTAAGTTCTGAGTTGAGCTGCACGGTTACTGACAAATGCGTGCACTGACTGGACAGGTCCGCTCAATCTGTGTGGTTCTTTCCTCAAAAGACCATTTCAGACACTAATCTACATGGTCCTCAAAGATTATGTCCGGATTTTTTATATACACATTGACATTGATGAATTTTATTTAGACAATGACATGAATATTTACTTTGTAAGTAATTTATATTATTATTATTTTTTTATTTAATTATTGTGAATGTGAGGACTATGTGGGTCACTTCTTTTGTTCCTTCTTAGTTTTAATCATGATCTGGCAGTTTGAGTAGTTTATGCGGCCTACCCAAATGTCCTGTCTTTGGTATTGTTCGTCGAATCGTTGAGCTCCTCAAGTTCTGAGTTGAGCTGCACGATTTTTGACAAATGCGTGCACTGATTGGACAGGTCCGCTCAATCTGTGTGGTTCTTTCCTCAAAAGACCATTTCAGACACCAATCTACATGGTCTTCACACGATCTGACCAAGATTTTGTCTGGACTTTAAAAGAGACTGTGACTTCTGAGTTTGTTTCGGCCTTTCTTCTCAGAATAGTCAGTTAGGAAACGCCGACCTCATCTAGTTTAAAAAAAAATATGATTGACGTGTAAAAGTGTTTGTACAAACCTACTTACAGAAATAAAAATCATTTAATCATCATCATTTAATCATTTAATCATTTAAACGAAGCCGAGAGCCACTTGTACTCCTCGTCGTTGTAATATTTTTTTTGTACTGGACCATACCTGGGAACCTTCTGGTTACGGAGATATTGAAGGACAAAGTTCCAACTTTTACTGACGTTTTTTTTACGAAAAACAATTTTTAACTTTAAACAACCTTACGACCCCCGTACCGTCGCATGCACCCGTAAGTACTATGTTTTGCGTGCGTTACATTGCGCACTACCACAAACAGCACATTTTCACACGAAAAATAAAAGTAATTTCCCAGCAATTATTTTTGTGCTTTGTTACTAGTTTATGTACAGAATGCGTAGCCGTCAAGGCTATGTGATGTCTTTTTACATCCTGTAATATGATTAATATTAGATAGTGGCACCTTTTAGATAATGTGGGGCCAATTAGATTCGTTTGTTATGAATGATTGATTCAAATAGATACTTAACGCGTCATCTTGAAATATAATAATTTATGTTCATCATACGTTGAATGACAGCTATTTAGTTGAACTGACCGAGTGCCTACTGCTGGCGACGGCGGCCCCCAGCCCCACGAGGCGCGGCTCGGGCGCCAGGCACAGCCACACGAGCGCGCCCGCGGCCGCCATCACCAGCGCGGGGTAGATGAACGACAGCGACCAGTCGGAGTCCACGTACTCCGCCGCCATTATCGTACCTGTAACAACCATCAACGTTCTGTATAATATAGCTTTATGTTTATTCCGGTTTAAGATCATAGCACACGTATCAAACCGGAAAGGGATCGGCACCGTATCAACTGGAGCCGTATTCAGTATTCTTTGTATGAAACTCCCTACTGCAACGCACACTAATCAGAATCGTAACGTAATCGCCTCGCCTCGGGACAAGCTCACGAACCGTGGTGCGGTGCGTTACGGCTCGTCCCCCCCCGCGCTTACGTATCTTCGTCCCCCCTCGCCCCTCTCCGCCCTGCTGCACCATCAACCAGCGGTCGGCGAGCCGTAAGCGCGGCGTCGCCTAGCCGTAGTCGAGTCGACGTATCGGAGCTTGTGATCCGCTTTGGTTACGTGCTTACGTTAGGTTGACGCCTGTTTGACGGCGAGGCGAAAGACGATACGGTGCCGATCCCTTTCCGATTTGATACGTGTGCTATCACCTTTAGAGTATTATTTTTTGTTTCTTAAAGGTGAGTATACACTAGAGCATTTTCTCGAGCATTTTCATGTAATATAACGATTCTGCGAATGCTCGACGCTGCGTTCGACGTAATGCTCACGGTGAGTGAGCATTTACCTGTAACATTTCTTCTTACCTTGCGTTCATTGTTGAAATGTCGGACCTACAGGTATCGCTCGTGCCTTTGTTCGATAAATTGTTAAGTACACCAATATGGTCGTTGATTTTTAAAATCAGCGGTGAAAAACTTAGGTAAAGTGTACATCGAACGTGCTGTTCGAAGTGCGGTTAGATAAATCTCTAGTCTATACTCACCTTAATACGTACAGGCAACCTCGTGAGTTGATTGCTTTACTTACCACCCTATGGCCGAGATCTATAAACGTTACTTAGCTCTTACGTTGACTTAGACATAGGTCCCGTCACTATCTTTCATTTGTAGTTTGACAGTTGTGCGACAGTGACAGGAACAACGCTGACACAAACTATGTGCTAAGTAACGTTTATAGATTTCGGCCTAAGGTATTACTCACAATAAAACGACATGCTCTATTTATCGCGATGAAGACGAATGTGACAGTTAGATAGTTTCAACCTTCATGATGTTTCAATTTAAGGCTCACGCAGATTTGAGTGCCATATATTATTTAACTTTGTATCAACATGTAACAAACAACGAATTGTGTTCTAATTAAACTATAAAAAATACTCAAAACTAAATCGTTCAAAAGTAGTAAAAAATTTGTTGTATGTAAAACATGGCCTTCTAACTTAAATATCTCTTATCTATGTTTATAAAACAATTCAAATACGCGAGTAAGTAAACGTCGTTCTTTAAGAAGTCTTTGCTATTTGAGTTTTCTTAAAATAACTTTTTTTTTTCTTTGAAACACTTTCATAACCCATACTAATATTATAAATTCGAAAGTAACTCTGTCTGTATGTCTGTCTGTATGTTACCTTTTCACGCCTAAACCACTGAACGGATTTCGATAAAATTTGGCAGAGAGATAGATTGCATCCTGGGGAAGGACATATTTTAGTTTTTAGTTTTTATCCCGATATTCCCACGGGATCAACACTTCTGCAGGTGAAACCGCGGGGCGCTGCTACGCTATATTTTACGAATTTATCACTCCCGTACTTATTTCGAACAAAATGAACTTTTAAGCGACGTTCGTAAGGACGTAAAAATATCCTGTCGGGATTCAATCGCGCACTGGATTTTCAACTCTCAGTATTGAGCCAAGCATTGAGAATCCATCAGAGTGCATCCCAACGCGTCAAAAAACCACACTGTTGGATTTTCAACTCTCGGCGCTCAGCATTGCGTTGAAAATCCAGTGCGCCGAAAAATCCGGCCGCGATATTTTACGTCTGTGGGACTACACGTTAACCAGATAAGGTATGCAGTTCGGTACTCTTCGTGTTTCCGAATTGGCACGAACGAAGCAAGGGCGGATCCAGCTTTCGCGCCAGGGGGGGGTCACATAGTCGTGGTCAAGTCATAAGAAGTTTTAATTAAATTTTGATAATAATAGATACAAGTAAAAAGTAGGTATTTTATTAATAAATGTAAGTACTTACTGTACTTAAAAATACCTACCAATAATTAAATAACGAAAACAATTTTTCTTTTACATCTTCTCCCGAAACGCGTTATCACTTCATCTAAGTACTTCAAAGTTGAAAAGTTAAAGTTTTAAACTTTTAAGCTTTTAAAGTTTTCTATACTTTATTACTTACTAAAGTTTAGTCGTACCATAAATTAATAACAACTGCATGTTTAAGATGTTTTTATTTGTAGGTCTGAAATCCTAGACAATTTACAAAAGAAAAAGGATCAGGAGAAGGGGTCGCAGATCCCAAATTACCAGCAGCAGCTTGTTATAGGTTAGGTCTAGCTAGACGTTAGTCGAAACAAAGCGCGCGCAAGTGTCACACGAAATGTGACATATGAAAGGTGGCGTGGCGGCGCGATAAAATTCAAATTTTCGATGCGTTCGTTCCCGAATAATGCGTTTGCCGTCAAAAAAAGTATTATATTAAATTGATTAAATATTGAAAGTTCTTAATAAAATCCCTCTGGGCTGGGTCCTCCTGGACCTAGCCCAGGGGGGGGTCATGACCCCCATGACCCCCCCTGGATCCGCCCTTGGAACGAAGCCCCATAGAATAACCCCCCACAGAAGCAAAGCTTCATTTTTCCTGCCGCGCTTTGTAGTGGGGCACCTGTCAGTAAGAGTTTGTATGAAGTTTTCTCTCTGTCGGTTGGGTTACATACTCCGATCGTAGATCGTCATTTGTCACTCAAAAGTTTTTTTGGAATTACATAGAGTTATTAATCTATACCTTTTGTAATGATAGTAATTCAAAATTGGCAATCAAGCCATGGTTGTAACAGCTCTTTATGAGATCATCATCGCGCGTTCGTTTCTTCGAAGATAAACGATGATTCCCGAAGGCCATTTTTTTTGGGGTATCTGTATAAATGTTACGTGCGGGAACCGTACTAGCAGCCATCGGCAAAGGCAACAATTCTGCCAGCCCTAATTAAAAATAGCCCACAACTGGGCAACTTACCCAATATATTTCCTAGCGAAGTGTGCGAGTTCCATATTCCAAAGATGAGTCCTTTTTTGCTATTACCGAACCATTTGCCCACTATAGCGACCGTGCCCGGCCAACCAGTCGTCTGAGCAATGCCTGCCCCAGCCTGGAAAGTGGGCAAAACTATGTTGAAAGAATTACCTTATTTGTTACCGAAATTAAAGTGCGTGTCGACCATGCACAGTGAAGGGACTCGTAGTTGGGATGAGTATCTGCGCATGTACAATCAACGGTCATAAGTGGACTGCCACCAGAATGGTCATTTTGGCCTGCACGCTAGATCTGCGTCTATCTCTGTGTGTGTCATGTTTTAATGTAGACAGTAACGTGCACACAGTATAACTACGAAAGCGCGATGTTGGTTGGTCAGATGCATGTGTGGTCAACACTAAATAAAGATACCTGCGTTATAGATAATTATTATCGACCACAGCGCCTATTTAAAAGCAAAGCTAAAATTCGAAGTGAAAATTATAAGCAGCGATGGCAGGTTCGCACGAGTGGGTGGCTGTTATTGTGTGTGCATCAAGTGGAGAAGGTTCGAACCTCAGTGCGCGCTTCCGACTCTTTTTGTTTTTTTCGTTTTTGTGTCAGAGTTCAATTTATTTATTGAGTTTCGTTAATACTATGACAATAGGGTATATAGGGTAAATAAAGTATATTACTTATGCAATTTAATGAAAAAAAAAAAACACTATTTTTCATAGGAACATTTATTGATGTTAATAACACCTTTAAAACATAAACATACTTATTGAAAACTTTGAAATACTTACATAAAATATCTAATTTGTTCATAAATCATTTTTGGTTGATACTAAAATGGGATATTTTTGGTTTATTGAGGTTTCAGCTTAATTTGTTCATTTTCTCAAGGAAAAGAAGATTGAAACTAAACCTCAATTTTACAATCATTCACTTATTACTATTATATTATGGCCAATGTATCCCCTGAATTCCCGTTGGCCCGCGTCGGTATAAATGCCAACTCACCGGCCCTTGAGCACTAATTCACCCCCACATATTCACACTAATTCTTCCTGACTCCGTATTATTTATAATATTACTGTCAGACCAACTCTGCGCCACAAATGAAGTCTTCCTTTTTGACACGATTTAAAAGTCTTCTCGTCAGTAAATACAGTCGTCTCCCAATCAATGTCTAAATATTCGCGAGCAAAACGCAACCGTTCCTCCTTATGCCTTTGCGGTTTTTTCGCTGGTGTTCGATGATGAAGGCCTTCGGCATGGATTGCACGGCGAACAGTACGCAATGAAGTATCAAATTCTTCGGCAAATCGTCTTGTAGGCTTGTAGGTATGAAACCATTCGTTTCATATTCACCAACCATAAAGCGTCGCTGAGACTGGTTAATAAGTGGCGGCCTACCACTTCTTACACGGCTCTTTAGAATTCCCTCTTCCTCAAATCTCCTCACCCAACGTCTCACAGTATCTCTCTAAAAAAAGGAAATCCTTATTACACATTTTGAAGCGTCACTTATGAGAACAAATAAAATCAATAACAACAAAATAACTTACACAAAATCCGGTTTCATTGGATATTTCAGATATATATTAAACCCATTGTTATGCAAGGCTACAATGTTCGCCCTGGCTTCAATATTTATATTTGCTTACATTTTCAATAAAAATCTATAAACGCTCGTAACTAAGTTCACCAACCAACAACGTCATACCATTATAACTAAAGTCAGAAAATTAATTTTGTTTCAAATCTACCCTCAACTTTTATGTGATTAGTTTAAAATATTCGCTGTCTTTTTCTCATTACCATAATTAGAAAAAGACTGCGTGCCGCGATAGGCCTATGATGATGATCATATACCGCGCTTTTTCTGTTTCGTACGCGATGAAAGAGTGCAATATACGGGTGTGTATGTGTGTGTGAAATGCCTAAATAGAAGAAAGTCGTAAGTGCGACGAGTTACGATGTGATAGTTTTGTAATGCTGGCAGTGGACTTCTGACCGGTACTGTACATTATTAACTTTATCGACTGCAAAAATAAGTTTGTATTTCATAGTATTTCTCGAAAAAAGTATAAAAAACAAAATCATTTCTGGATTTGTTTTTGTTATTTAACTAAAAAAACTGCAATTTTTTTCATCATCATTCATCACGTCTGTGAAGTTTCGCCAAGTAATTTAATTTGACCTTCTATAAATAAATATGTTAGCATTAACCTGCACTAATAAATAGTATGATATGTTATGTATATTGTACGTCCGTCCGATGCCGAACAGGTAACAAAAGATGGCCGAAGTCAACATGCCGAATGACAAGAAGTATCGGAGATCCACCCTCTCTGCTATCATACCTGCAACATAAACATACCATCACGCTTGTGTTCCACGACGCGGTAGGCAGAAGTATTCATATAGTTCGGTCGGTAATAATTATCAACCCTACCTAATCTGCGTTCGGGATTTAGTTTCCAAACATGTAAACCAATAAGAGTTATTGGAAAAATAACTTTAACACCTACACAATAAAGTACAGTTTTTGCTACCACTTCCATCATTTTTATAACTTTCTCAATAGTAGTAGTCACTCTGAAATCCACATAATTCTCAATAAAATAAAGTTGATTTTGTTTAATTTTAAATAACATGAACCGGAAACATGAATTTGAGTAACCTTATCAGTTTGCTTGGTGAGGTGGATAGTTGGATACTCATTTCAGGGACATCGACTATACACTTCATATCTGATAGGTACTGTAGATTGTGAAAATTAAAACAATTTTGAGTGAAAGTCTCGCTTGTAACTAAATTATTACTAAAACTATGAGTATCGCTCGCCCTCGGCATTCAAGGTCGTGGGTTCGATAGCTGCATCGACACAAATATTTGCATGGTCTGCAGCTGTTTTAGTTATGTTCTTTAATTAAATTAATTGATATCATAATTATGTTGCCTCTTCAAGAATTCTCGAAGACGGTTTAATAAAACATTTATTTTCAAACTAGCAACGCCCCGCGGTTTCGCTCGCGTATGTGTCGATCCCGTGGGAATATCGGGATAAAAACTATCCTATGTCCTTCCCCGGGATGCAATCTATCTATGCCAAATTTTAGAGTATTCTATTCTATTCTATTTTATCGAAATCCGTTCAGTGATTTAGGCGTGAAAAGGTAACATACAGACAGACAGAGTTACTTTCGAATTTATAATATTAGTATGGATTCTCACTCTGAATGTTTAAAGTAATCAAACATCTATGCAACAAGATGTGGGTGATTTTTACTCAATAAACAGAAGTCTAGTACAGGATCGACAGTAGTCTAATATAGTTGTGTTACCTGAGACGAACATGGCGCCCGCATATGAGAACAAGAAGGCAGAGTCCAGCGCGCCCAGCAACGTGTTGGCGTCGGTCGTATCTGCCAACAAATGGATGCATTATATTACAGGGTGAGGGTTCGCGAGACGGCACGCTATACGAGAATATAAACGACAGAGATGTAAAGCAAACCAGTTGAAGTGCCATCAATAGAGCACAAATCAGGAGTCCAGGCTACCGAATTCCTTAAGACGGAACTTAATAATACTACTTTGCCTGATCTAAGGATCGAACCCAAGACGCCATGATCGGCACTTCAGAAAAGTTCTGGAGTGCCGAATGCATGCAGGAAAGCATACCGTGTGTCGGTGTTCTACGGTGGTCTGTCGCGGGAATCTGCTAGATACAAAAGACATCAGACTGGTCGTTGTAGCGAAGAGATGCTTGAAGGAGGCCTTATTTCAGCAGTGGGTGTTTTTCGACTGAACGAAATTCTTCTAAAATAAACAAACTGTCTCTCTAGGTGCACCACGCCTGAATTCCCCTACCTAACGCTAGCTTATCCAAGGGTCAGAAGGGGGTTTTTGGGGAATGTTGTTGTTACTCAGCTATACTCACTAAAAGGAGCCCAGTTACACCACTGGTCGTCATTGGGGTCGGTCCCGGGCGGCGGCACCAGCGCCGAGCAGTTCTGATGCAGCACAGACTTCACCACGGAGATCGGCTTCCTCGTCAGGTGATACGTCATGTACGTGAAGAACGTCAGCATGAGCACTGAGGCTTGGTACCTGCGGATGAGGAGAAGACGCAAGATAAACGAGAGAATCTATATACAGGCTGGCAGGGACATCAACGCACAACCTGTTACTATGGATTCAGGCACAGATATGATTCTGAAGCCCCTGCGTTGAACTTATTCGTAATAAAAAAAAATGCTGTTCCATACATTTTCACCGTTGACCGTAGTATTGCACTTTTCTATCAAACAGTAGTTTTTTTTTTATATCCGACGATAAATTGCTGACTGTATCGACAAAAGTGTCATCCCCAATTTACGTTTTAGGGGTGCATTTTAAAAAACTTCCCCTAGTGCTTACTTTCGTTACGAAAGGAACTCTTGAGCCAAAGGACCATGGGCACTTTTGAATGAACACTGGGCCCACTTTTCAAAGTTGTGCAACAGTGATGAAACCTATGTCATCTGACAGCTCTTGGCGTGTACTTTATTTCATTCTATGGCAGCTAAGTTCAAATCCAGCGCGAAAATGGTTTTTTTATGCGTTTTAAAAAAATGTTCAACATTGTGCAACAGTTATGAAACCTATGTCATATGAAAGCTCTTAAAGTGTACTTTATTTCATTCTATGGCAGCTAAGTTCAAATCCAGCGCGAAAACGGTTTTTTTATGCGTTTTTAAAAAATGTTCAACATTGTGCAACAGTTATGAAACCTATGTCATATGAAAGCTCTTAAAGTGTACTTTATTTCATTATATGGCAGCTAAGTTCAAATCCAGCGTGAAAACGGTTTTAAATGCGTTTTTTAAATGCGTCATATAATGAAATAAAGTACACTTTAAGAGCTTTCATATGACATAGGTTTCATAACTGTTGCACAATGTTGAACATTTTTTAAAAACGCATAAAAAAACCGTTTTCGCGCTGGATTTGAACTTAGCTGCCATAGAATGAAATAAAGTACACTTTAAGAGCTTTCATATGACATAGGTTTCATCACTGTTGAACAATGTTGAAAAAGTGGGCCCAAAATGACGCATGGTCCTTTCATGCTTCCAGACACGGTGTAGGTTGTGCGTTGTCTGTCAGTTAATTTAAGATTATTATCAAGTCATCATCTGCCTGGACTGCCTGCCTCTTTCTCAACTATATTGGCGTCGGCTTCCAGTCTAACCAGATGATGGAGCTGGATGCAGCTGAATACCAGTATTTTGTCGTGAAGCGACTGCCTGTCTGACCTTTACAACCCAGTTACTGGGTAATACGATACCCCTTGGTAGGACTGGTTAGTCAAAAGTTTTAGCTTCTGAGTAGTCAGAACGACGAACATTATGAGCAAGTAAGATAGAATATTTCATGCCGACTGCGACTGCAAAGAAGAGTACTGATTTTAGGGTTCCGTACCAAAAGGGTAAAAACGGGACCCAATTACTAAGACTCCACTGTCCGTCTATCCGTCTGTCACCAGGCTGTATCTCATGAACCGTGATAGTTATAAAGTAAATATTTAAGGGGGGCTCCTATACAACAAACGTGTTTTTTTCGGCGTTTTTGCCTTGTGGTACGGAACCCTTCGTGTGCGAGTCCGACCCGCACTTGGCTATTTTTTTTAGACCTAGTCTGGTACTAACCGCGCATCAGTGGTAACGAGCTTTTTGTTTTTAGAAAGAGACTGTCACACAGACCACAGTCCTATGTGTGAGTGTGACAGAGACGACGCGAGACAAAGCAGACATTTTGTTAGAACTCGAAGTGCCAGATTCACATACGGCCGTTTTCCGCATGTGTTGTGCTTATGTGGGATTTTTTATTCCCTCAAAGCTTCTAAACGTCTGGGTACATCAAACATCGCATATTGGGATATCATTATATTCGTGACGTTACAAAAAAGGAAATAGGAGGCCGCAGACGTCGTGGTGAGCATGAGGTCCTGGATTCGATTCCCAGGTCGGTCATGTTATTGGGATTTTTCCATGACAAATTCCTCAGTAGCAGCCCGGAGTCTGGATTAGTGCGCGGTTGTTGGCAACAGGCTCGCCCCCTATTACATGGGACTTAAACATATCATAATATGATATGTTTAAGTCCCAAAAATATTAGTATAGATAAGAGATAGATATCTAGCATTGCATTTTATTTAATAAAGATACTGCTGATATTATTTGTACAAAGAAGTGTGCCAGATGCGTCAGACTAGTAACTATGTATTTGATTTCATTATCGAGCTCTTTAAGGCTCTTTAAAGCTCTTTAAGGCTAAGTCCACGTAGGCGCGAGTTTACATAAAAGGTACTGTGACAGTTAATCTGATGCCTCGTTTAGGGGTCGTGGCTCAATAATAACAGCCACACGCGTCGATCTGCAAGGTTAAGCAACGCTTGCCGAGGTCGCTCAGTGGATGGGTGACCATCCATTACATATTGAGCCCGTGAGCCCCAGAAAGCACGTAAAGCTGTTAGTCCCGGCTGTCATTAGTAGATCTTCGACAGTCGTTATGGGTTGTCAGAAGCCCGAAAGCATCGTGTAACCTAGTAACTGGGTTGTGGAGGTCGGATAGACAGACCCTTCATGTAAGATACTGGTATTCATGCAGCTGCATCCGGTTAGACTGGAAGAGGACGGAGATTGATCTTGCGTCGTAGAACGGCAGGCTAGAATATAATCGTACCTACTACTTGATAAAAAATTTAAATTCACTGACACAACGAACAGCCTAAACCGCTGGGTGAAACATGAACTGCACAGGACTCAGGAGTTCCTTGAATAACGAAGGTTAGCACTTAGGGAGGAAAGGATAAAAAACTGGCCAAGTGCGAGTCGGACTCGCCGACTCGCACACGAAGGTTTCCGTACCACAAGGCAAAAACACCGAAAAAAACACGTTTGTTGTATGGGAGCCCCCCTTAAATATTTATTTTATTTTTATTATTTGTTGTTATAGCGGCAACATAAATACATCATCTGTGAAAATTTCAACTGTCTAGCTATCACGGTTCTTGAGACACAGCCTGGTGACAGACAGACAGACAGACGGACAGTGGAGTCTTAGTAATAGGGTCCCGTTTTTCCCTTTGGGAATGGAACCCAAAAAAAGTCGACGCTAGGGGTTCTAGAATCATGTGCTGGATTCATCGCTTTAGTTTGCGAGTAATGTATAGGAACGGCCAGAATGAAGTAAGAAAGGAAATAAGTCGCAATAGGTCAAGCAATTATACCGAAAGGTGATAGCGTAGATTGATTAATATTAAATTAATTAGTTAAATAACTATAACCACTAATTACGAGATATCACGACACAGTTTTAAAATGCAATAACAGATAACGGTAGTGAGTACTTATAATATTGTACAGTCAGCAACAAAAGTCGATTAACACTTCAGTTTTTAGGGTTCCGTACCCAAAGGGTAAAAACGGGACCCTATTATTATTAAGACTTCGCTGTCTGCCCGTCCGTCCGTCTGTCTGTCACCAGGCTGTATCTCAAGAACCGCGATAGCTAGACAGTTGAAATTTTCACAAATTATGTATTTCTGTTGCCGCTATAACAACAAATACTAAAAACAAAATAAAATAAATATTTAAGGGGGGCTCCCATACAACAAACGTGTTTTTTTTTCGGTGTTTTTGCCTTGTGGTACGGAAACCTTCGTGTGCGAGTCCGATTCGCACTTGGCCAGTTTTTTAATCTCTGATCTGATCGTGTTTTTTTATCTCTGTTTTCTAGTCTTTCGACCCGTGTGGCTGTTATTATTTAGCCACGAGCCCCTTCGATCTCTGAGTTAGTACAAAATAGATAACTACGAAAAGTCGGCTTCATACAACGATCGGCTCCATACAGCGAGACTCGCGACCGGCATTTGTTTGAGATCGCCACGTACAATATGACCGACGCGACGTAACTTGGCGGGCCTGAACTTCGCGCAGAAGGCTGCGCACGAACGTTTTTTTAGGAACCAAATGGTGGCATGAGGCGAGTGGGAGTGAGAGAACATGCGCGAAAGTTCGCAAAGGCTATACTCAGGCCCGCCAAGTTACGTCGTCGGTCGTATTGTACCTACGTGCATCTACGTGTCTGTGTGCGTGCATCTACGTGTCTGTGTGCGTGCTTTTACAGTTTGTTGCGCCACTTCTTCTTCCCAGCTAAAGCACTAGGAAGTGGTGAAGGGTGTGCGTGCCGGGGGACTGTCTCATGTACCAAATTTCAGACGGTTCAGGGACTTCCAAGTGGACCACGAAAGGTTACACTCTGCAGCTCCCTGCCGAGTGTAACCTTTCGTGGTCCACGTGGTATACTAGTGCAGCATGTTCGTTTAAATTTGAATGGACTAGTTCATAAACGCAAATAGAGACAGGTGTCTCTGTTTGCGTTTATGAAATGATGACTGTGACTTGTAATAATAATTACGTTATCACCTTTTGTTTGAATGATTCATAAAAACATTGCTTTCAAAATATTTAGGCCACATCCAAAAGTAATAAATTATGTTTACAATGCCATATTACATGGTCGAACCAAACATAACATGCCGCCTTACATGATCCAACAGAAGGTACAGACGCCAGCACATCAAGTTACTACAATCTGTCAGATTTCTTTAATCGATTTTCGACTTTATTGCTAAAGCATAAGGTTCAAGGTTGATTGGGAAAATCTGACAGTTTCGGGTAGGTTGACCTGCTGGCGTCCGTACATGTGACCACGCCAGATTTCCCAGATGGGGTACGCGGATGTGTAATAATCAGCCTATAATGTTCCCGCTGCTGGAACACAGGCCTCCTCTCTGTGAGACGGTAACCCACCACGCGGGCCCAGTGCGGGTTGGTAGATGTCACATGTGTTCAAATCTTTGGGTCTAGAACATGCCGATTTCCTCACGATGCTTCCCGTCACCGTTTTGAGAGCAGTGGTGATGAAATAATGTACACAAAGTGGTCCCTGCTTGGGTTCGAACTGCGACCTATAACTCGTAAGTCGTGTTCGTTTCCACTGGGCCATCACTGCTGTACACCCATTTTAAGTCCCATGTAATAGGGGGAGAGCCTATTAGATAATAGTTATCTTTTAATGCTTTATTCATGTACAAATTCGTAATGACTTGATAATATAGTTGTATTTCTCATTTTACCTAATTATCTGTTAACCAGTGTTTTGTAATTATGTTTTAAGGAAATAGGTATTATTTAGCAACATGCGTACTTTTTATTATAGCGAGATTAGATCATTAGATAAGATGACCATCATCTGCCTGCCTTTCCGTAACTATGTTGGGGTCGGCTTCCAATCTAACCGGATGCATCTCAATACCAGTATTTTATATGGAGCGACTGCCTATCTGACCTCCACAACCAAGTTACTAGGTAACACGATATTTGTTAAGACTGCGGTTGTCAGACTTTCGGGCTTCTGACGACCCGTTACGACTGTCAAAGATCCACCGTGCTTTCCGAGGCACGGAGAGGACTTTATACACGCTGTGGACAGATAACGCCGCGCCACGCGCCACATTGATATTCAGCCTCAAAGAGAAACAAACATGGTAGATACAAGGCTAGCTGATAATAATTAACAAACTGGTTACACTGAGCAATTAACTGCATTAGATTTTAAAAAACCGGCTTACCAACACAATACGCATGGTAACGAGCCCGACTTACGAGTTGTAGGTCGTGGGTTCGAACCCAGGCTGACGCTTCACTTTGTGTAAATAATTTCATCACCACTGCTCTCAAAACGGTGAAGGAAAACATCGTGAGGAAACCGGCATGTCCTAGAACTAAAAATTCGAAGACATATGACATTTACCAACCCGCACTGGGCCCGCGTGGTGGTTTACGGCCCACTCCCTCTCACAGAGTAGGCCTGTGTCCCAGCAGTGGGAAAACTATCGGCTGATTATGCTATACAAAAAGAGTAAAGTAAAAGTCAGAAAGAGAACTCTAAGCGAAAACAAAGTATTAGCCCGGGCAGGCGATGCGATGCGACGGGGTGGGTCGGGCGGGGGAGTAAGATATTTCACGCGGACGAAGTCGCGGCCAGAAGCTAGCAGGTAATAAACCTGAAGAGTTTGTTTGTTTGGACGCGTTAATCTCTGGAACTATTAGTTGTATTTGAAAAAATATTTTTGCGTTTTATAGCCCAATTGTTGAGGAAGGTAATAAGCTATTTAACGTCACGCTCCGATCCTTAGGAGCCGAGCAAAGAGTCAACAAGAACGCTAAGCGAAAACTTAGTAATAGCGCGGGCGGACGATGCGATGCGACGCAGTGTGTCGGGGCCGAGGCAGTTTTATGAAAATGTAGCTATTATTTTAGTATATTGTGTAACTTTCGACTTTCACGCGAATGAAGTCGCGGGCAGAAGCTAGTATACTATAAATGGTAATTTAAGCTGGTAGTCAAACAATAATTTTCCCTGACTTTACTACGAGTGGTTGATGTAACCGTGACCTGTAGTAACGCATCAGTAATAGCCAGAACCTTGGATCGTTTTAACTGTTAGATAATATTCTTGGTAAGTTAAATGGTTGAATCATTTAGTTGAATAATACAGTTGAGGGCAAAAACTTAATAAATTCAACAACCATAATTGTCTTAGGTAAAGGTTTGAATGAAATTATAAGATTTTTGCATATAGCTTATTCATTTTGTGATTTGTATCTTACTTCAGTAATTGAAGAATAACTGAAGAAGACCGCGTGGATGACGGAAATTATCCGGTTTAATATTTTTTGCACGGAACCTTAATTCTTTTCTAATAATATCTAATCCGGGAAAACTAAAAGTGCCTTTGCTTTGGGAATTTTGAATGGATAATTGAAATTTGGACAAAGCAATGTCTGTTAGGGCAGCTAATAATATATAGTTTACCTAAAGTCATATGAAATATATCAATTCAATTCAATCTTTATTGCATCCATATTTCCATAATGTAGTATACATACGGTAAGTATAAATCAATAGAATCAATTATGGACCCTGTCGGGCACAGCAAGATTTTAAGTAAGTAGGAGAGAGACGAAGAGCGCTTTTATGGTTTTCCTAATTATTAAATATTTATTATATGTCCTTTCCATCTGTTTTTAACAATAGTATTTGTGTTTATATAATATTATTACTCATTATCATTTTTAAATAAAAAATGACGAAAAATAATACAATAAGAGTTTGATTTGAGTTGAGATACCGATCACTAGTATTGTCCATGTTGAATGTCATAGACTTTGATACTAGACAGACAACATAGTATGTAATACAACGCAAGTCTATTATAAACGTATATATCAGAGGACAATGAACACCTATTGTGTCAGTCATTGTTGGTTGTACCATGTGTGGCAGATAATTATAATCATCTAGGTACTGCCACATCTTAGTTTTAGTTTTTTTTTCTTGAATATAGTTGACATTCTATTTATGGGTATATTGGCGTGGCTGGCTGACATATGGCAAATAGTTTAATTTAATGTTCTGTGTCTCGTAATATGAACTACTTTGCATACCTACTGTTTATAGAAGCAAGTTTTTTTTTAACTGAACAGTCAGTGCTGGACAGTTTGTTGCCCCATTTATTCTTCCCAACTATAGCACTAGGAAGTGGTAAAGGGCGGGTGTGCCGGGGGACTGTCTTATGTAATTTTGAAGTTCGAAAAGTGCTGATTCTCAGCCTAATTTGAATAAATGAGTTTTGATTTTGAATCGTAATATAATTAATTATAGTTTATAGCACATTCGCTACGCCCCACGGTTCACCCACATAAGTATCAATCCTATAGGAATATCAGGATTAAATGACTAGGACCACATGCTCAGCAGTAGCACTTGCTTTCTATGAATGCAGAGTAAGGTTATTTGTCAGTTTACTATTAGTTTATTCTGTTTGCATTATTAACTTCGTGATTACCATACTTACATTTATATTTTTCAAGATTTTTATAGATCCTGATATTAAAAAAGAAAAGATTAGGCATTTCAGACAGCAATGGCTTGAGCCTAGTTTCTAGCTGCAGTGGTACATCACACTAACAAGGACCGCTGCCGAGTGCATTACCTAGCTAAGTCTACGAAAAGCGAAGCCTTTAAAAAGAAATTGCAACCTGGTAAACAAACAAAACTCGCCAGGAATTTGGGCTTAATTTGACAGTATTTACTTTTCTGAAAACTTAGAACAGCACCATGGTATTACTTAAACAGCCTAAGTGACTCACCATCGTAATCGGTTGATCTGCAGTCGCGGGCAGCAATAATTGCTCAGCTTCTGAATAAACTGCACCCCAAGAGGAGCGTCTCTGCTGACGCCGCTCATTCTCCAGTATTTTCTTCTGAATGTCCTCGAGATTTCGTCGCGCACGAGCTTCATTCACGCCCCCTTACCACACGCATTGTTTTAAAAACATCCCTTTTGTTTACATCGACAAAAGAAACGTAAACTTTGACCACGATTTTCAGGCTTATTTGCGTAATTATTGTGAACGTTATGAGTCAAATCTTTCGATAGAATTATTATGTTTTAAGTACTTTTTGCTATAATTCTATATTATCGCAGTTCAGATCAGGGAGTTCCGTGATAAAAATAATATTTTAAACCGTATGTGCACGACACGTCCACTGTGATTGCGCTCCGTTAATAAGCACATCTTCTATTTTTGGCCTTGACATTTTTGTCTCATTCAAATTTGTGTGAAAAGACAAGGGCAGACGATAGAGAATGCTAAAAACTTTTTTTTCGCAACACGTTCATCCTTGACATTCATTCATTATGTGATTATGTCAGCAGGCTGACGTTGTCATTTTGACGTTACGTTTTGTTGTTGCACTGAGAAAACAGTCGACATCGACATGGTTGCAAAATGGTTTTGATTTTGTTTTTCTGATAACTTTTAACATGATACACTGGATCCTGCACCTTCAGTCTCTTACAAAACTACAATATACATAACCATTTTGAATATTGAACTCGGCTATTGCGCTTTCGAGCACTCGACGACTAGAACAACGAAGCAAGCAATTCATCTTCTGTATCACCAGGTTACATGCTCTGTGTGTATCACTTGCTTACAAATCAAACCTCTTTGCCATCCTTCGCGTCATCGCGTCATCCATTCACGACATAAAACGTCAATTTTATTATGTTTGTTTACTTTAATTAGCCAGAGGATTCCCTAAATATTTAGATATATTTTTCAATTTTGATGCATTTTGTTTAGTTAAGTACCTATTTAGGAAGTTAGTCAAATAATATAAACAATGGGGATTGTACACGCAAAGGTAAATTATTTACAGAACATGACGCCTGCATTCCGAAAGAGTTAAGTAGGCAGAGGTGTCTAAAACACTGAAGACCCACACTTTGTCAGTTATTAGGTACCTTATTTTCCTTTTAATAGGGGTGGGGGGGGGCCTATTGCCTTAAACCGGGCACAAATCGAGACTTTGGGCAGTTACAGAGAATTTTACTGGTCGAAAAACACATTAGAAACTTTGCCTGAACAGGAAATCAGACCAGGACCCCATGCTGAGCGCTCAGTAGTCAATCAAATCAAATAAAGTCGCGCATGAGACCACTGGACAGGCTTAGCCCATATTTGGCCAAAATTTTTTCATCGTCGTGTGGATGTTAAAAAAATTTAAGTATAAAGAGTGTCCATGAAATTTCTTGCCCGTTCTTCTCCTTAGGAACCTACTACGCTTTGGAATGGGCATGGGCAACTAGCTTCATCTTTCAGTACCTAACCGACTACCTGCCTGTAAATCAAGGAATATACTACTCTCTAACGAGAGCTGTAAATGGTTATAATTGAAATAAATGCATTGAGTTTGAGTTAGATGAGCCAACATAGATGTCGTCAGTGACAGCTAGATGTGTTGTGTGGGTGCGTTTCAGGTGGAACCCCATTCTCCGGTGGATGTCCCAGACAAAGAGGAAGTGGTGGACGAGGAGGTTGTGCGCAGGGCAGGCCACGCGCTCAACAGTGTCAAGGTACTTCAGACTATATACATACATACACTGAGGGGCTCGCGGCTAAGTACCTAACAGCCGCACTAGTCGATCTTCAAGGTCATCATCGCTTGCCGAGGCCGGTCCGTGGATGGATCGCCTATTGTCATATCGAGACCCCTGTACCGTCGTTCGATTTTTTCTTACAAGAATAATGTTCCACAGGCTCGCGTGGACCGTGTAAACGTTGACGGACTCAAGCGTACGAAAGACGACGTAGTGAAGGGCACCATCGACGATCTGTTCAAAGCGAAGGACTTCGAGGATGTCATCGTTCGTGCTCAAAAGGTACACATACATAAAACACACACACACACACTATTACTTGCTCAAGTTACACACACATGGACGCCCCCCACTACACAACCCTACACTACCCCACACTCACACCCTGAGTGCCAGTCCACACGGCGCGTTGCGTTGTCGCAACGCGCCGTGTGGACTGGCTCTTACATAGTGAACTAGCATAGCTATTCACAGCCATTCGACAGGCTGTCGTATTGAAAATTACGCATTTCGATAACCATATTTGCCTTGCCCCTGACAGCAAACAGCTGTCGGAAGAAATAGCGGTCGTCTATTTATATCTGACAAGATTTCCGGGTTTTAGACTTGTGAACAACGTTTAGAGGACTACGCACTACGGTATCATTAATTGATGTTCGATACGGTACGTACGGAAGCGTATCGACTGGTTGTGAACACAAACCCAGTTAGAGTTACGACTTACGAGTGAAATGCTTTAAAATAGCCTCCAATATTATATGTATGGGGCGATAACTATTGAAATGCACGTCCAGTGCAACCTGAGCAACCGGTAGTCAGCCCCATGACCACCTAGCTTGCTGACTGTCTAATAGATCGTGCAGATACGAGAGACTTCAGCTTTGATTGCACATTCATCTTGATGTGCCATAATACAATTATCACCCGAGTACTGTACAGAGTGTACAGTCAAGGAATAAAAGGGTTAACAGCAGGACAAGATCAATTTTAACTTGCACTTTATAATTTTTCCGTCTACATTATTGCCTAGTGGCCACGGAAGCTGTTGGTGTACTATTTTGAATGAAAATGGTAGGTAGTCCGAAAAGGTGCCATGCGCCCGCTGTGTTACATTGCGGGATAGTAATTTATTTTTTTCCTTAACCGACCTGCAAGAATATGTCAACTATTTTGTAGACATATTAGTTTGTGTGCAGGTACGACAGGCGCTCGACAACCTCGGTTGTTTCCATAACGTGTGCGTCTATATCGACGTGTCCTCCGGGCCGGACGCCACGCCCGATGGACTCGAGGTACTTACAAAAACCTGCTAAAAGCTGCATACAGTAGTCTTACCAAGTGGCATCATGTTAGCCCACATTTATAACGCGACGACTTATTATCGCGCTCTGGATTTTAAACGCCCGAGAGTTGAAAGTCCATCAATGTGTTTTTTGACGCCCTGGGATGCAGTCTGTTGGGTTCTCCATGCTCGGCGCCCTCGGCCCAACACTGAGAGCTGGACAGCCAGTGCGCGATAAACAAAAGTCGTTGGGTTAAAACATCGCCCGTGTGGACCTGGACTACTGCATGCAGTCAGAATGCAGTTATGTAGCATCTGCTGTCATGTACTTCGGTTTTATCGTGTGTCCAGGTGACGTTTCAAGTCCGTGAGATGTCGCGGATGGTCGGCGGACTGAACACGTCGGTCGGAGAAGACGAGAGCAACGTGGTGATCGGTACTCGTAACTTACAATATGCTCTGTAGTACAGAACCCGGCCGTAAACATGTCAAATCGAGCTTTAGAAGGAGACTGTCACACAGGCTCACAGAACCTAATGGCCGCAAGGAGGAACAACTCCTGGTGAAGGCCGTAGGAAGCCCCGGCATGAGGAGGCATAGGACCGGTCGTTGTGGCTTACAAAGGGTTCAAGTTGAGGGTGCAGTCGAACTCTCGCCTATAAAATCTAATCCGAGTCATGATGCTCCAGCTTACGAGCCCGCTTTGCTCGCTCTTGCATTCTTGAACGAATAACCTGCGGGGTAATTGCGTAACACACTATCAGTAGCAATGACTTTCATTTTGACAGTTCAACCACATTCATTGCGTTATTTACGTTGTTGAGCAGAGCAGACAAATTTTTCGAACATAAGAAGCAAAATTATTCAGATTGTGATTGTAAATGTGTTACGCAATAGTAAAAAGGGCCCCAAGACATTTGATACAGGGCCCCTTTAGGACTACTTACGCTACGGTTATACCCTATCTAACTCCCAGTATTGCATAGGATTGAAGCTGCCAAACTTATGGGGGCGCGGCGAGCGCGCGCAGGCGGCCTTCAGCCTCGGGTACCGGAAAACTTGCAGCTTCAACATCACGGTTACTAAGCCACTGCTACTCAAGCCTTTAGAACCCGTGTGAGTACTTTCCATAGGCGTAGATAGGGGGGGGAGGGGGGGGGGGGCGTGAGAATCGTGCCAGCGACACGAAGAAGAAGACATCATTATCGTAATTTCACATCATGTTCGGGTCGGCACATTCGTTTTCCGACCCGAATTAATGACTACACGCATTCGGCTTTCATTCAGCTCGTGCCGATCGACAAACTTCATGCATCTACCCTCGCCTGTGCCACAGTATGTGCCTGTGCCCTCGCTTAATGATGTTCGGTTCGGCTCAGGACAATTCGAGCTAAGCCAAGCGGGTTCTTCCCGAACATAAGTTTACAAAGTTTATTAATGTGTGACCATAATTGATGACGTTATCTAGTTTATCGTTCTGTCAACCTAGCTATGCTGTAGTGACGTTGACTAATCATTACTTAACAAATTACGCTGCGCTGTGTTTAGCAGCTATGCAAGCATAGCTCAGCACAGCATAACATAATGTAAAATCATCGTTTGTGCAGATTGTCGGCGTCCCTATATCAGCAAAACCAGGAGTACCCATGGTCAGGGTACCGCCTCCTCGACCGAGGAATACTATTCAACATGGGCTTCAAGACTTCGCCAACGGTGAGACAATACACTTCGTAGTCATCATTATCACCCTTACTGCTATGACATTATAAAGGCGCTGTCAGTTTTATCACTAATGATGTGGGACAGTCATGTAGAGACGCCTCACGCCAGTACAGTCACGAGCACTGATATGTCAACATTTGGCGACTTTCAATTGCAATTTTTTCGTGAAATAACGAATGGAACGTTGAAATACGACACTATGTAAAACCTATGGGTTCGAAAATACGTTGTTCGTAATAACATAAAATTTCATTCAAAACTAAAGGAGAAAATCGTCTTTGAATAAAGCCAAGTGTATACATACTTATGCTTGTGACTGTACATCAAGCTAATCCGTCTTTAATGGATTTTCAACTTTATCGCTAAAGCCTAATAAAATTCAAAGTTGATTGGGAAAGGAGGTGTTTTTTTTTCGGCCAAACTTGTACCGAGGTACAAATTAAAAGTTAAATTCCTTGAAATAAATTGTGTTATTAGCAGTATTTAAAATCCTCCAATATTTGACAGATTAAGAAATAAAAAATCACTACCTCACATCGTAACTGCGTTCAACGAAACGTTCATAACAGCAGTGACAGCTGACAGCTGTCAAATTAAACTAAATAAATGTCAAGTCTAAATGGGTAATCCAGGTCGTCAAGATTTAAGAAATAAATCGAAAATCCAGGGAAGAATAGACAAATCAACAATTATGAAATCACGCACGAAATAGAACTCCAAGAGACGGGAAACCAACGAACATAGGCGAGGAACCGAAACGAAATGATGACATTATTGGTACTAATAAGAAAAAATCGATAATTACTGGCCTTGGCCCACAGTCTTTTGGCTTTTCAGAAAGCTAACCAAACGCATACAATAATCTGAAAAATAAAAGTATTTTTTAACTCTTGTTCGCTAAATGTTTCACAAAAATAATGTCTTATTTACGCAAAAAAACTTTTTTGATACAAAAATAAGACAATAATCAGTATATTTTCAGGATAATTTCTTTATGTTACATTTATAAAATGAAGTAACAAAACGCATCAGCGGAAGCATGTATCATGAGATTGCCAAATTAATTAATGGGTTGCAAGTTATTAACATCTTTGAACGACAATTTCATGTGGTACAAATGTATAAATAAATCCAATATATTTTTTTTTCAGAATCTGCGATTTTTTTCCTGTATTTCAGTACTTTTGTTCATAAGGTACATTGTTTGGCCATAAATGTATGAAAGAAGAAACACCTCCTTTGACAGTTTCGGGTAGCTTGATGTGCTGGCGTCTGTACACTGTTGACATGCCTTGCAGATAAAACACAAACTGCAGTGGGAGGGACTGATGCGAGACATGTCGGTCGTCAACAAGACTACCTTCGCGGTCAGAGAGAGCAGCGGTGAGTGACATGACAACAAACAGTACATATCATCATCTGCCTAGCCGTCGCCCAACTTTGTTGGGGTTGGCTTCTAGTCTAACATTAGAGCCTATGATAGCCCACAGGTTTTCGTGCTGTTCCAAGTCGGTCAAGCAAACACTTTTCAGAGCATACTGTACCTCATTGTACACGGGCAGCCTGTGGGTGAATCATACCCAAAAAGCATACGAAGCCCTCCGCGACCAATATACCTACCTAACAACACCTGAGCGCTGATGGAGCGACATATGTCTGCCGAAGCTAGCGTACATAACGAATAACTCCGGCGACGTTTATCTTAGAAAAAGAATTAGGGTTCCTCGCAAAAAAAATAAAAGCCATGAAATCCACATCCACGCGGGCGAAGCTAGTTACTTTATCTAAAGTAGGTACAGCACAGCACATCGCAGCGCAGCATAAATTTAACCATAATATAATTGTGTGTTATGGTAAGCTTACCTACCATAATCATGATTATTCTAACCTAACCTTTACGGTTCTGATGTTAAGGTCCATATTTGAAATCGACCATCCGGCACATAATCACCGTGGACCACAGAGACGAGGAGGTGTTCCCGACACATGGTGTGTGGATGCAGATTAGCAACGAGGTCGCCGGCGTCGGCGGCAGTATTGCCAACGTGAAGTCTGAGATGCATCTGCAGGCTAACCATACGTTGTCTCAAGATTTAGGCGTAGTGAGTACTTCGTACTCAATCACTTAAATTACTTTCCACAATGTGTAATAGGTTTTCATTATACCTGTCGAAGTGTCGAGCACAGCAAAGTGGGAAGTAGGAGAGGAAGCTCGGATTACACAGATGTAGGATGACCACGGAAACGACTAAGCTCTCACAGCTCAGGGAAGCTGGCACAAAAGGGAGGAAGGCTTTACTCATCACTTCATCAGTGAGTGGAACAAGGCTGCCGAGAGAGAATTTGAGTTCCTGATGGTGTACGGTCCAACACCAATCATTTGGGCTGGCTTTCCACCACTGCTTTCAGGGCTGAGCGAGAAAGCATAGCGGTGGGAAAATTAAGCAGTTCACCAATAGAACTGCTTTTTTTACGGTTTTAGGTCCTCCAATGTTCATCACTAAACTGGATTGTGCTGCACAGGTGTTGCAAGCTACGGGTGCTCTAGGCATACTACACGATCTGCACGGCTCGATGTTACCCGACCACTTCTTCCTCGGCGGTCCCACCACGTTGCGAGGTTTCCAACAGCGAGGCGTAGGGCCACACATGGATGGACAGGCTATTGGTGGACGGGTGAGTACCTCATCTTGAATGATGGCATATATGCTGTCGAAAATCGTCATCAAAACAATACTCCTAATTTCTCCTAAATACAGATTACTCGAAGATCTACCTAGGAGAGCAGTGATTCACTCAACAATACGTTGTATGCTTGACGGCATATCAAGCTATTTGTATATATTTCCAGTATAAGCTGACTTCTCATTGTACGAAAAGCCTTTGTAACAATGCAAGGTCAGCTAAAACTGGAAATGTATTAAATGTATTGCTTGATATGTCGTCGTATGTATCTACGCCACGTAATTAATAAATTAATGCATACTTTGTAAGTCCCACATGTACTTCAAAACCTATAGATACCTCATCATCTGCCTAGCCTTTTTCCCAACTATGATGGGGTCGGCTTCCAGTCTAACCTGATGCAGCTGAATACCAGTATTGTACGTGGAGCGACTGTCTATCTGACCTCCACAACCCAGTTACTGGGTAATACGATACCTCTTGGTAAGACAACCAGTCTTACCAAGAGGTATCAGACTTTCGGGCTTCTGACTACCGTAACGACTGTCAAAGACAAAAAACCTCTTTAAACTTACTTAAATAAATTATATTACTGCCGGCGTCTGGATTAGTGCCCGGTTGATGGAAATAGGCTCGGCCCCTCTTACATGGGACTCGAACATTACTGGCGACATGTAGGTGTACTGTATTGTATGTACAATTTACACCTCTGCTTAACCCTTCGGGAAATAGTGCGTGATGCTAAGTTACCTATGTTATAACCAACTTCAAAAAAAGAGGAGGTTCTCAATTTGGATAGGTACAGATACAGGGTGATTGGAAGATGGGTGCAAAGCTTTAAGGCGAAGATAGTACAGGCAATTCAGAACCATTTAAGCCATGGTTGTCTTAGACGAAGTCTTACCACTTTTTTTTTACCAATTTCTTAAGATTTTTTTCGAAAATTCCCAAAGTTTTAACTAAACTACTTATTTATGGCCAAATTGAATGATAAACGAATTCATTTTTATTGTATTTAATTAAAGTAATGTGTAAGCAATCTAGCAAAACATGTTTTAGGCCTCTGTGTCGTTAGACATTTTTTTTACAGACATTTAAAGTTCATAAAACATTTTAAATCTCATAAACATTTTTTGTAAACCTTATTTTAAAAAAAACGGAGCGTGCTTTTTTTGTTCAAACCTTTTTGAAAACATGCTTGATAATCGCTTTTTCTATTGAGGTAACATTTACGCGGATATCTTACAAATTATTGAAATTAGGACCTAAAAACCAATTTGAGGGAGAAATTTTAAATTTTTGGCAGACTAAATAAAACAACATTTGAATTTAATTTATTTATGTTTCATGTTCAAAATGTTGTCCGTGATTTCTAATACAAGCACGGCTCCGTCTTCTTACTTCTGTTGTTGTTATTTTCAACATCATCTTCAGCTTCATTGTTTCAAACTCTGAATTCATTCTCTCTATCAGTTCTTCTCTCGTGTTTATTTCCACATTCGTATACACTAGCTCCTTGGCCCGGCCCCACACGAAAAAGTCCAGCAGGGTCAGATCTGGTGAGCGAGCGGGCCAATCGCGTCCGCCATCGAACGGTGGCGACCCCGTCAAGGCCGCGCAAGGTAGGGAGAGCGGCGCACCGTAATACCGGCACTCCTCTCCCGCCGCGGCCTCCAACCCTCAGCCGCGATGCCTCCGATACGACATCGCGGCCGGCCTCAGTTGCGATGTCGCCCAAGCGGCACCGCAACCTACATGTTGGCCGCTACGTCGTCGGCTTGTCGGCAAAAGCCCTGACGAGCGGCCCCTCCTCGGGTTCCTCTTCGCTTCACCGTGGGTGTCCAAGCCACGGCTACTGAGCCCCCCCGCCTCGACAATGCGGGAACCCACCGGGGGGGACGAATGGAAGCCTACCACAACATAGTTGGCAAGGCTACTCAGATGATGAATCTTGTGTGTACTGTTACTGTGTACAGGCATACTGGGCAAGCGGCGTGCACCTGTATGCGCCGCTGCCGCTGCCGGGCGCACAACAAGGCGTGTTCAAGGTGATGAAGACGCACCTGTTCCTCAACGCCGGCTGCCTCGCCTTCCCAGGTCAGAACCTCACGTTAGCACTAGGTACTACCCTCTCTATCTCTGGAATGCCCCTCTCCACACCTACACCAACACCCAAATGCAGGGGCTCCGTCCGCACTGTGCCCACGGTGGATTACGTTACGACCCACTTCCTTTCACATAGAGAAGGCCTAAGTCCCAGCAGTAGAAACATTTCAGGCTGATTATGCTGTGCTGGTTCTGGAGTGGCGACCGCGGAGCCGAGTACTTATCGTTAGAAGGCCTCCCAAATGGTGGACCGATGACCTGATGAAAGCCACGGGAATCCGAATCGCGAAGCACAGAACCGGTCTAAGTGGCGGTGCTTGGGAGAGGCCTATGTCCAGAAGTAGACGTATTTAGGCTAAAATGATGAGGTGCTATGCAAAAAAATTGAGCTCGATTTCTTTCCAACAAAATAGGCTATAAAAAAAAAGACCCATGAGGTCTGAGCTACGCTGAGCACCCACGAGTTTTCCTAAAAGTCGGCGCCCCTACCTAAATGTATTCCCTAACACACTGCACTGTTGAATTTTTAACGGGCATGACATAAGTTTAGGCGTCGCGCAGTGTTACCGAAAACAGGCCTCACTACTTATAATGGGCTATTTGCTATCAGGCCTGCTGGTTTGCCATCCTGCAAGCCAATCAGAACTTTGTTATCGGTCTAAGTCATCGACCACGCAAGCTACGTTTTGGAATGGCCCTTCAGGTTTCGGGCAAATGTTAGTCCGCTAGCACATGATGGAGAACATTGAATTGAAAAAAGAAGATATTTGACCTGCAAGGGGACAACTCAAGAAGATATAATATATTTTTTAATTTGTTAGCTTACTTATAGGTATTGTGTCCCAATATAAGTAAGCTAACAAATTAAAAAATATAATGTGTGTGCTGGACAAAAGCCTCCAAAACCTTCCAAACCTCCCTGTCTTGTGCGATCTCCGGCGATGTTGACCCTACAATCGTTACCAGATCGTCACACCACCTTCGCCCGTGGTCTACCTCGACGGCGATGTCATAAGGGCAAAGATCGTCACATCTTTGCCCGTCTCTCCGGGTGCATTCGTGAGACGTGTCCAACCCACTCCCACTTCTTCCTGGCTGTTTTTTCTCCAACAGCCGTTAATTTAGTTTTTATGGAGCGCAGCGTGGTGTTTTTAACACGCACGCACTTTTAACACCTATGCTGGGCTCCATTGCCCGTTAAAAAATCTTGAGTTTGGACTTCTGTTTCTTCTTCAGAATTGCGGACAGGATGGCGGATGCACACGTCGATGAGTTTTCTTTTTAGTGGTATAGGAAGACTACCTTTCAAGTAGGTCTTCCAAGCATTTTGGAGTCTTTCTGTTTCGACTTCCTTGTCTTGTCTGATCCCTACGTTTCGTGCTGTTGTTCATGACCTGTGTCTTGGATCTGTTCATTGAAAGTCCAACCTCAAGACATAAGATCTTGGAGCATTTCTTCAAGTTCATAAGGTGATGTGGAGAATAACACTATATCATCTACAAAGCGGATGTTTGTTAGCTGGCGGCCGCTAACATTTATGCCTCGTGACTGCCACGAATCAGGCAACTTGCTAAAAAAATTATTAAGAAAATTTGAGAAAATTATTTTGTACTTTTTTCTGAAATGTTGACTACCACGTAGCGTTTATCCAACCTAAGTTGGATACGTGGAAACGCATGTCCGAGAATCCACCCTAAGATTACCTATAAACTAGGCTGTACGTTTACCTATAAACTAGGCCTAGGGTGGATTCTCGGACATGCGTTTCCACCTTAGGGTGGATTTTTGGGGTACTACCCAGTAGGTACCTGGGTTGTGGAGGTCAGATAGGTAGCCGCTCCATGTAAAATACTGATATTCAGCTGCATCCGGTTAACTGAAGCCAACCCCAACATAGTTGGGAAAAGGCAGGCAGATGATGATAAACGGAATAACCCCCACGTAGGACAAGTTCTAAGATCAGCTTAAAGAAAAAAAAAAATGGTTGCCTGTAAAGTCGGTTTTACGGGCGAAGATTTTACGTGACAACGACCGATCATCCGATCATAGTTGAGTGGGAGAGAGACGCAAGGCATTCGGCGGGCCTCTCTCTCGTTCGGTGACTCATCGTAACGTTACCGAGCGTTACACTTTTTCATAAGTGACTCCCAGTCGCAACCTAATTTAAGACGTTGTCACGTCAAAAATGGTTGCCTGTAAAGTCGGTTTTACGGGCGAAGATTTTACGTGACAACGACCGATCATCCGATCATAGTTGAGTGGGAGAGAGACGCAAGGCATTCGGCGGGCCTCTCTCTCGTTCGGTGACTCATCGTAACGTTACCGAGCGTTACACTTTTTCATAAGTGACTCCCAGTCGCAACCTAATTTAAGACGTTGTCACGTCAAAAAACAACAAGTGTTGCAAAATCACTGGAGTAATAATTATCCCATACAATTATTGTATCACACAAAATGACAATTGATCACAATGGGTTTCGTTTTGATAGTTCACCCACATTCATTGCGTTATTTACGTTGTTGAGCATACGAATTTTTCAAACCTATGAAGCAATGGATTAGGAATATGCTTCAAAACTGTTGGATTGAGATTTTGAAAGTGTGTTACGCAATTAGGATGCAGAGGTAAATAATTGTACAGACCCCAGCAGATCAAGCCACTACAATCTGTCAAATTTATTTAATAGATTTTCAACTTTATTCGCTAAAGCATTAGGTTCAAGGTTGATTGGGAAAATTTGACCGTTTCGGGTAGCTTGATGTGCTGGCGTCTGTACCTCCGCTAGGAGTAATAGTGTTCTGTGGTCTGTACAAGGACTGTTATAGGTTTTGGCGTTTAACCGCAAGCTATAGCTGTACAAGAATCTGTGTAACTATTGCCGCCATCAATACAATACAAAACAAACACAACAATACAAACAACACAACAACAACAATACAATTTTACAAAATTTACCAACAACGGCCCCCTCTGTCAATGTCATTCAAGCCCCAAAAGATCCTTGCAACACTGTAGTCGCCCTTTCACAGAACGATCGGACTTCACGCTGTCCTCCCTGTCATCCCTGATCGAAGCGCGCGTGGCGTACGGCGCGGGCGTGTGCGTGCGCATCGGGCGCGCAGCACGGCTGGAGATCAACTATGTCGTGCCGTTGAAGACGCATTCACGAGATATTCATGTCAACGGCCTGCAGTTTGGTGTTGGAGCTGACTTCTTATAGGTATGTTATACGAGAAGAGTCTCTCGCTTCTGCCCACGACTTCGTCCGCGTCATCATCTGCTCGCAATATTACTTAATTTTCGCTTAGCGTTTTTTTCTGTTTTCTTTCTGATCGGCTCCTAAGGGTCATAGCGTGATGTTAGCCTGTAACCTTCTTCAAGAATTGGGCGATCAAATACAAAAATAATTTTTCAAATCAGACTTGTAGTTCCAGAGATAAACGCGTTCAATCAAACAAAGAAGCAACTAAAGTCTTCAGCTTTCATATCATTATAAAATATTATAGAGTTGTAGAGTGTCTGTGTACATTTTGACCGTGTAGTTGGCGTAGGTATTACACTTTTGTATGAAAGAGCTGTTTTGTTTTATAACTGATCATAAAGGGCTTTGAAGGTCCATGGCCTACGTTAGTACCTGTCTTTTTAGGTTTATATTGAAGTCAGCTAACGATTTACATAGGTATCATGCGTGGACGACATTTTGAAAAAAAATCATATTGGCTGGCAGGTATTTATGCCACGGAACTTCAAAGCCCTTTAACCTTTTTTTTTAACCTATTTCAATTTCATTTCCATGCATCAGTGAGCTAATGCAAGTTAGTCGAAGAATCAAGTCGTCCAATGGTGTACCTGCACTGAACTAATCGCCCTCCAGCTATCGTTAGATGGCGCCCAATGCTCGGCGCTGATTGGTTGACAATGACACGATAAGTGACAGCTGCCACAGATAGTGTCTTAATTTTTTAGGACATGTCAGTTTTAGTAACGTTTATATTTTGTTAATTTAATTATTTTAAAATCAGTATTAAAATTGTGTATTTTTACTTTTTGTTTCATTCGTCGATTTTAAAAGTTAAAAATAAAAGATGTCTATATTAATGAAAACAACAGTTTATTAATATAATACTATTCTAATATTTACAAAAATGTCTAACTTATATTAAAGGTATTCGCGATAGTCAGTGTATGGAAAAGTCAGCAGACTAACTCCTAGTTTGTAAATTATACAGGGTGATTGGAAGATGGGTGCAAAGCTTTAAGGCGAAGATAGTACAGGCAATTCAGAACCATTTAAGCCATGGTTGTCTTAGACGAAGTCTTACCACTTTTTTTTTACCAATTTCTTAAGATTTTTTTCGAAAATTCCCAAAGTTTTAACTAAACTACTTATTTATGGCCAAATTGAATGATAAACGAATTCATTTTTATTGTATTTAATTAAAGTAATGTGTAAGCAATCTAGCAAAACATGTTTTAGGCCTCTGTGTCGTTAGACATTTTTTTTACAGACATTTAAAGTTCATAAAACATTTTAAATCTCATAAACATTTTTTGTAAACCTTATTTTAAAAAAAACGGAGCGTGCTTTTTTTGTTCAAACCTTTTTGAAAACATGCTTGATAATCGCTTTTTCTATTGAGGTAACATTTACGCGGATATCTTACAAATTATTGAAATTAGGACCTAAAAACCAATTTGAGGGAGAAATTTTAAATTTTTGGCAGACTAAATAAAACAACATTTGAATTTAATTTATTTATGTTTCATGTTCAAAATGTTGTCCGTGATTTCTAATACAAGCACGGCTCCGTCTTCTTACTTCTGTTGTTGTTATTTTCAACATCATCTTCAGCTTCATTGTTTCAAACTCTGAATTCATTCTCTCTATCAGTTCTTCTCTCGTGTTTATTTCCACATTCGTATACACTAGCTCCTTGGCCCGGCCCCACACGAAAAAGTCCAGCAGGGTCAGATCTGGTGAGCGAGCGGGCCAATCGCGTCCGCCATCGAACGGTGGCGACCCCGTCAAGGCCGCGCAAGGTAGGGAGAGCGGCGCACCGTAATACCGGCACTCCTCTCCCGCCGCGGCCTCCAACCCTCAGCCGCGATGCCTCCGATACGACATCGCGGCCGGCCTCAGTTGCGATGTCGCCCAAGCGGCACCGCAACCTACATGTTGGCCGCTACGTCGTCGGCTTGTCGGCAAAAGCCCTGACGAGCGGCCCCTCCTCGGGTTCCTCTTCGCTTCACCGTGGGTGTCCAAGCCACGGCTACTGAGCCCCCCCGCCTCGACAATGCGGGAACCCACCGGGGGGGACGAATGGAAGCCTACCACAACATAGTTGGCAAGGCTACTCAGATGATGAATCTTGTGTGTACTGTTACTGTGTACAGGCATACTGGGCAAGCGGCGTGCACCTGTATGCGCCGCTGCCGCTGCCGGGCGCACAACAAGGCGTGTTCAAGCTGATGAAGACGCACCTGTTCCTCAACGCCGGCTGCCTCGCCTTCCCAGGTCAGAACCTCACGTTAGCACTAGGTACTACCCTCTCTATCTCTGGAATGCCCCTCTCCACACCTACACCAACACCCAAATGCAGGGGCTCCGTCCGCACTGTGCCCACGGTGGATTACGTTACGACCCACTTCCTTTCACATAGAGAAGGCCTAAGTCCCAGCAGTAGAAACATTTCAGGCTGATTATGCTGTGCTGGTTCTGGAGTGGCGACCGCGGAGCCGAGTACTTATCGTTAGAAGGCCTCCCAAATGGTGGACCGATGACCTGATGAAAGCCACGGGAATCCGAATCGCGAAGCACAGAACCGGTCTAAGTGGCGGTGCTTGGGAGAGGCCTATGTCCAGAAGTAGACGTATTTAGGCTAAAATGATGAGGTGCTATGCAAAAAAATTGAGCTCGATTTCTTTCCAACAAAATAGGCTATAAAAAAAAAGACCCATGAGGTCTGAGCTACGCTGAGCACCCACGAGTTTTCCTAAAAGTCGGCGCCCCTACCTAAATGTATTCCCTAACACACTGCACTGTTGAATTTTTAACGGGCATGACATAAGTTTAGGCGTCGCGCAGTGTTACCGAAAACAGGCCTCACTACTTATAATGGGCTATTTGCTATCAGGCCTGCTGGTTTGCCATCCTGCAAGCCAATCAGAACTTTGTTATCGGTCTAAGTCATCGACCACGCAAGCTACGTTTTGGAATGGCCCTTCAGGTTTCGGGCAAATGTTAGTCCGCTAGCACATGATGGAGAACATTGAATTGAAAAAAGAAGATATTTGACCTGCAAGGGGACAACTCAAGAAGATATAATATATTTTTTAATTTGTTAGCTTACTTATAGGTATTGTGTCCCAATATAAGTAAGCTAACAAATTAAAAAATATAATGTGTGTGCTGGACAAAAGCCTCCAAAACCTTCCAAACCTCCCTGTCTTGTGCGATCTCCGGCGATGTTGACCCTACAATCGTTACCAGATCGTCACACCACCTTCGCCCGTGGTCTACCTCGACGGCGATGTCATAAGGGCAAAGATCGTCACATCTTTGCCCGTCTCTCCGGGTGCATTCGTGAGACGTGTCCAACCCACTCCCACTTCTTCCTGGCTGTTTTTTCTCCAACAGCCGTTAATTTAGTTTTTATGGAGCGCAGCGTGGTGTTTTTAACACGCACGCACTTTTAACACCTATGCTGGGCTCCATTGCCCGTTAAAAAATCTTGAGTTTGGACTTCTGTTTCTTCTTCAGAATTGCGGACAGGATGGCGGATGCACACGTCGATGAGTTTTCTTTTTAGTGGTATAGGAAGACTACCTTTCAAGTAGGTCTTCCAAGCATTTTGGAGTCTTTCTGTTTCGACTTCCTTGTCTTGTCTGATCCCTACGTTTCGTGCTGTTGTTCATGACCTGTGTCTTGGATCTGTTCATTGAAAGTCCAACCTCAAGACATAAGATCTTGGAGCATTTCTTCAAGTTCATAAGGTGATGTGGAGAATAACACTATATCATCTACAAAGCGGATGTTTGTTAGCTGGCGGCCGCTAACATTTATGCCTCGTGACTGCCACGAATCAGGCAACTTGCTAAAAAAATTATTAAGAAAATTTGAGAAAATTATTTTGTACTTTTTTCTGAAATGTTGACTACCACGTAGCGTTTATCCAACCTAAGTTGGATACGTGGAAACGCATGTCCGAGAATCCACCCTAAGATTACCTATAAACTAGGCTGTACGTTTACCTATAAACTAGGCCTAGGGTGGATTCTCGGACATGCGTTTCCACCTTAGGGTGGATTTTTGGGGTACTACCCAGTAGGTACCTGGGTTGTGGAGGTCAGATAGGTAGCCGCTCCATGTAAAATACTGATATTCAGCTGCATCCGGTTAACTGAAGCCAACCCCAACATAGTTGGGAAAAGGCAGGCAGATGATGATAAACGGAATAACCCCCACGTAGGACAAGTTCTAAGATCAGCTTAAAGAAAAAAAAAAATGGTTGCCTGTAAAGTCGGTTTTACGGGCGAAGATTTTACGTGACAACGACCGATCATCCGATCATAGTTGAGTGGGAGAGAGACGCAAGGCATTCGGCGGGCCTCTCTCTCGTTCGGTGACTCATCGTAACGTTACCGAGCGTTACACTTTTTCATAAGTGACTCCCAGTCGCAACCTAATTTAAGACGTTGTCACGTCAAAAATGGTTGCCTGTAAAGTCGGTTTTACGGGCGAAGATTTTACGTGACAACGACCGATCATCCGATCATAGTTGAGTGGGAGAGAGACGCAAGGCATTCGGCGGGCCTCTCTCTCGTTCGGTGACTCATCGTAACGTTACCGAGCGTTACACTTTTTCATAAGTGACTCCCAGTCGCAACCTAATTTAAGACGTTGTCACGTCAAAAAACAACAAGTGTTGCAAAATCACTGGAGTAATAATTATCCCATACAATTATTGTATCACACAAAATGACAATTGATCACAATGGGTTTCGTTTTGATAGTTCACCCACATTCATTGCGTTATTTACGTTGTTGAGCATACGAATTTTTCAAACCTATGAAGCAATGGATTAGGAATATGCTTCAAAACTGTTGGATTGAGATTTTGAAAGTGTGTTACGCAATTAGGATGCAGAGGTAAATAATTGTACAGACCCCAGCAGATCAAGCCACTACAATCTGTCAAATTTATTTAATAGATTTTCAACTTTATTCGCTAAAGCATTAGGTTCAAGGTTGATTGGGAAAATTTGACCGTTTCGGGTAGCTTGATGTGCTGGCGTCTGTACCTCCGCTAGGAGTAATAGTGTTCTGTGGTCTGTACAAGGACTGTTATAGGTTTTGGCGTTTAACCGCAAGCTATAGCTGTACAAGAATCTGTGTAACTATTGCCGCCATCAATACAATACAAAACAAACACAACAATACAAACAACACAACAACCACAATACAATTTTACAAAATTTACCAACAACGGCCCCCTCTGTCAATGTCATTCAAGCCCCAAAAGATCCTTGCAACACTGTAGTCGCCCTTTCACAGAACGATCGGACTTCACGCTGTCCTCCCTGTCATCCCTGATCGAAGCGCGCGTGGCGTACGGCGCGGGCGTGTGCGTGCGCATCGGGCGCGCAGCACGGCTGGAGATCAACTATGTCGTGCCGTTGAAGACGCATTCACGAGATATTCATGTCAACGGCCTGCAGTTTGGTGTTGGAGCTGACTTCTTATAGGTATGTTATACGAGAAGAGTCTCTCGCTTCTGCCCACGACTTCGTCCGCGTCATCATCTGCTCGCAATATTACTTAATTTTCGCTTAGCGTTTTTTTCTGTTTTCTTTCTGATCGGCTCCTAAGGGTCATAGCGTGATGTTAGCCTGTAACCTTCTTCAAGAATTGGGCGATCAAATACAAAAATAATTTTTCAAATCAGACTTGTAGTTCCAGAGATAAACGCGTTCAATCAAACAAAGAAGCAACTAAAGTCTTCAGCTTTCATATCATTATAAAATATTATAGAGTTGTAGAGTGTCTGTGTACATTTTGACCGTGTAGTTGGCGTAGGTATTACACTTTTGTATGAAAGAGCTGTTTTGTTTTATAACTGATCATAAAGGGCTTTGAAGGTCCATGGCCTACGTTAGTACCTGTCTTTTTAGGTTTATATTGAAGTCAGCTAACGATTTACATAGGTATCATGCGTGGACGACATTTTGAAAAAAAATCATATTGGCTGGCAGGTATTTATGCCACGGAACTTCAAAGCCCTTTAACCTTTTTTTTTAACCTATTTCAATTTCATTTCCATGCATCAGTGAGCTAATGCAAGTTAGTCGAAGAATCAAGTCGTCCAATGGTGTACCTGCACTGAACTAATCGCCCTCCAGCTATCGTTAGATGGCGCCCAATGCTCGGCGCTGATTGGTTGACAATGACACGATAAGTGACAGCTGCCACAGATAGTGTCTTAATTTTTTAGGACATGTCAGTTTTAGTAACGTTTATATTTTGTTAATTTAATTATTTTAAAATCAGTATTAAAATTGTGTATTTTTACTTTTTGTTTCATTCGTCGATTTTAAAAGTTAAAAATAAAAGATGTCTATATTAATGAAAACAACAGTTTATTAATATAATACTATTCTAATATTTACAAAAATGTCTAACTTATATTAAAGGTATTCGCGATAGTCAGTGTATGGAAAAGTCAGCAGACTAACTCCTAGTTTGTAAATTATACAGGGTGATTGGAAGATGGGTGCAAAGCTTTAAGGCGAAGATAGTACAGGCAATTCAGAACCATTTAAGCCATGGTTGTCTTAGACGAAGTCTTACTACTTTTTTTTTACCAATTTCTTAAGATTTTTTTCGAAAATTCCCAAAGTTTTAACTAAACTACTTATTTATGGCCAAATCGAATGATAAACGAATTCATTTTTATTGTATTTAATTAAAGTAATGTGTAAGCAATCTAGCAAAACATGTGTTAGGCCTCTGTGTCGTTAGACATTTTTTTTACAGATATTTAAAGTTCATAACAAATTTTAAAATTCATAAATACTTTTTGTAAACCTTATTTTAAAAATAACGGAGCGTGCTTTTTTTGTTCAAACCTTTTTGAAAACATGCTTGATAATCGCTCTTTCTTTTGAGGTAACATTTACGCAGATATCTTACAAATTATTGAAATTAGAACCTAAAAACCAATTTAAGGGAGAAATTTTAAATTTTAGGCAGTCTAAATAAAACAACATTTGAATTAAATTTATTTATGTTTCATGGTCAAATTGTTGTCCGTGATTCCTAATACAAGCACGGCTCCGTCTTCTCACTTCTGTTGTTGTTATTTTCAACATCATATCTCCAGCTTCATTGTTTCAAACTCTGAATTCATTCTCTCTGTCAGTTCTTCTCTCGTGTTTATTTCAACATTCGTATACACCAGCTCCTTGGCCCGGCCCCACACGAAAAAGTCCATCAGGGTCAGATCTGGTGAGCGAGCGGGCCAAGGGATGAGTCCATCTCTGCCAATCCAGCTGTCAGGAAAACAATTATTTAAGTGTTCCCTTACATTTAACATCCAATGCGTTGGACAGCCGTCTTGCTGAAAGATGACTGTACTGTCTCTTGCGAATATCGGGACACCGGTTTCCTCTATCAGCTCTGGTAAATCCACTTGTAGAAAGTGCAAATCATTTTCACCATTGAAAGTCTCCGGTAAGAAGTGGGGCCCAATCAACGTCCTGCAAATTACTCCAGCCCAAACATTGACAGAGAATTTCCTCTGAAACGACACCTGCTTCTTAAAATGTGGATTGTTGTCTTTGGCGGCCCATTCATGAAGGTTATGAAAGTTTGTAATACCCTCCCTAGAAAATTTGAATTTGAAATCAATCTTGTGGACGGATGAAAGCAAATTTTCTAGGGAGGGCATTACAAACTTTCATAACCCACACAACACATGGGGAACACTTAAATAATTGCTTTCCTGACAGCTGGATTGGCAGAGATGGACCCATCCCTTGGCCCGCTCGCTCACCAGATCTGACCCTGATGGACTTTTTCGTGTGGGGCCGGGCCAAGGAGCTGGTGTATACGAATGTTGAAATAAACACGAGAGAAGAACTGACAGAGAGAATGAATTCAGAGTTTGAAACCATGAAGCTGGAGATATGATGTTGAAAATGACAACAACAGAAGTGAGAAGACGGAATCGTGCTTGTATTAGGAATCACGGACAACATTTTGACCATGAAACATAAATAAATTTAATTCAAATGTTGTTTTATTTAGACTGCCTAAAATTTAAAATTTCTCCCTTAAATTGGTTTTTAGGTTCTAATTTCAATAATTTGTAAGATATCTGCGTAAATGTTACCTCAAAAGAAAGAGCGATTATCAAGCATGTTTTCAAAAAGGTTTGAACAAAAAAAGCACGCTCCGTTATTTTTAAAATAAGGTTTACAAAAACTATTTATGAATTTTAAAATTTGTTATGAACTTTAAATATCTGTAAAAAAAATGTCTAACGACACAGAGGCCTAAAACATATTTTTCTAGATTGCTTACACATTACTTTAATTAAATACAATAAAAATGAATTCGTTTATCATTCAATTTGGCCATAAATAAATAGTTTAGTTAAAACTTTAGGAATTTTTGAAAAAAATCTTAATAAATTGGTAAAAAAAAAGTAGTAAGACTTCGTCTAAGACAACCATGGCTTAAATGGTTCTAAATTGTCTGTACTATCTTCGCCTTAAAGCTTTGCACCCATCTTCCAATCACCCTGTATAATATTATAACACATCGTGCTTTCGTGTGTCACACAGGTATGAGTGAAAGAGACGACGCGAGATGTGAGACAAAGACGGACTTTTTATATACTCAATGTGACGTATTAACAGCCGCGTATACTGTTGTGGGTAGTTGTAGTGGTCCGTGTTAGGCCCGGCGCCCACTATCGGCATCGGCACGGCTGAGGATTTTTATGCGACGAATAAAAATGTAACTTAATTGTATGACGATAAAATTGAAATTTCAATGATAATAATCATCGTAGGTGCAAAAATAAAGATAGGGTATCCGACATACCGTGTCATTGAAATTTAAATTTCATTGTCGTACTATTAAGTTATATTTCTATTTGTCGCATAAAAATCCTCAGCCCTGCCGATGCCGATAGTGGGCGCCGGGCCTTATGCAGAATCTTAGATTATTTACATTCATTGTCACTAACTCAACTATCTACTTTAGCATGATGTAGTCAACGTTGATTTTTGAGTGACCAGTTTTGAATAGTGCTACAACAATAAACAAGGATCTTTTAGCGCCTGGATGACATTGACGTTGTTGGTAACAATTTTCACAGAAATTGTATTGAATAAATAAAATGGCGAAGTTAGTTTCGATTTTAGCCACGCGCCAAAATATTGTTGCAGCGTTGTAATGGAACTTTCTCTTGTTTGTTATTGAGTGTTAAGTTGCAAAACACGATAATTATCTAAGATTCTGGCCTAAAGCTGAGGTGTTTACTTCAGTGGCTTGTTGAATACGTCATGGTAATGCAACTTGGTATGCAGCATGTCGTCTTCGTTGATGTTCGGGATGAAGCTCGGCGGGATCAACGCGCCAGCTACCGACCTGCGGGAAAAAACGCAAATTAGCTTTACTCTAAAACACTTAAAATGTTTAAGGTTTCGTTGGCAACTTTTGGGTACGGAACCCTTTTTGGACAACTATATATCAGGTGGAAAAAAGCAAAAAAAAAACTTTCAAGTGGGTTTAGACTTTAGACGAAACAAAGTCAAAACCCAAAAATGGTCTCTTTGAGTGGCTAATATTTGGATTACTTACAAAAAGGATCGATTTAATCGTTGAAATCCATACTTCTATACATACATCTATATCTCATATATATTGGCCTAAATATATTGGGGTCGACTTCCAGTCTAACCGGATGCAGCTAGTAGCAATATTTTACATGGAGCGTCTGCATATCTCGGTTTAAAGATATTTATTCTCACAAAGAACACAAATAGTTCACTTAAAATATGAGATTATAAATAGATCATGCACTTATACTATTACATCATGACTCCGTGAGTCGAAAATATATAAACTGGCAGCGATAACAAAATATATTTAGGGTTCTAGAGAAATTACACATGGTTAATTACAAAATTGTTTTTAACATTTTTTTAAAGATATTTGTACTTTTTACATTAATCATATCATCTGGCAGTTTATTAAATAGCACTGCTCCTTCATACAAAATGTTTTTCCTCCCGTAATTGGTTCTGGGTGGCCTGAGTTCTAACTTGTTGCGATTTCGGGTGTGGTATCCGTGATTTCCTTTTTTGAAAGTAAGTTGAGAGTGGGTTTCCTGTGATATTTTTTTTTTAATTAAAATGCATGTTTTGAATATATATTGTTGTTGTATATCTTAGTGTCGTTGTATATTTGTTTAGTTGATGTTAGGTAGTGGTAATTGTACAGAGTTTTAATAAGTTTGTTTTGTATTACTTGAATGTCATTTATGTAGGTTTTAGCAGCACATCCCCAGATTTCTACTAAATACTCCAGGTGAGGTTTCACGAGTGCATTGTATATCATGGGTTTGATTTTATGTGGGATACAACCAGAAAGTCTACGTAATGCCCCAGTGAGTGAAGAGATTTTGTTACGCATGTTTTCAATGTGGTTACACCATGATAGTCTTGGGTCCAGAGTTAAGCCTAAATACTTTTCGTTTGTTGACTTCTGTAGGGATTCATTATCTATGGATAGTTTAATATTGCTAGGTACTTTTTTATTTTTTGCTGCAAAAACCATATACGGCCTTTTTTTTCGGGTTGATGGTCAGCAAATTGTACTTGAACCATTCATTAAGTGATGATAGGTCAGCTTGCGCTTTCCTGCCAATCTCTTGAACATCATGTCCAAAATAGAAGAGACAAGTGTCGTCAGCGTACAGAGTGATATCGCCAGTAACATTAACGTTTTTTATGTTATTTACGTACACAAGAAAAAGTAGAGGTCCTAAAATTGATCCCTGTGGTATTCCGCAATTTAATCTAGCTGGTGTACTCTCATAATTGTTTATTTTGACTATTTGAAACCTGTTTGTAAGGTATGATTCCATGACTCTGTATGCCGATCCCGTTATTCCCACGTTACTGAGTTTTTTAAGCAAAAGAGAACGAGAAACTGTATCGAATGCCTTCTTCAAATCGATGAAGATTCCCAGGCCTATAAGTTTCTTGTCAATTGATGTATTCATTTTAGTTATTAAGTCTATTGTGGCTGATAGAGTGTTCGATTTAGGACGGAACCCGTATTGCTGGCTATAAAGGAAATTAATATTATTTAAGTGGTTTAAGAAGGCGTCTGAAAATTATTTTTTCAAAATTTTTTGATAGTATAGGTAGCACGGATATAGGTCGGTAATTGCCAGGGTCGGATTTGGTTCCAGACTTGTATATCTGACCTCCACAACCCAATTACTGGGTAATACGAAACCCCTTGATAAGACTTGTTGTCAGACTCTGGGCTTCTGACAACCCGTAACGACTGTCGAAGATCCACGAATGAAAGCCGGGACCACAGTGCTTTTCGAGGCACGGAGGGGTAAAGATGATCAGACCAGGATTGGACGAGTGGGGATAAAATGTGCATTCGCTCGTTTTGTCTTGTAGCGGCATCTACATCGCCACGTGAACTACACACCACACAAACGTCACGCCATGACGCCAAGTCCTGCATCGCGCAAGCAAAGTTTACCGCGCGACTAGTTTATATAGAACGCCCCGACTTCAATCGTCGGGCAGTTGTTCACCAGACACAGCATCCGTGTTGTCGGAGGATCCTCCCTTTTCTATGGAGGACGAGTGAACTTAACACCCTGTTCCTCATACCTCTATAGTCTCTATAGTCTTAACCGACCTTTACGTTGCTATACGAGAGAATGGAAAAAATGTTTTTTTTGTGCACATTTTTTGTTGGAGGTTCTCAATCCATACAAATGTGAAAATAACTCTGTCTGTTACCTTTTCACGCCTGAACGGGTGAACAGATTTCGATTGTACACAGATAGACCATGTTCTGGTTTAGGTCATAGGATACTTTTTATTCCAGTAGTACGTTTCCGTGGGATCTTCATAGCGTGTCGATAGCAATCTAAATGGATTCGGCCCAGAAATCCAGAATCGGTACGTGTTTGGCGCCATCACTAGCGTCCATCCGTTCCTGTAACGTGCAGCTGACAAGACACGCAGGACATGATATTAGGTTTACATCATTTGTGAAACAACACCACATTTACACTCCAAGGCGGAGTCGTCTATGAATCTCCACCTGAACAGGTTTACCTTGTGTCCGGAGTCTGTTTAAAGACTTCCAGGTTACCCAAGGCAATTTGTGTCCAGGTGGGAGATCTTCAGTGGGAGGAATGAATGGTTTGGGTAAAGAAGTCCGTGGCATGATTTCCAATCTTTACGCGGGCGAAGACGCGCAAGAGCGACTAAAGAAATAAATACTGACCTAGCCTCAGAGTTGAGGAAGTTGAACGTGGAGCAGGCGTGCTCAGTGGGCAGCACCTCCACGTTGAGGCCGTTCACGCGCGCCGCCTTGAACACGCGCTCCCACTCGCCGCGCTCGCGGGTGTCCAGACCTATCACCTGCCCACGGGATATAGGTACAATCAAAAAAATCTGCCAATCTGTTTCCAACTATGTTGGGGTCGGCTTCCAGTCTAATCGGATGTAGCTGAATTCCAGTATTTTACATAGAGCGACTGCCTATCTGACCTCCACTGCCCAGTTTTATTTATTTATTTTAGGAAAACTTACAGCTAAACAAATACAGTAAGTAATAATTTATACAAAATAAGGCCAATTACAAGTTTCCACGTGTAGTATTAAAATCATTATGAAACAGAAAAAAAAAGTTTCTGGGTAATACGATATCCCTTGGTAGGACTGGTTGGCAGGCTCTTGGGCTTCTGACTACCCGTATCGACTGTCAAAGATCACGAATAATAGCCGGGACGAACGGCTTAACGAGCGTTCCGAGGCACGGAGGGGTCTCGATATGTAATGGATGGTCACCTATCCACAAACCGACCGCGGTAAGCGTAGAATATTATTATACCCGAAGGTTGACTGGCAGAGAATGCCTGGTGGCATAAAGTCCGCTTTTGTACAACTTTAAATAAATATTAATGATGAAACGGATAGTTGTTCGGTCAGATATTGTATATCCGGATATTCGCCGAATATTCAGTTTCTGACCAAACAACTGTGGCGGTGGCAATCGCGACTGCTGATCGTGGGGTCTTGGGTTCGACTCCCAGGTCCGGCAAAGTGTTATCGGGTTTTTCTATCAGGAATTTTTCAGTAGCAGTTCGGAGTTTGGAAGTTTATGGTGTGATACCCCCGTGCCTCGGTGCACACGTTAAGCCGTTGGGTCTGCGCCTGGTCTCTCTCCACCCGTGTCGGATTGCGTGACCTTCCATCGTACTATGAGAGTGCACACTTGTGCACTATAAAATCTCCCGCGTCGATGGCTAGTCTCAGCTGAGATTGGCTGAAATTCGGTCTGGAGGTCTATTCGTATATTCGCCGAATATTGCCATGTGTAGAAATGTGCGAAACTCGGAAAATCAAGCGGATTCAGCCATCGTCATTTATGAGCGAAGAGTGCAAATAGAAACTGAGAACCTTTAAGGATATTGCTAAAAATGATAAAAAATTGCGGAAGATTGGCAATACAATAGGCCCTATTTGTAAGAAAGAAAATACGTTACGTTCCCTATTTGGAAGAAAGAAAATACGTTTATTGAGCACAGACTAAAAGAAAATAAGTACACCAGATACATACATCAGAAAAAAAACAAAAAATAAACATCAAATAAAAAGTGTAGTCCGATGTAAGAAATTGTGCAGGAAAATGTGCTTCACGGCTGCGTCAAAAAGGACCAATTCAGCAAAAATGCCAGACAACTAGTGCCTGACGCTGGTTCTCAACTGGACCTGTATTTGGAGTTACTTGTCTTCAAATCAACATGAAATATTCTTAATTTTATTTATTGTACATGTGGTGGTCTCCCATAGGTGAAGGAGTATACCTACTTAATACCTGGTGTTGCCCTTTATTTATGTGTTATACAGGGTTATTTGTAAAACACCAGCAAACTCTTAAGAGGTCATTGTACTCATCATTATGAACAACTTTTACTATGGGACCAAACCTGAAATCGCAAAAAAAAAAACAGCTGTTCCCTACATTTTGACGAGTTATAAGAACATAAATGTAGGGAACAGCTGATTTTTTTTTCGCGATTTCAGGTTTGGTCCCATAGTAAAAGTTGTTCATAATGATGAGTACAATGACCTCTTAAGAGGTTGCTGGTGTTTTACAAATAACCCTGTATATTGTCTATATGTTTTGTTGGAGATCCTAAATAAATAAATTTATTGAATATTCTAGTATCCGCCGGATACTAAACACTAAAAATACACCGTATAGTTGCCACATATCCGTTTCGTCTCAACTAACAACAACTCACCAGCAGATCAATCTTAGGCTCCAGCAGTTTGAAGAATCGCAGCGACTGCTCCGTGATCTCCTCCGCCGTGTTCACCTGCCAGGACATCACCGTCCTACCAACAACAACAACATATTAACACCCAAGAACAACAAAACTTACTCCCAGGTACGCACGGGCACGGGCGCGTTTCACCCGCGGCGATTGTTGCGAGTTGAAAATCCAAAAGTGTGTTTTTCACTGTGTTGGATTCTCAACGCTCGGCTCAGCACCGAGAGTTGAAAATCCAGTGCGCCATAAAATTCCGCCACGATATTTTTACGTCCGTGCGCACGTGGGCTTACAGTGCGGCCGACGAGAGATTGCGTTCTTGACACCTGTCAGTTTCATACAAAACGAATACGTGTTTTGTGAATTTGATCTTTATTAGCTACTGGAATCAGGGTTGGATTTTGTACTATAATTATAGTATTTATACTATAATTTCGCCCTTTGTACTATATACTATCCACATCTAAGGATAGTACGTTAAAATACTATAATTTCAAGTATGCTCCCGAATGCTTAGTTTTACGTCATATCAATATTTCGACCGTGCTTGTGTATACCTATCTGGCCGAATTCTGATCTTGCGATGTTTTCTGTCGATGGCCAGATATTCCCCGATTATCCTCCGCAGTATTGTACACTTCTCTCTTTCCACTAATCTCGTTCATTCCATTCCATTCGAAATGCAATCAAAGTGACAACACTAGCTTGTGAATTTTTGTGTAAAATAATACGTTTTTAATGTTTTAATTAGGAAAAGTGGTAGTGATGGTCATGAAAATGACGATAGACCGGAAGTATCCACCCCAAAAAAAAAACTTCTTGAGTGCTGGTGTTGATTTTAATGACTATTAAGTTAAATTTAAAAAAAAATGGTTGCCTGTAAAGTCGGTTTTACGGGCGAAGATTTTACGTGACAACGACCGATCATCCGATCATAGTTGAGTGGGAGAGAGACGCAAGGCATTCGGCGGGCCTCTCTCTCGTTCGGTGACTCATCGTAACGTTACCGAGCGTTACACTTTTTCATAAGTGACTCCCAGTCGCAACCTAATTTAAGACGTTGTCACGTCAAAAAATGAAAGTGTACTATAATTTTTTTATAAATACTATCCTTTTAATTTTTTTGTGCTATCTTTTTCAACCTACCTAAATCCAACCCTGACTGGAATTGTCGCACTGACAGGTGTCAGGAAATAATAATCCTCTGGACGGCCGGCATACGGCCGGCCTGTAAACACCAATATTATTTTACTATATAGAGATGTTTCTAACAGTGCTACAAGGATCTTTGAGCGCTTGATTGATATTGGTGTGGGGCGCTGTTGGTGGCCAGTGCAGCAGTGTGCAGTGTTGGCAACGACCACGACTTACGAGTTGTATATAGGTGCTTTCCTTTGGGTAAATAATTTCATGACCACTGCTCTCAAAACAGTGAAGGAAAACATCGTGAGGAAATCGGCATGTTCTGCGACGTCTACCAACAGTACCAACCCGCACTGTGCTCGCGTGGTGGATTACCCTACCATGTACCAAATTTTTTCGTTTCTCTTAGTCACAAGCATTTGATAAAGATAATAATATAGATTAAGATATTTTATGTTGCAAATGTGGTTACTGACTGTACTACAGCCTTATTTTACCAGTAGGCGTGAAGTTACAAAGAAAAACTAATCCACTATACTAATCTACTAAACTTTAACTAACTGAACAAAAAACAACACAACAGTCCCAAGTTATTTTTTTTTTTTTTGTTAGGTATTTTTTATGCTATAGTATGCATTTTTGTTAATAACGAAAGCGGCAATTCTTTCCAATTTTTGAACTATCTCAATAGCAGTAATTAAAGTCAACACTTACTTAGGGAATATGGCCATGGGTCCGAGAACAGTGAGCCCATTGTTTAGCTTGAAGCCGTACTGAAATAACCAAAGTACAGTTATCTAATGACTATGCGGGGTGGGTTTTTGAAACGGGGATGAATTAGGGCATACATTGTGAAGATGATGGGTACCATGAAATCTATGGGAAAGATTTGTAGATAAATCACGAGTCATTTATTCAACTAGGCTGAAAATCAACAATTTTTTTAATGTCAAAAATTGACTGTCTTATCAATTTTTGACATTCAAAAAATTGTTTATTTATTAATATTGTTTATTTGACTTTGACATATCTAGAGACCCTGGGTCCCAGACCTTTGAAAGGCGTACCAGGGGCCATAGCCAACTCGCAGAGGCCCTTTAGACAATTTTAAATGATGAGAAGACACCAACCGACGATTATCCCTTATTATTATTATTTTTTTTTATTATCATATCAATTTTATGTTTTTATGTAATGGAATGGACTTTGTGTGAAAATAAATGAATTATTATGGTTGAAATTTGGAGCTAGTTGTTAATTTCAATAAATGCCTACATTTACGACACACCCTATTTCAAACAATTGTTTTACAATTATATTTTATTCTTCAATTCTATTGTAGCGGTATCTACAACGTTACATGCAAACAACGCGTCATACTGGTTTCACACAAAATCCTGGATCGCACAAGCATAGTTTACCACGCAACTAGCATAGATACAACGGCCCGACATAAATCATCGGGCAGTTGCCCGCCAGACATACCTCTATACTATTATTTCTGATTTTGGTTTATGTTAATTTTTTTTAAAACAATATTTGTAAGTAAACAGTTTTACATTATGTATCAACCCTGATGTCTCAAATTGTTAAAAGCTGTCAAGGATTCCGAGACAGGCTCGGCCTAATGTGGAGTATTAAAATTATGTTTCCCTTGTAACAATTATTTTAGGAGTTGTTTATTTGTACCCAGTTATAAGGAAATGTAAGGACATTGTTTGGTTAATAAACAATTTATTATATACCGTGCCATACCGTGGCATATGTGTCGATCATCAGTCCAGCTTCAGCCTCCTGATTGATAACGCGCACCGTGGTCTTTCCATCTCCTTCGTAGGCAGCCTTGCCGCGCACTGCACTGAATTAAAAAAAAATCTAGTAAAGGCAACCACATAAGTACATAAAATCATAATATGTTGAGTCCCTACTACATTCAAAATTTCAAACACGATGATTCGTTTTATATATTTCCTCTAATCTATTGTTTTAGCAAAAATATAGTTGAAAACCTAACATTTTAGGTTATGTAAATGTTTTTATCAAACTAACTTTAGCAGAGGAGTTGCATTCTTAATTATTTTCGCCCGTCTGATGGAATTCGATAACATTTTGCTATGGTTTGATTGTCTAGGTTAAATTAATCCTGTTTTCGGTAAAAAGAATCCTTTGCGCACTTTGTTTT